>CM029015.1:153604093-153998801 GCA_016801055.1 Panax notoginseng | reverse complement strand
GTGCAAGTTCCCTTCAGCTCTATATCCAGTATTCCAGTCAGAAGTACTGTTTTTTTTTCGAGGTAAGGGATGTTATTTTTTTTATAAATGATATTATTTCTTTCAATTTCATTAAGCTAATATATGATCTGAACTTTTTATTAAAATTTGGAACTTTTTGTGTCGGAGTTATATTCACGTATACGACACTATTCACAGAATACGACACTATTCAAACGAAAATTATAATTTTTATTTTTGTCCAGATATCTATTATGGATACTAGCTTTGATTGTATCCATATTTTGATCATTCTTGTATTTTACTTCACTATGATTATTTATGAAGTATTTTTGAACTCAGATTGTTTAAAGTACGAATCCTTATTATTTATTCTTTTGTTTCACATGATTCGTTTTCTTTAAAATATTTTTTATCATCCTCAGTCTAAAAGATGATATTATTGAATATCTTTGGCCTGTAGTGCAAAGATGAATGATTTCTGATGAATATCTTTGGCTCGTAGTGCAAAGATGAACAGGTGTTTAGATGACATGACCAACTGTTGAATATCTTTGGCCTGTAGCGCAAAGATGAACATTTGATTCTAGATACATATATTGATTGATGTTACATGGATAAAATATCGATGATGGACTTTTAAATTCATAGATGATAGTAGATTTCATTATCTACTTAACTCTTCTAATGAATTATTATTTCCACTGCGAATATTGATTAAAAATTTGTTGTCTATTGTATTCTATCAGATTATTCCTGTTGAAGACTAACGATAATTTGTTCTATATTATCTAGTCATAATATTCTTTAATGGGCTAGTTGAGCTCACCATTTTCTTTTTTGTTCTATTTTTCTTCTCAGGAGGCGAGAATGTAGTAGGGGTATGGAATGATGATTCTAGAAAGTTGTTAGTAGTCCTCACTATTTTTGTAAAATAATGTATCAATAATTTTATGAGAACTTAATTGGGTGTGATATTAATATAGTGTCTAGATGACATATATTTATATTTTAAACTCACAGTTTATGTGTTGTATTAATAAAGTTGTAGTTGTTTCTGTACCATGTTATTGACAACTCAAAATGGGTGATGTATACCTATTTTGGGGGCGTCACAGTTAGTATCAGAGCTTAGGAATATGATCTCTGGCAGAGATCGGGGGAATAGAACTAGGAGAGGGAGAGACGAGTAAATCCTTCGCTAGTGTGTCCTACCTAAGCTTATTTATTGGTCGGTCATAATATAAGGGTATTATGTGATTTGTTAATTTGTTTAAATTAACACTTATTTTATGGCAGTATTTAAGAATGGTAACTGAGAATGTTAATAGTGGAGTAAATAAAATCGTGGAGACGCCTGTACTCACCAACGAGGAGGAACGTGCAACAGGCTAGCAATGTTCCTCCTGTGAACAACACCACTGAGCAGATGATGAATGATGGGATGTTTAGAAGCTTTTTACAGTTCATGCAAAATTAGACGAGGGAGACTCGTGTTCAAAATACAGGAGAAATAATAGCAATTCACGGTTTGTCACAGCCAAGCAGTTCAAGGAGTTGGGACCAACAGAATTCTGGGGAAAGCCGGATCCGATTAAGGCGGAGACGTGGGTCAAATAAATTACCAAGATATTCGATGTCTTAGGATGCACGGAGAATAGAAGGTTCCATTCGCACCTTTATGTTCCATAATGAGGCAGATTATGGGGAATCTATGAGCGTACCCATCATCCGCACTTAGTATGTCTTGGGAGACATTTCAGAAAACTGTTCAATGACAAGTACTTTCCTAAAAATATTCGTCATATGAAAGAGGTAGAGTTTATTAGACTGGAGCAGAACAACATGACGGTGTCCCAATACGAGCGAAGTTCGCAGAGTTATCCAGGTTTGCACCTCATTTGGTGGAGAATGAGGAACGTATGACCGGATGTTTCTGAGAGGTTTGAAACCCGACATACGTCAGTATCTCATTTCTCATAAGTTTTCTCTATATTCAGATGTTGTCAACAGGGCTCAATTATTAGGCGAGATAACGAGTACGTTCAACCGAGGGACCACAGCCAGGATCGTACTGGTGACAACAGTCATCGGAGCAAACGATAACCAGCGGGGAAAAAAAGAACACGGACAAAAAGCGGTAACCACTCTGGTGGTAATCGTGGCCATGATAATAGAAGAAGCGAGTGAGGGGCGATTTTAAAAAAGAGGAAATTCAATAATGACAATGTGAAGACGTCAGCACCAGCAGCAACTGGTTCTAAGAGGAGGAGAACGACCACGATCATATGCTACAAATGCAGAAAAGAGGGACATATCAGCCCAAACTGTCCACAACAGTTCAAGGTATGCTATAATTGTGGAAAGGAAGGACATATCGCTCGAGATTATACAGTAGCAAAACCAAGTCCAGTGGGGATGGTGACTCAAAAGGTTGTCCCAAAAAAGTCAAATGTCAACGATTCTGGAAGAGCATTTGTCGTGACTGGTCAAATGCAAGGAAACCAAACGAGGTGATCACAGGGTAAGCTAATCATAAATTCTTGTGAAGTTTATACCTTACTAGATACCGGTGCTACCATTCATGTTATCTCTCCTGCTTGTGCTCAACGTTTAAACTTGACTCCGGAGAAATTAGACTTTTGATTTATCTGTGGAACTCAGTTAGGAGAAACTTTCATTACATCCATGTTATAAATCTTATTTGATCCAAGTTGGCACCATCACTTACATGTTGACCTTATCTCTTTATAGATACTTGCTTTTGATGCGATTTTAGGGATTGATTAGTTAACTACTCATCATGCCAAAATTGATTGTCTTCGTAAGGTTGTTAGTTTTCATATTCCTAACCAACCTGTTGTTCGAATTCAAGCACTAAACCACTAAAATCAATCACTGTCATATAAGTCATAAAGCTATTCGTTTATTGAAAAACGGATGTCAAGCTTTCTTGGCCATGTTATGGATTTGAATAAAGACACATCAGATTTGAATAATATTCCTGTTATTAGTGACTTTCCTAATGTATTTCCTGAAGAACTTTCCAGTCTACCCCAGAACGTTGAAGTTGAATTCTTTATTAATCTTGAACCTGGTACAAAGCCCATTTCTAAAACCCCATATCGAATGGCTCCTATTGAACTTCAGGAGTTAAAGGTCTAACTCAGGAATTGTTGGAGATCGATTTCATTCGTCCAAGTATATCTCCTTGGGGTGCTCCTATTTTATTCGTAAAGAAGAAAGACGGGAGTATGCGACTTTGTATTGACTACCGAAAATTGAACCATGTCACTATCAAGAATAGGTATCTGCTACCTCGAATTGATGACCTATTTGACCAGTTGCAAGAAGTACAATTCTTTTCAAAGATCGATTTTCGTTCTGGATATCATCACTGAAGATTAGAACTGAGGATATCCTAAAGACTGCTTCAGAACTCGGTACGGGCATTATGAATTCTTAGTCATGTCTTTTGGATTGACTAATGCTCATGCGGCTTTCATGGATATGATGAATCAGTGTATTAAGGAATATTTAGATAGTTCGTTGTTGTCTTTATTGATGACATCCTCATAATTCCAAAAGTCGTGAAGATTATGAGCACCATTTGAAGCTAGTACTCCAAAGGCTTCATGAAAATAAGCTATATGCCAAGTTAAAGAAATGCGAGTTCTGGCTCGAAGAAGTAGCTTTCCTTGGGCATGTGGTGTCAAAACATAGAGTATCTGTTGACCCAATGAAGATTGAAGCAATACAAAGTGGGAGCTACCGAAATCGGTGAACGAAGTACGTAGCTTTTTGGGTTTAGCTGGTTATTATCGGAGATTTGTGGAAGGATTTTCTCGAATCGCTACTCCGTTAACTCAGCTGACTCGAAAAGATACAAAATTCGTATGGAGCGAGGAATGCGAAAAGAGTTTAAAGAGCTTAAGAGGATACTCATTTCGGCACCTGTTCTGACATACCATCTGGTTCGGATGGATTTGTTATCTACAGCGATGCTTCAGGAAAGGGTTAGGATGTATTCTCATGCAACATGGAAAAGTCATAGCCTATGCCTCACGACAACTTAAAGAGTATGAGAGGAATTATCCTACTCATGATCTAGAGTTGGCGGCAGTCGTTTTCGAGCTAAAGATCTGGAGGCACTATTTATATGGGGAGAAAGTGGAGGATATATTCAGATCATAAAAGCCTCAAATATTTCTTCACCCAAAAGGAACTCAACATGTGGCAACGACGTTGGCTCGAGCTATTGAAAGACTACGGCCATACTATCCAATATCATCCTGGAAAAGTAAACGTGCTAGCTGACACTTGAGTAAAAGATCATATGCGGGTACGAGTGCAATGTTATTAACACAAAGGCTCATTTTGTATGACTTGTAAAGGATGGAGATAGAGTAAAGGGTCCAAGTACCCACGTGATGATATCAAGCATACGAGTAGAACCAACTTTAATCGATAAAGTTAAAGCTGCTCAAGCTACGGACATGGAGCTGATGCGTATGAAGAAGAAAGTGCAAGAAGGGTTATTTCAGAAGCAAGAATCGATGAAAATGGAATACTTCGAGTCAACTCCAGACTTTGTGCTCCTAACGATCTAACTTGAAACATAGAATCATGATGGAGGCCACAAACACACCATTTGTAATTCACCCTGGAAGTACCAAATGTATCGTGATCTTCGACATACATTTTGGTGGAACAATATGAAGAGAGAGATCGCGAAGTTTATCTCGAGGTGTTTAACTTGTCAACGTGTAAAGGCAGAGCATCAAGTGCCAAAGGGTCCATTGTAACCACTCGAGATTCTGAAATGGAAGTGGGAATACGTTACCATGGATTTCGTTACGGGTCTTCCCAGGTTTCTCAAGGCGTAGATGCGATTTGGGTTATTGTTGATAGATTAACCAAGTCTGTCATTTCTTGCCGATACGAGAGACTTATTCCCTTGAATGTCTTGTTCGTATATACGTAAATGAGATTGTGAGATTGCATGGCATGCCAGTAATGGCACAGATTTACAATTCAGTTCGGCATACCATCCTCAAACGGACAGACAATCAGAGAGGACTATTCAAACTCTTGAAGATCTATTAAGACTCTGTGTCTTAGACTTTAAAGGAAGTTGGGATAAGTATTTACCATTGGTGGAGTTCTCTTACAACAACAGTTATCAGGCAAGTATAGGGGTGACTCCATTCGAAGCATTATATGGACGAAAGTGTCGCTCTCCAATATGTTGGGATGAGGTGGGTGAAACAACATTGTTGGGACCCGAGTTGTACGTATTACTACAGAAAAGATCCAAATAATTCGACAACGTATACAAACGGCACAGGATCGACAAAAGAATTATACGGATCTTCATCGAAAGGCCGTGGAAATTAGTATTTGGGATCATATATTGTTGTGTGTTGCTCCATAGAAGGGAGTTACAAGATTAGGGAAAAAAGGAAAGCTCAATCCACGATTATTGGTCCATTTCAAATTCTTGACCGAGTAGGAAATGTGGCCTATAGACTTGCGTTACCTCCAAGTATGTCTCGTGTTTCATAATGTTTTTTCACATTACCGTGCTTCGTAAATATGTGAAAGACCCGACCACGGTATTGAGTTAGAACCGGACGAGATAGCCGAAGACTTAACGTATGAAGAGGTACTTGTCAAGATCTTGGATAAAAATGAGCATTTCCTACGCACAAAGATCATACCACAAGGTAAAAAATTTATGGAGGAACCATGCTATAGAGAAAATAACATGGGAGTTGGAAACGAAAATGAAAGCGAGGTATCCTCACCTTTTCGAAACATCAGGTACGTACTTCAATTTCGAGGACGAAATTTTATAAGGAGGGGAGGTTGTAAGACCCCAACTTATTATAAATAAAATTTAACTTCCTCTATTTATTATGTTAAAATAGTAAGGGTTGATTTGATTAATGTGGTTAGTTATGTGAAATGTGCAAATATTTCAAGTAAGCAAGTGGTTATAAAATATTCATTATTGTCAGGAAATATTCGTTTGGCCGTGGAATATTCTTACTGTCGGGTAATATTCGTACAACGGTGCAGCCTTGTGTGGGCCCCATAACGAAAAGCGATTGGATGTAAAAAACGACAAGTATAAGTTGTTTTACCGTTAATACTGTTGAAATATTCGGTGGTTAAAATACAGTAGCACACGATATTATACAAATTATTGATTCTTACGTAAGAAGGCACTACTCAATAATTGTTACAGTAATTACTGTTCAATATTTTATTTTATTGATTCAATAATTGCTACGTTAATATTTTATATTACTGTTGTTTCAATAATTGTCACTATACAGTATTTTCCATTATCGGAGCAATAATTCATATTATCTGAATAATATTATTAGATAACATTATTGATAATGTCTAGAAAGTTCTGCCTAAGGAGAGGTTTTGTCACTAATTGCGCGCCAGTAAGGAGATATCCTTATTGGAAAGCCCCCTCTTTCTTGGGATCTGTCTGGTTGTCAGTATTGTGATTCTGTAATATTATTTGTGAATAATTAATTATTGATTTATATGATGAGAAAAATATTCATTGTATGTGGATATAGATGGAGAAAATTTTTAATGTGACAATTGTAAGACCCCAACTTTTATAAATAAAGATGAATTTCCTATAAATATCATTTTTGAATATTATGGAGTTAATTTGATATAATGTTATAGTTGTAGGTAATATTTATAAATTTTGCAAAGTACGCAAGTTGTTATATAATATTCGATTGGTCGGGGAATATTCGTTTTAACAGTGAATATTCGTACAACGGCACAATCATTGGTGGACCCCACAACAGAATTATTGTCGGATTGAGAAAACGACAAAAAATTTTATTAAAAATAACGGCGGAAGTTTTACCATTGATACTGTTGAACTACTCGGTAGTAAAAGTACAGTAATACGTGTGGTTGTATAGTAGCACACGGTATTGATTATTAATGCATATGTGAGAAGTCACTCAGTTTGATTCAATTATTGTCAGTTAATAATATGAATTATTTAGCGATAATGAAGTTTTGTTTTATTCGTATTATTAACGTAATAAAACAAAAATATCTTTTTATATAAAACAGAATACTTTATTAAAGTTATTCTATAAATAGAATATATTATATTTTATTTAAAAATTTTTTCTTTAAATATGGACCGTCAGATTAAAGTAATAAATTTGGACCGTTAATGGATTAGTTACTATGCATTCTATTTTTCTATAAATAGCAGCTCATTCCTTCATTATTTCTTACGAATTCACTAAACTCTAGAGAGAGAAACTATAGAGAGAAACTATAGAGAGAGAGAAGAAAAGTATTATGCTACTTAACTACTTCCTTATTTCAGTTCTTCTTTAAAACGGTAAGGGGTGTTATTCTTTCTTATTCATGAAGAGAACTTTTGTTATTCCATTTCTTATTATTCTGTGGAAATAACCTGTATATGATGTCTACCCTATACTTGGTGACATTCTTCTATTATTTTGTTGGAACATCCTGTCTGTGTGTTTTACACCGGACCTGGTTCCTTTTTTATTATTATTCTGTTGGAACATCCTGTCTGTGTGTTTTACACCGGACCTGGTTCCGTCTTGTTATTATTCTGTTGGAACATCCTGTCTATGTGTTTTACACCGGACCTGGTTTCATTATTTATTATTCTGTTGGAATATCCTGTCTGTGCGTTTAACTCGGACATGGTTCCATTATTTATTATTCTGTCGGAATATCCTGTCTGTGCGTTTACGCCGGACCTGGTTCCTTATTTATTATTCTGTCGGAATATCCTGTCTGTGCGTTTACGCTGGACCTAGTTCCATTATTTATTATTCTGTTGGAATAACCTGTCTGTGCGGTCTATCGCATGCCGGGTGATTTTTTTTGTTATTCCATTCTTTATTATACTCAGTTGGTTAAGTTTTAACTTCTATACTCCATGAAATTAGTGAAATATCCTTGATAATTGCGGTTCATCCAGTATCTTTTCATGAAAATATTCTTCTAAGCATTCTTGAATTTTACTCCACAAAGCAGTATCATGTTGACAATTTGGACGTTGTTAATTCTTGGATAAATTAATTCTTGAACTTGTTTTATTGAATTCTTATATCATTGTCATCATCCTCACGTTTATAAAATGTTGAAAGTCATCTATGGCATGTAATGCATAGATGGACTTGGTATGATTATAACCATGGATTATTCGGTGTAATCATGACCGTAATGTTACAAATGATGTGGTAAAAGTCTTCATTGGCCCGTAGTGCATTGATGGACAGTTGTTGGCATGATCATGACCATTAATAAATACACGAATATCCTTGGACGTAGTGCAAGAGTGATTCGATGATGTGGATTATTTTATTAAGTTGAGTCTCAGCGATAACAGTGTTGAAAAACCTTTTAAATCATAGAAGATAGTAGATTTTATTCTCTACTTGACTCTTTTAATGGATTGCTTGTTCCGCTGCAGTTAAACTTGATGTTCGTTATATTTTATCAGTTTAACACTGTTGAAGGCTAATGATAATTTATTATGCATTATCTTAGTCATAATATTTGTTACTAGGCTAGTTGAGCTCACCCTTTCTTTCACTGTTCTCTTCAAGAAATGAGAATATAGCTGGGACGAGTCGGGAACGGAGTGATGGACCAGATGATAGTATTAGTAGTCCTCACTATTATGTAAATAGTGTGACAATAATTATAATGAGGACACGACAGTTATGTTTTGTCGTATTGTACACGACAGTTGTATTAGTAAATTGTATTTGTATTCTGTACTATGTATCTGACGACCCAAGATGGGTGATGTATACCTAATTTTGGGGGCGTCACAGTTGGTATCAGAGCTTAGGGATATGATCCCTGGCTAAGATGTGAGAATAGAACTAGGAGGGGAGAGACGGGGAATTCCTTCGCTAATATGACCTACCTAAGTTTATTTGCATGGTATTTAATTGGTCGGTCATAATGTAAGGATAATATATGACATATCAATTAACTTTTGTTTTGTGGCAGTATCTGAAAATGGCATCTGAGAATGTTGAAATAGCAATGGAGCACAGGCGACTGTTGATTCACCACATATCAATAATCAGGATAATGTGCATTAGGAAGGTGACAATCCTCATGCAAACAACAACACTGACCAGATGATGAATGATGGAATGTTCAGAAGCTTTATGCAGTTTATGCAACAGCAGACGAGAGCGGCTCCTGTCCAAAATATAGGTGGAAACACTGAAAACTCTCGGACGGTCACCGCTAAACAGTTCAAGGAGCTGGGACCACCGGAGTTAAAGGGAGAGTCAAAACCACTTATAGCGGAAACATGGAAAAAGCAGATCACCAAGATATTTGATGTCTTAGGATGCTCCGAGGAGAAAAAGGTTCCCTTTGTCGCCTTTATGTTGAGAGGAGAGGCAAATTACTGGTGGGAATCGATTAAGCGTACTCAACCTGCCGCACTGAAGATGTCTTGGGAGAAGTTACAAGAACTATTCAATGACAAATACTTTTCCAAAAGTGTTCGTCACATGAAGGAGGTGGAGTTCATCAAATTGGAGCAGAATAATATGATCGTGTCGCAGTATGAGGCTAAATTTGCTGAGTTGTCCCGGTTTACGTCCCACTTGGTGGATAATAAAGAGCGAATGACGCGAATGTTTTTGTGAGGTTTGAAACCTGAGATACGTCAACATCTTATTTCTCATAAACTGTGTTTGTATTCAGATGTTGTGAATAGGGCTCAGTTAATGGAGCGCGATAATGAGTCAATGCAACCAAAAGAAAGCAGTTGGCAAAATGATAATACCAGTGAGAGCAGTCATCGAAGCGGTGACAACAAGCGTGGAGGGAATCAACAGGCCAGAAATGGTAACCACTTCGGTGGTAATCAGGGCCAAAACAATAAGAATGATCATTTCAAGAAAAGAAGATTCAACAATGATGGAAAGACGTCAGCACCAGCACCCGTTGTTAAGGAAGGAGAACGGCCACCTATCATATGTTTCAAATGCGGAGGGGAGGGGCACATCAGTCTAAACTGCGCGATGCCGTCTAAAGCTTGTTATAATTGTGGAAGAGAAGGTCATTTAGCTCGATTTTGTCGTTTACCAAAAATAAGTTCAGCCAAGATGGAGACACCAAAGGCCGTCCCAAAAAAGTCAAAACTGGTAGTGCAAGGGAGAGCGTTTGTTGTGACCTCCCAGAAAGTAAGGAACCCGAATGAGGTCATCACGGGTAAGCTTATCATAAACTCTAACGAAGTCTATACTTTATTTGATACCGGTTCTACCCATTCTTTTATTTCTCCTACTTGCGCTCATCGATTAAATTTAACTCCGGAGAAATTAGACTTTGACTTATCTGTTGAAACTCCAATGGGAGAAACCTTCATTACATCCACGGTTTATAAGTCTTGTTTGGTTTAAGTTGGTACCCACACATTACCTATCGATCTTATTTCATTAAAAATAGTTGCATTTGACGTGATTCTAGGGATTGATTGGTTAACTACTCATCATGCAAAAATTGATTGTTTTCGTAAGGTTGTTAGCTTTCATATTCCTAATCGACCTATTATGCGAATTCAAGCAACCAAACCATTAAAATCAATCGCTGTTATCTCAAGCCATAAAGCTATTCGTTTATTGAAAAACGGATGTCAAGCTTTCTTAGCTCATGTCACGGATCTAAACAAAAATACGTCAGTTTTGAATGATATTTCTATTGTTAATAAATTCCCTGACGTATTCCCTGAAGAACTTCCTGGCCTACCCCCAGAGCGTGAAATTAAATTTTGTATCGACCTTGAACCCGATACAAAACCCATTTTCAAAGCCCCATATCGAATGGCTCCTATTGAACTTCAGGAGTTAAAGATCCAACTGCAGGAATTGTTAAATATTGACTTTATTCGTCCTAGTACTTCTCCTTGGGGTGCTCCTGTTCTATTCGTGAAGAAGAAAGATGGAAGTATACGACTTTGTATTGATTAGCGAGAGTTAAATCATGTCACCATCAAAAATAGGTACCCATTACCACGTATTGATGACCTGTTTGACCAATTGCAAGGAGCACAATTCTTTTCAAAGATCGATCTTCGTTCTGGATATCATCAGCTGAAGGTTAGAACTGAGGATATTCCAAAGACGGCATTCAGAACTCGATACGGGCATTATGAATTCATAGTCATGTCCTTTGGATTGACTAATGCTCCTGCTGCCTTAATGGATATGATGAACCGGGTATTCAAGGAATATTTGGATCACTTGTGGTCGTCTTTATTGATGACATCCTTATTTATTCCAAAAGCCGTGAAGATCATGAGCAACACTAGAGGCTGGTACTCCAAAAGCTTCGTGAATACAAGCTTTATGCCAAGTTGAAGAAATGTGAGTTCTGGCTGGAGGAGGTAGCATTCCTTGGGCACGTAGTATCAAGTCGTGGAATATCTGTTGACCCGGCAAAGATTGAAGCTATTCAAAGCTAGGAGCAACCTAAATTAGTGACCGAAGTACGTAGCTTTCTTGGTTTAGCTGGTTATTATCGGAGATTCGTGGAAGGATTTTCTCGAATCGCTACTCCATTAGCTCAGCTGACTCGGAAAGATACAAAGTTCGGTTGGAGTGAAGAATGAATGTGAGAAGAGTTTTCAAGAACTCAAGAGGAGACTCATTTCAGCACCTGTCCTAACAATACCATCTGGCTCGAAGGGATTTGTCATCTACAGTGATGCTTCGAGCAAAGGGTTGGGATGCATTCTCATGCAACATAGAAAAGTCATAGCCTATGCATCAAGACAACTCAAGGAATATGAGAGAAATTATCCTACTCATAATCTGGAGTTGGCAACTGTTGTCTTTGCACTTAAAATTTGGAGGCATTACTTGTATGGGGAGAAGGTGGAGATCTTTACGGATCATAAAAGCCTCAAATATTTCTTCACCCAAAAGGAACTCAACATGCGACAACGACGTTGGCTTGAACTGTTGAAAGATTATGATCATACCATTCAATACCATCCTGGAAAAGTGAACGTGGTAGCTGACACATTGAGTAGAAGATCATATGCAAGTACGAGTGCGATATTGTCAACACAAAGGCCCATTTTGTGTGACTTGCAAAGGATGGAGATAGAGTTAAAGACTCTAGGGACCCATGTGATGATGACGAATATACGAGTAGAACCAACTTTAATCGATAAAGTTAAAGCTGCTCAAGCTACAGACCTAGAGCTGATGCGTATGAGGAAGAAAGTTCAAGAAGGTGCTATGCCGAAAGCAAGAATCGATGAAGAAGGAATACTTCGAGTCAACTCCAGACTTTGTGTTCCTAACAACCCTGATTTAAAGTATGAAATCATGATGGAGGTGCACAACACACCGTTTGCAATCCATCCTGGAAGTACCAAAATGTATCATGATCTTCGTCATACATTTTGGTGGAGCAATATGAAGAGAGAGATAGCGTTGTTTATCTCGAGGTGTCTAACTTGTCAACGAGTCAAAGCG
Source organism: Panax notoginseng (assembly GCA_016801055.1). Taxonomy (NCBI): domain Eukaryota; kingdom Viridiplantae; phylum Streptophyta; class Magnoliopsida; order Apiales; family Araliaceae; genus Panax; species Panax notoginseng. The sequence goes on along the minus strand of CM029015.1, from coordinate 153,986,247 downwards.
GAGCATCAAGTACCAAAAGGTCCATTGCAACCACTTGAAATTTTAGAATGGAAGTGGGAGCACATTACCATGGATTTCGTTACCGGTCTTCTAAGGTTTCTCAAGGTATAGATGCGATTTGGGTCATTGTTGATAGATTGACCAAGTCTGCTCATTTCTTACCGATACGAGAAACTTATACACTTGAACGTCTTGCTCGTATGTACATAAACGAGATTGTAAGACTGCATGGTATGCCAGTATCCATAGTTTCTGATCGAGACCCAAGATTCACTTCACGATTTTGGGTTAGTTTACAAAAAGCTATGGGCACGGATTTATGATATAGTTCGGCATATCATCCTCAGACAGACGGACAATCAGAGAGGATTATTCAAACTCTAGAAGATTTATTAAGACTCTGTGTCCTTGACTTCAAGGGAAGTTGGGACAAGTTCTTACCATTGGTGGAGTTTTCCTACAATAACAGTTATCAAGCAAGTATTGGCATGGCTCCATTCGAAGCATTGTATGGAAGAAAATGTTGTTCTCCAGTATGCTGGGATGAGGTGGGTGAAGCAACGTTGTTGGGACCGGAGTTGGTACGTATAACTACAGAAAAGATTCAAACGATCCGACAACGTATAAAAACCTCACAAGATCGACAAAAGAGTTATGTTGATCTTCATCGAAAGGACGTGGAATTTGATATAGGAGATCATGTGTTCTTACATGTTGCTCCATGGAAAGGAGTTACGAGATTTGGAAAGAGAGGAAAGCTCAATCCTCGATTCATCGGTCCATTTTTAATCCTCGATCGAGTAGGAACTGTGGCTTATAGACTCGCTTTACCGCCAAGTATGTCTCGTGTTCATAACATTTTTCACATATCCATGTTACGTAAATATGTGGAAGACCCGAACCACATTATTGAGTTAGAACCGGACCAAATAGCAGAAGATTTGAGGTATGAAGAAGTTCCTATTCAAATCTTGGATAAGAAGGAACATATTCTACGCTCCAAGGTTATACCTCAAGTCAAAGTTTTGTGGAGAAACCACGATGTTGAGGAAATGACTTGGGAGTTAGAATCTGAAATGAAATCAAGGTATCCTTACCTCTTCAACATACCAGGTACGTACCCTAATTTCGAGGGCGAAATTTCATAAGAAGGGAATTTTGTAAGACCCCAACTTTTATAAATAAAGAGGAATTTCCTATAAATATCATTTTTGAATATTATGGAGTTAATTTGATATAATGTTATAGTTGTGACGCCCCCAAAATAGGTATACAACACTCATTCTAAGTCGCCAAATACATGGTACAGAAAGCAAACTACAACTTCAATAATACAATTGTCGTGCAAAATACGACAACACATACTGTGAGTTTAAATACAAATATTGTTTTCTAGACAATATCCACACTCAAATAAGTCCTCAATATAATTATTTAAACAATATTTTACAGAAATAGTGAGGACTGCTAAAATATCTTTCTAGAACCATCACTCCATACCCCGACTAGATCTTGCTATGTTCTCACCTCCTGAGAAGAAAAATGGAACAAAAAGGAAAAGAGTGAGCTCAACTAGCCCAGTAAAGAATATTATGACTAAGATAATATAAAACAAATTATCGTTAGTCTTCAACAGGAAAAAAATCTGATAGAATATAATCGACAACAAGTTTTAGATCAACAACTGCAGTGGAAACAGCAAACCATTAGAAGAGTCAAGTAGAGAAAGAATTCTACTATCTTCTAAGATTTCAAAGTCCATCATCAATATTTTATCCCTGTAACATCAATTAATAATCATCTTTATCCAAATATTCATCTTTGCACTACAGGCCAAAGATATTCATTTGTATCACCTGTCAGTCATGTTCATCTCAACACCTGTTCATCTTTGCACTACAGGCCAAAGATATTCATCAAGTAATCATACATCTTTGCACTACAGGCCAAAGATATTCAGTAATATCATCATTTAGGACTGAGGATGATGAAAAATATCTTAAAGAGAACGAATCCAGTGAGACAGAAGGACAAATATTAGGGATTCGTATAACAGTTTATCCAAGATCAATAATACTTCATAATAATCAATTGTGAAACAGAATTTAAAAATAAAGATCAAAACATGGATACAATCAAAGATAGTAACCATAATAGACATCTTGGACAAAAAGAGAAATTTTTTATTTTTCGGTGAATAGTGTCGTATTCGTGAATAGTACCGTATATGTGAATAGTGCTGTATACGTGAATAGTAACCCCGACACAAAAAGTTTCAAATTTGATAAAAACTCATATCAATATTTCAGCATAATGATATTGAAGAAAATAATATCCCTTACCTCAAAATATCAGTACTTCTGGTCGGAATACCGGTATAAGGCTGAAATAAACTTGCTCTAATGAATAGAAACTCTCAAAGTATCTAAATACTCACAAAATACACTCAATAATCTAAAGAGAGAAAGAGAGAAAACTTGTTTCTGGTGTGATTTTCAATTCTAACTTAGCCCTCTATTTATAGGAAAATGTTAGCACGCCGAAGCAGACTTAACCTGCAACCTGATGCCTTTACCTGCTACTATTCCCACCCACCACATTTGAATAAAAAATCTCAGCACATTTCTTCACCAACCAATAGTGGGGCCCACCAATTCTAGAATTTTCCACCAAAATGATAAACTCCGAAAATTCAACAATTTCTGAACCAGTGATCTCGTAAAATTCATAATAAATCATACGTTCATTTTTAACGGTTCAAAATTTGTGGACATATACTCAACTTATATATGTATAACATATCCAAAAATTACCACGATCCAACGGTCGGATTAAAAATTATAATCCCCGCAAAATATCTCAAAAACCCTGATTTTTAATACCTCCATTCCGACAAAAATACTGATTAAAAACCTCAACATTAACTCCTTCATTTTTAACCACAAAAATATATCCCTCATTTATAGCCACATAAAATAAATATTTCCTTATCATATGAATCAATAATTAATTATTCACAAATAATATTACAGAATCACATTTATGACAACCAGGCCGTTCTCAAGAAAGAGGGGGCTTTCCAATAAGGATTTCTCCTTACTGGCGCGCAATTAGATGACCAAACCTCTCCTTAGACAAAACTTTCTAGACATTGCCAATAATGTTATCTAATAATATTATTCAAATAATATGAATTATTGATCTGATAATAGAAAATACTGTGCAGCAACAATTATTGAAACAACAATAATATAAAATATCAACGCAACAATTATTGAATCAATAAAATAAAATATTGAACAGTAACTACTGTAACAATTATTGAGTAGTGCCTTCTTACGTAAGAATCAATAATTGGTGCAATACCGTGTGCTACTGTATTTTAACCACCGGGTATTCCAACAGTATTAACGGTAACAACTACGCCGTTATTTATAAATAACTTATACTTGTCGTTTTTTTCATCCAATCGCTTTCCGTTATGGGGCCCACACAAGGCTGCGCCGTCGTACGAATATTCCCCGACAGCAAGAATATTCCACGACCAAACGAATATTCCCCGACAAAATGAATATTTTATAACCACTTGCTTATTTTGCAAAATTTGCACATTTCACTCATAACCAAAGTATTATATCAAATTAACCCCTTATTATTCACAATAATATTTAGAGGAAATTTGATTTTATTCATTAATAAGTTGGGGTCTTACAATAGTTGTGGGTAATATTTATAAATTTTGTAAAGTACGCAAGTTGTTATATAATATTCGATTGGTCGGGGAATATTCGTTTTAACAGGGAATATTCGTACAACGGCACAATCATTGGTGGACCCCACAACGGAATTATTGTCGGATTGAGAAAATGACAAAAATATTTTATTAAAACTAACCGCGAAAGTTTTACCATTGATACTGTTGAACTACTCGGTAGTAAAAGTACAGTAATACGTGTGGTTGTATAGTAGCACACGGTATTGATTATTAATGCATATGTGAGAAATCACTCAGTTTGATTCAATTATTGTCAGTTAATAATATGAATTATTTAGCGATAATGAAGTTTTGTTTTATTCGTATTATTAACGTAATAAAACAGAAATATCTTTTTATATAAAACATAATACTTTATTAAAGTTATTATATAAATAGAATATATTATATTTTATTTGTGACGCCCCCAGAATAGGTATACAAAGATATTCCTCAACCGTTCATCTTTGCATTACTGGCCAAAGATATTCAACAACAGGTCATCTTTGCACTACGGGCCAAAGATATTCATCTACAATTCATCTTTGCACTACAGGCCAAAGATATTCCTCAACAATTCATATTTGCACTACATGCCAAATATATTAATACCTCAAAGAATATATAATCATTTAAGAAAGTACTAAATGAACTTTTCTATACTGCTTCGTGAGAACATCCACAGCTAGAGACCACTGTTCTATTTCCCCGTTACCCTCGCTCGACCCAGCTACACTCTTATTACCTGAAAGGAATTGTGAAGCAAAAGGGTGAGCACAACTAGCCCAGTAAAGAATATCATGACTAAAGATAATTAAATTATCAGTAGCCTTCATCAATAATAAATCAGAGATTTAGAACATATGGTAAATGATAAAAATTTCAACCATAGTTGCAGCGGAACGAGCAATCCATTAGAAGAGTCAAATAGACTATAAAGTCTATTATCTTCTCCATGTTAAAAATCCATCAACAATGTTTTATCCCTGTAACATCAATCAACAGTTCCTTTCCACAATCATATGAATAACTCATAATCATAATTGTGATTCTAAATTTTTCTTCGCACCCAGGACGAAGAATATTTTCATCACATGTCTTTACCTGAAACATCAAAGATCATGGTTATACCAAATCACAGTTCCTGTTCATAATCATACTAATAAATCCATCTTTGCACTACGACCAAAGATATTCAACAACAGTTTATCTTTACACTACGGGCCAAAGATATTCATCAACAAACCATCTTTGCACTACGGGCCAAAGATATTCATCAACAAACCATCTTTGCACTACGGCCAAAGATATTCATCTACAATTCATCTTTGCACTACAGGCCAAAGATATTCATCAACAGGCCATCTTTGCACTACATGCCAAAGATATTCATCAACAATTCATATTTGCACTACAGGCCAAATATATTCATATCTCAAAGAAATATATAATCATTTCAGAATTTATATAAACAATAATTATAGCCATGTTGATCAATTCACCTTTGCACTTAAGCTAAAGATATTCACTTATAAATTCAATGGTCATGATCATACCAGTCACAATTCAACTTTGCACTACAGGCCAAAGAGAACCCTAGTCATGATCATACCAATAATCTACCCATCTTTACACTCCAGTGAAAGAGAATTTCAACATCAGGGTTATAAAAATGTTATATATGATGATAAAAATAATATGATCAACATATAGTTTTAATCTCAAGAGTAATATTCGTAACTCATGAATAGTAACCCCGACACAAAAGATAGAAATTCTACAATAAAATTCATACCAATATTTCGGTATAATGATATTGAAAGAATAACATTACTTAAATTTATAAACAATTTATTTTAATTGTTTACACTTTACTAATTAATGCATTTAATCATCATAAAATGCCAACTCTTATAATTTCATCATCAATAACCAAAACCCTCATCAAAAATCTGCATATACCTCATATAGGATTCTCAAGCCATAAAATCCTATTTTCCAATTTTCTTTCTTCACAAAACATATTTAATTCATTTACTCATAACTAGACTATTTTCATGAAAAATATCAAATCAGTTCCAAAAATATTTCTTTTCTGGGATTTAGCATAATATAGTCCCATAGTGAACATATATTTTTCTCAGAATTTTTAAAAGTCATTTACTATTTTTCATATGGCCAAAATAGCCGAATATTTAGACATTTATCAAAAATTATACTTTTGTCTAAAAATTCTGAAATTTACAGAGTATACTTCTATCATATACATGTACTCCCAATAAAAATTTCATCAATTTTGGAGTTAACCACAAGAAATTATAAGCAGTTACTTTTAAAATAGTCTTTTCTCATAAAATTCATAACTCTCAATCTATACATCCAAAAATCACCATTTTTGGACACAATCAATAAAACTCATCAAAATATCATCTCAAATTTTTCCAGAATTTTTGAAGATCAGAAAAATTACGAAACTGAAAATCATAACAACCCTTAAAATCCCTTAATATCCCTTACTATCCCTTACCTCAAAAGAGCAGTACTTCTGATCGGTATAAGGCTGAAGGAAACTTGCACTGATGAATAGCAACTCACCAAGTATCTAAATACTCACAAAATACACTCAATAATCTAGAGAGAGAAAGAGAGAAAGCTTATGTTTCTGGTGTGATTTTCAATTCTAACTTAGCCCTCTATTTATAGGAAAATTTTGGTAGGTTTGACCTGCAACCTGATGGCTTTACCTGCTACTATTCCCACCCACCACATTTGAAATATAATTCAGCACATTTCTTCACCAACCACAAGTGGGGCCCACCAATTCTAGAATTTTCCACCAAAATGATAAACTCCGAAAATTCAACAATTTCTGAACCAATCATCTCGTAAAATTCATAACAAATCATACGTTCATTTTTAACGGTTCAAAATTTGTGGACATATACTCAACTTATATATGTATAACATATCCAAAAATTACCACGATCCAACGGTCGGATTAAAAATTATAACACCCGCAATATTTCTCAAAAACCCTGATTTGTAATACCTCCATTCCGACAAAAATATGGATAAAAACCTCAACATTAACTCCTTCATTTTTAACCACAAAAATATATATCCCTCATTTATATCCACATAAAATAAATATTTCTTTATCATATGAATCAATAATTAATTATTCATAAATAATATTACAGAATCACATTTATGACAACCAGGCCGTTCCCAGGAAAGAGGGGGCTTTCCAATAAGGATTTCTCCTTACTGGCGCGCAATTAGATGACCAAACCTCTCCTTAGACAGAACTTTCTAGACATTGCCAATAATGTTATCTAATAATATTATTCAAATAATATGAATTATTGATCTGATAAATGAAAATACTGTGCAGCAATAATTATTGAAACAACAATAATATAAAATATCAATGCAGCAATTATTGAACCAATAAAATAAAATATTGAACAGTAATCACTGTAACAATTATTGAGTAGTGCCTTCTTACGTACGAATCAATAATTCAACTATACTGTGCAATCCGTGTGCTAGTATGCAACCACGCGTATTACTGTATTTTAACCACCGGGTATTTCAACAGTATTAACGATAACAACTACGCCGTTATTTGTAAAAACTCAAATTTGTCGTTTTTCTTCACCCGACAGTTATTCGTTATGGGGCCCACAAATAGCTGCGCCGTCGTACGAATATTCTCCGACAACAATGATTATTTTATAACCACTTGCTTATTTTGAAAAAAATTCATATTTCACCCATAACTTTAAACTTTTATCAATTTAACCATTTACTGAATAGTAATTATAAGAAAATTGAATATTTTTTTTTCATAAAATTCGGGGTCTTACAATCTCCCCTCCTTATGAAATTTCGTCCCCGAAATTTACGTACCTGGTATTTCAAAGAGTTGAGAATACCTTGCTTTCATTTCAGATTCCATCTTCCCTGTCATCATGATTTCTCCATTGCTCGTCTCCTGTATTTCAGATATCATTCTAGAATACAGCTTCAAAACAAGGGTTAATTGAACAAATTAACATATCAAATAATATCCCGATATTATGACTGACCAACAAATAAGCTTAGGTAGGACACACTAGCGAAGGATTTACTCATCTCTCCCCTCCTAGTTTTATTCCCCGATCTCCGCCAGAGATCATATCCCTAAGCTCTGATACCAACTGTGACGCCCCCAGAATAGGTATACAAAGATATTCCTCAACCGTTCATCTTTGCATTACTGGCCAAAGATATTCAACAACAGGTCATCTTTGCACTACGGGCCAAAGATATTCATCTACAATTCATCTTTGCACTACAGGCCAAAGATATTCCTCAACAATTCATATTTGCACTACATGCCAAATATATTAATACCTCAAAGAATATATAATCATTTAAGAAAGTACTAAATGAACTTTTCTATACTGCTTCGTGAGAACATCCACAGCTAGAGACCACTGTTCTATTTCCCCGTTACCCTCGCTCGACCCAGCTACACTCTTATTACCTGAAAGGAATTGTGAAGCAAAAGGGTGAGCACAACTAGCCCAGTAAAGAATATCATGACTAAAGATAATTAAATTATCAGTAGCCTTCATCAATAATAAATCAGAGATTTAGAACATATGGTAAATGATAAAAATTTCAACCATAGTTGCAGCGGAACGAGCAATCCATTAGAAGAGTCAAATAGACTATAAAGTCTATTATCTTCTCCATGTTAAAAATCCATCAACAATGTTTTATCCCTGTAACATCAATCAACAGTTCCTTTCCACAATCATATGAATAACTCATAATCATAATTGTGATTCTAAATTTTTCTTCGCACCCAGGACGAAGAATATTTTCATCACATGTCTTTACCTGAAACATCAAAGATCATGGTTATACCAAATCACAGTTCCTGTTCATAATCATACTAATAAATCCATCTTTGCACTACGACCAAAGATATTCAACAACAGTTTATCTTTACACTACGGGCCAAAGATATTCATCAACAAACCATCTTTGCACTACGGGCCAAAGATATTCATCAACAAACCATCTTTGCACTACGGCCAAAGATATTCATCTACAATTCATCTTTGCACTACAGGCCAAAGATATTCATCAACAGGCCATCTTTGCACTACATGCCAAAGATATTCATCAACAATTCATATTTGCACTACAGGCCAAATATATTCATATCTCAAAGAAATATATAATCATTTCAGAATTTATATAAACAATAATTATAGCCATGTTGATCAATTCACCTTTGCACTTAAGCTAAAGATATTCACTTATAAATTCAATGGTCATGATCATACCAGTCACAATTCAACTTTGCACTACAGGCCAAAGAGAACCCTAGTCATGATCATACCAATAATCTACCCATCTTTACACTCCAGTGAAAGAGAATTTCAACATCAGGGTTATAAAAATGTTATATATGATGATAAAAATAATATGATCAACATATAGTTTTAATCTCAAGAGTAATATTCGTAACTCATGAATAGTAACCCCGACACAAAAGATAGAAATTCTACAATAAAATTCATACCAATATTTCGGTATAATGATATTGAAAGAATAACATTACTTAAATTTATAAACAATTTATTTTAATTGTTTACACTTTACTAATTAATGCATTTAATCATCATAAAATGCCAACTCTTATAATTTCATCATCAATAACCAAAACCCTCATCAAAAATCTGCATATACCTCATATAGGATTCTCAAGCCATAAAATCCTATTTTCCAATTTTCTTTCTTCACAAAACATATTTAATTCATTTACTCATAACTAGACTATTTTCATGAAAAATATCAAATCAGTTCCAAAAATATTTCTTTTCTGGGATTTAGCATAATATAGTCCCATAGTGAACATATATTTTTCTCAGAATTTTTAAAAGTCATTTACTATTTTTCATATGGCCAAAATAGCCGAATATTTAGACATTTATCAAAAATTATACTTTTGTCTAAAAATTCTGAAATTTACAGAGTATACTTCTATCATATACATGTACTCCCAATAAAAATTTCATCAATTTTGGAGTTAACCACAAGAAATTATAAGCAGTTACTTTTAAAATAGTCTTTTCTCATAAAATTCATAACTCTCAATCTATACATCCAAAAATCACCATTTTTGGACACAATCAATAAAACTCATCAAAATATCATCTCAAATTTTTCCAGAATTTTTGAAGATCAGAAAAATTACGAAACTGAAAATCATAACAACCCTTAAAATCCCTTAATATCCCTTACTATCCCTTACCTCAAAAGAGCAGTACTTCTGATCGGTATAAGGCTGAAGGAAACTTGCACTGATGAATAGCAACTCACCAAGTATCTAAATACTCACAAAATACACTCAATAATCTAGAGAGAGAAAGAGAGAAAGCTTATGTTTCTGGTGTGATTTTCAATTCTAACTTAGCCCTCTATTTATAGGAAAATTTTGGTAGGTTTGACCTGCAACCTGATGGCTTTACCTGCTACTATTCCCACCCACCACATTTGAAATATAATTCAGCACATTTCTTCACCAACCACAAGTGGGGCCCACCAATTCTAGAATTTTCCACCAAAATGATAAACTCCGAAAATTCAACAATTTCTGAACCAATCATCTCGTAAAATTCATAACAAATCATACGTTCATTTTTAACGGTTCAAAATTTGTGGACATATACTCAACTTATATATGTATAACATATCCAAAAATTACCACGATCCAACGGTCGGATTAAAAATTATAACACCCGCAATATTTCTCAAAAACCCTGATTTGTAATACCTCCATTCCGACAAAAATATGGATAAAAACCTCAACATTAACTCCTTCATTTTTAACCACAAAAATATATATCCCTCATTTATATCCACATAAAATAAATATTTCTTTATCATATGAATCAATAATTAATTATTCATAAATAATATTACAGAATCACATTTATGACAACCAGGCCGTTCCCAGGAAAGAGGGGGCTTTCCAATAAGGATTTCTCCTTACTGGCGCGCAATTAGATGACCAAACCTCTCCTTAGACAGAACTTTCTAGACATTGCCAATAATGTTATCTAATAATATTATTCAAATAATATGAATTATTGATCTGATAAATGAAAATACTGTGCAGCAATAATTATTGAAACAACAATAATATAAAATATCAATGCAGCAATTATTGAACCAATAAAATAAAATATTGAACAGTAATCACTGTAACAATTATTGAGTAGTGCCTTCTTACGTACGAATCAATAATTCAACTATACTGTGCAATCCGTGTGCTAGTATGCAACCACGCGTATTACTGTATTTTAACCACCGGGTATTTCAACAGTATTAACGATAACAACTACGCCGTTATTTGTAAAAACTCAAATTTGTCGTTTTTCTTCACCCGACAGTTATTCGTTATGGGGCCCACAAATAGCTGCGCCGTCGTACGAATATTCTCCGACAACAATGATTATTTTATAACCACTTGCTTATTTTGAAAAAAATTCATATTTCACCCATAACTTTAAACTTTTATCAATTTAACCATTTACTGAATAGTAATTATAAGAAAATTGAATATTTTTTTTTCATAAAATTCGGGGTCTTACATTATTTAACAGATTTTTCTTTAAATATGGACCGTCAGATTAAAGTAATAAATCTGGACCGTTCATGGATTAGTTACTATGCATTTCGTTTTCCTATAAATAGCAGCTCATTCCTTCATTATTTCTTACGAATTCACTAAACTCTAGAGAGAGAAACTATAGAGAGAGAAGAAAAGTATTCTGCTACTTAACTACTTCCTTATTTCAGTTCTTCTTTAAAACGGTAAGGGGTGTTATTCTTTCTTATTCATGAAGAGAACTTTTGTTATTCCATTTCTTATTATTCTGTGGGAATAACCTGTATACGCGGTCTACCCTATACTTGGTGACATTCTTCTCTTATTCTGTTGGAACATCTTGTCTGTGTGTTTTACACCGGACCTGGTTCCGTCTTGTTATTATTCTATTAGAACATCGTGTCTGTGTGTTTTACACCGGACCTGGTTTCATTATTTATTATTCTGTTGGAACATCCTGTCTGTGTGTTTTATACCGGACCTGGTTCCATTATTTATTATTCTGTCGGAATATCCTGTCTGTGCGTTTACGCCGGACCTGGTTCCATTATTTATTATTCTGTCGGAATATCCTGTCTGTGCGTTTACGCCGGACCTAGTTCCATTATTTATTATTCTGTTGGAATAACCTGTCTGTGCGGTCTATCGCATGCCGGGTGATTTTTTTTGTTATTCCATTCTTTATTATACTCAGTTGGTTAAGTTTTAACTTCTATACTCCATGAAATTAGTGAAATATCCTTGATAATTGCGGTTCATCCAGTATCTTTTCATGAAAATATTCTTCTAAGCATTCTTGAATTTTACTCCACAAAGTAGTATCATGTTGACAATTTGGACGTTGTTAATTCTTGGATAAATTAATTCTTGAACTTGTTTTATTGAATTCTTATATCATTGTCATCATCCTCACGTTTATAAAATGTTGAAAGTCATCTATGGCATGTAATGCATAGATGGACTTGGTATGATTATAACCATGGATTATTCGGTGTAATCATGACCGTAATGTTACAAATGATGTGGTAAAAGTCTTCATTGGCCCGTAGTGCATTGATGGACAGTTGTTGGCATGATCATGACCATTAATAAATACACGAATATCCTTGACCGTAGTGTAGGGGTGATTCGATAATGTGAATTATTTTATTAAGCTGAGTTTCAACGATAACAGTGTTGAAAAACCTTTTAAATCATAGAAGATAGTAGATTTTATTCTCTACTTGACTCTTTTAATGGATTGCTTGTTCCGCTGCAGTTAAACTTGATGTTCGTTATATTTTATCAGTTTAACACTGTTGAAGGCATGATAATTTATTCTGCATTATCTTAGTCATAATATTTGTTACTGGGCTAGTTGAGCTCACCCTTTCTTTCATTGTTCTCTTCAGGAAATGAGAATATAGCTGGGACGAGTCGGGGAACAGAGTGATGAACTAGATGATAGTATTAGTAGTTCTCACTATTCTGTTAAATAGTGTGACAATAATTGTAATGAGGACTCCTTTTGAGTTTGTATAGTCTCTAGTAGACAATAATTATATTCAAACTCACAATTGTGTTTTGTCGTATTGTACACGACAGTTGTATTAGTAAGTTGTATTTGTATTCTGTACCATGTATCTGACGACCCAAGATGGGTGATGTATACCTAATTTTGGGGGCGTCACAATAATTATTGAAAATTAATATTTTATCTTTTTCTGATAAAAATTTTATTTAAATATATTATTATATTATAATAATATAATAATGGTGATATTTTTACAATGAATGTGGGATATATGAATAAATGAGGAGGAATAGTATTTTTGTTACTAAAAATATTTAAAACATGTTTTTCATGTTTGTGGACCCCAATTTTTGACTAAAATTTGATTATAGCCTGTAAAATCGTCCGTTTGTGGATTTCGGTCAATTTTTGTTTAGAATTTAGAAAAACTTTCATCTTCAAAATTGTAGAGAATGGAATTTCCTATGAAAAGGACATAAAGTTTGAATTTTTTTTGATAAAAGGGCTATTTATTATGAATTATTGAAGTTCTGAAGTTCCGAAATAATTATTTTTTAAAAGTTTTAAATTTGTTTTAAAAGAAAAATATTTTTGTGGTTGGTTGGTGGGCTCATGTGTTGTTAAGCATGCTGAAATCTGAATTCAAAGGTTGGCGTAGACAAATTTTAATAATTATTATATTTTATTAAATTTTTTACTTTGGTGTTCTAAGTATTTTTCTATAAATAGTGTGATTAGGTTAGAATTGAAAAACACACCAGAAACTAAAGTTTTCTCTCTCTTTCTCTCTCTATATTATCAAGCGTATTCTTGTGAGTATTTTAAGACTTTGAGTGTTTCTATACGGTGCAAGTTCCCTTCAACTCTATATCCAGTATTCCAGTCAGAAGTACTATTTTTTTTTTCGAGGTAAGGGATGTTATTTTTTTTATAAATGATATTATTTCTTTCAATATCATTAAGCCGAAATATTGATCTGAACTTTTTATCAAATTTAGAACTTTTTGTGTCGGAGTTACTATTCAAGTATACAGCACTATTCACGAATACGGCACTATTCACCAAAAAATTAAATTTTTATTTTTGTCCAAGATATCTATTATGGATACTAGCTTTGAATGTATCCAAATTTTGATCATTCTTGAATTTTACTTCACTATGATTATTTATGAAGTATTTTTGAACTCGGATTGTTTAAAGTACGAATCCTTAATATTTGTTCTTTTGTTTCACTGGATTCGTTTTCTTTAAAATATTGTTCATCATCCTCAGTCCTAAATGATGATATTATTGAATATCTTTGGCCTGTAGTGCAAAGATGAATGATTTTCTGATTAATATCTTTGGCCCGTAGTGCAAAGATGAACAGGTGTTTAGATGAACATGACCAACTGATGAATATCTTTTGTGACGCCCCCAAAATTAGGTATACATCACCCATCTTGGGTCGTCAGATACATAGTACAGAATACAAATACAACTTACTAATACAACTGTCGTGTACAATACGACAAAACATAAACTGTAAGTTTGAATACAAATATTATCTTCTAGAGAGTATTCATACTCAAAAGGAGTCCTCGTTACATTTATTAACACACTATTACATAGAATAGTGAGGACTACTAACTAATACTATCATTCGGACCATCACTCCGTTCCCCGACTTGCCCCAGCTACGTTCTCATTTCCTGAAGAGAACAGTGAAAGAAAGGGTGAGCTCAACTAGCCCAGTAAGAAATATTATGACTAAGATAATGCAGAATAAATTATCATTAGCCTTCAACAGTGTTACACTGATAAAATATTATAGACATCAAGTTTAACTGCAGCGGAACAAGCAATCCATTAAAAGAGTCAAGTAGAAAATAAACTCTACTATCTTTTATGATTTAAAAGGTTTTTCAACACTGTTATCGCTGGGACTCAGCTTAATAAAATAATCCACATCATCGAATCACCCCTGCACTACGGCCAAGGATATTCGTGTATTCATTAATGGTCATGATCATGCCAACAACTGTCCATCAATGCACTACGGCCAATGGGGACTTTTACCACATCATTTGTAACATTACGGTCATGATTATACCAAATAATCCCTGGTCATAATCATACCAAGTTCATCTATGCACTACAGGCCACAGATAACTTTCAACATTTTATAAACATGAGGATGATGACAATGATATAAGAATTCAATAAAACAAGTTCAAGAATTAATTTATCCAAGAATTAACAACGTCCAAATTGTCAACATGATACTGCTTTGTGGAGTAAAATTCAAGAATACTTAGAAGAATATTTTCATGAATAGATACTGGATGAACCGTAATTATCAAGGATATTTCACTAATTTCATGGAGTATAGAAGTTAAAACTTAACCAACTGAGTATAATAACGAATGGAATAACAAAAGAAATCACCATGCATGCGATAGACCGCACAGACAGGTTATTCTAACATAATAATAAATAATGGAACCAGGTTCGGCGGAAACGCACAGACAGGATATTCCGACAGAATAATAAACAATGGAACCAGGTCCAGCGTAAACGCACCGACAGGATATTCCGACAGAATATTAATAAATAATGGAATCAGGTCCGGTGTAAAACACACAGACAGGATGTTCCAACAGAATAATAACAAGACGGAACCAGGTCCGGTGTAAAATACACAGACAGTATGTTCCAACAGAATAATAACAAGACGAAACCAGGTCCGGTGTAAAACACACAGACAGGATGTTCCAACAGAATAACAGAAGAATGTCACCAAGTATAGGGTAGACCGCATATACAGGTTATTCCAACAGAATAATAAGAAATGGAATAACAACAGTTCTCTTTATGAATAAGAAAGAATAACACCCCTTACCGTTTTAAAGAAGAGCTGAAATAAGGAAGTAGTTAAGTAGCAGAATACTCTTCTTCTCTCTCTCTCTATAGTTTCTCTTTATAGTTTCTCTCTCTAGAGTTCAGTGAATTCGTAAGAAATAATGAAGGAACGAGCTGCTATTTATAGAAAAATAGAATGCATAGTAACTAATCCATGAACGGTCCAGATTTATTACTTTAATCTGACGATCCATATTTAAAGAAAAATCTTTTAAATAAAATATAATATATTCTATTTATAGAATAACTTTAATAAAGTATTCTATTTTATATAAAAAGATGTTTCTGTTTTATTACGTTAATAATACGAATAAAACAAAATGTCATTATCGCTAAATAATTCATATTATTAACTGACAATAATTGAATCAAATTGAGTGACTTCTCACATAAGCTTTAATAATCAATACCGTGTGCTACTATGCAACCACACGTATTACTGTACTTTTACTACTGAGTAGTTCAACAGTATCAATGGTAAAACTTCCGCCGTTATTTTTAATAAAATATTTTTGTCGTTTTCTCAATCCGACAATAATTCCGTTGTGGGGTCCACCAATGATTGTGTCGTTATACGAATATTCCCTGTTAAAACGAATATTTCCCGACCAATCGAATATTGTATAACAACTTGCGTACTTTGCAAAATTTATAAATATTACCCACAACAATAACATTATATCAAATTAACTCCATAATATTCAAAAAAGATATTTATAGAAAATTCATCTTTATTTATAAAAGTTGGGGTCTTACAACCTCCCCTTCTTATGAAATTTCGCCCTCGAAATTAGGGTACGTACCTGGTATGTCGAAGAGGTAAGGATACCTTGATTTCATTTCAGATTCTAACTCCCAAATCATTTCCTCAACATCGTGGTTTCTCCACAAAACTTTGACTTGAGGTATAACCTTGGAGCGTAGAATATGTTCCTTCTTATCCAAAATTTGAACAGGAACTTCTTCATACGTCAAATCCTCCGCTATTTCGTCCGGTTCTAACTCAATAATGTGGTTCGGGTCTTCCACATATTTGCGTAACATGGATATGTGAAAAACGTTATAAACACGAGACATACTTGGCTGTAAAGCGAGTCTATAAGCCACAGTTCCTACTCGATCGAGGATTAAAAATGGACCGATTAATCGAGGATTGAGCTTTCCTCTCTTTCCAAATCTCATAAATCCTTTCCATGGAACAACACGTAAGAACACATGATCTCATACATCAAATTCCACGTCCTTTCGATGAAGATCAGCATAACTCTTTTGTCGATCTTGTGAGGTTTTTATACGTTGTCGGATCGTTTGAATCTTTTCTATAGTCATACGTACCAACTCCGGTCCCAACAACGTTGCTTCACCCACCTCATCCCAGCATACTGGAGAACGACATTTTCTTCCATACAATGCTTCGAATGGAGCCATGCCAATACTTGCTTGATAACTGTTGTTGTAGGAAAACTCCACCAATGGTAAGAACTTGTCCCAACTTCCCTTGAAGTCAAAGACACAGAGTCTTAATAAATCTTCTAGAGTTTGAATAGTCCTCTCTGATTGTCCATCCGTCTGAGGATGATATGTCGAACTAATTCGTAAATCTGTGCCCATAGCTTTTTGTAAACTAACCCAAAATCGTGAAGTGAATCTTGGGTCTCGATTAGAAACTATGGATACTGGCATACCATGCAATCTTACAATCTCGTTTATGTACATACGAGCAAGACGTTCAAGTGTATAAGTTTCTCGTATCGGTAAGAAATGAGCAGACTTGGTCAATCTATCAACAATGACCCAAATTGCATCTATAACTTGAGAAACCTTAGGAAGACCGGTAACAAAATCTATGGTAATGTGCTCCCACTTTCATTCTGGAATTTCAAGTGGTTGCAATGGACCTTTTGGTACTTGATGCTCCGCTTTGACTCGTTGACAAGTTAGACACCTTGAGATAAACAACGCTATCTCTCTCTTCATATTGCTCCACCAAAATGTATGACGAAGATCATGATACATTTTGGTACTTCCAGGATGGATTGCAAACGGTGTGTTGTGCGCCTCCATCATGATTTCATACTTTAAATCAGGGTTGTTAGGAACACAAAGTCTGGAGTTGACTCGAAGTATTCCTTCTTCATCGATTCTTGCTTCCGGCATAGCACCTTCTTACACTTTCTTCCTCATACGCCTCAGCTCCAGGTCTGTAGCTTGAGCAACTTTAACTCTATCGATTAAAGTTGGTTCTACTCGTATATTCGCCATCATCACATGGGTCCCTGGAGTCTTTAACTCTATCTCCATCCTTTGCAAGTCACACAAAATGGGCCTTTGTGTTGACAATATCGCACTCGTACTTGCATATGATCTTCTACTCAATGCGTCAGCTACCACGTTCAATTTTCCAGGATGGTATTGAATGGTGTGATCATAATCTTTCAACAGTTCAAGCCAACGTCGTTGTCTCATGTTGAGTTCCTTTTGAGTGAAGAAATATTTGAGGCTTTTATGATCCGTAAAGATCTCCACCTTCTCCCCATACAAGTAATGCCTCCAAATTTTAAGTGCAAAGACAATAGCTGCCAACTCTAGATCATGAGTAGGATAATTCCTCTCATATTCCTTGAGTTGTCTTGATGCATAGGCTATGACTTTTCCATGTTGTATGAGAACGCATCCCAACTCTTTGCTCGAAGCATCACTGTAGATGACAAATCCCTCCGAGCCAGATGGTATTGTTAGAACAGGTGCTGAAATGAGTCTCCTCTTGAGTTCTTGAAAACTCTGCTCACATTCTTCGCTCTAACCGAACTTTGTATCTTTCTGAGTCAGCTGAGATAATGGAGTAGCGATTAGAGAAAATCCTTCCACGAATCTCCGATAATAACCAGCTAAACCAAGAAAGCTACGTACTTCGGTCACTGATTTAGGTTGCTCTCCCAGCTTTGAATAGCTTCAATCTTTGCCGGGTCAACCGATATTCCACGACTTGATACTACGTGCCCAAGGAATGCTACCTCCTCCAGCCAGAACTCGCATTTCTTCAACTTGGCATAAAGCTTGTATTCATGAAGCTTTTGGAGTACCATCCTCAAGTGTTGCTCATGATCTTCACGACTTTTGGAATAAATAAGGATGTCATCAATAAAGACGACCACAAAGTGATCCAAATATTTCTTGAATACTCGGTTCATCATATCCATGAAGGCAGCAGGAGCATTAGTCAATCCAAAAGACATGACTAAGAATTCATAATGCCCGTACCGAGTTCTGAAGGCAGTCTTTGGAATATCCTCAGTTCTAACCTTCAGCTGATGATATCCATGACGAAGATCGATTTTTGAAAAAAATTGTGCTCCTTGCAACTGGTCAAACATGTCATCAATACGTGGCAATGGGTACCTATTTTTGATGGTGACATGATTCAACTCCCGATAATCAATACAAAGTCGCATACTCCCATCTTTCTTCTTCACGAATAGAACAGGAGCACCCCAAGGAGAAGTACTAGGACGAATAAAGCCAATGTCTAACAATTCCTGCAGTTGGGTCTTTAACTCCTGAAGTTCAATAGGAGCCATTCGATATGGGGCTTTGGAAATGGATTTTGTACCGGGTTCACGGTCGATACAAAATTCAATTTCACGCTCTGGGGGTAGGCCAGGAAGTTCTTCAGGGAATACGTTAGGGAATTTATTAACAATAGAAATATCATTCAAAACTGACGTATTTTTGTTTAGATCCGTGACATGAGCTAAGAAAGCTTGACATCCGTTTTTCAATAAACGAATAGCTTTATAGCTTGAGATGACAGCGATTGATTTTAATGGTTTGGTTGCTTGAATTCACATAATAGGTCGATTAGGAATATGAAAGCTAACAACCTTACGAAAATAATCAATTTTTGCATGATGAGTAGTTAACCAATCAATCCCTAGAATCACGTCAAATGCAAGTATTTTTAATGAAATAAGATCGACAGGTAATGTGTGGGTACCAACTTGAACCAAACAAGACTTATAAACCGTGGATGTAATGAAGGTTTCTCCCAATGGAGTTTCAACAGATAAGTCAAAGTCTAATATCTCCGGAATCAAATTTAATCGATGAGCGTAAGTAGGAGAAATAAAAGAATAGGTAGAACCGGTATCAAATAAAGTATAAACTTCGTTAAAGTTTATGATAAGCTTACCCGTGATGACCTCATTCGGGTTCCTTACTTTCTGAGAGGTCACAACAAACGCTCTCCCTTGCACTACCGGTTTTGACTTTTTTGGGATGGCCTTTGGTGTCTCCATCTTGGCTGAACTTGTTTTTGGTAAACGACAAAATCGAGCTAAACGACCTTCTCTTCCATAATTATAACATGCTTTAGACGGCATCGCGCAGTTTGGACTGATGTGCCCCTCCCCTCCACATTTAAAACATATGATAGGTGGTCGTTCTCCTTCCTTAACAGCGGGTGCTGGTGCTGACGTCTTTCCATCATTGTTGAATATCCTCTTCTTGAAATGACCATTCTTATTGTTTTGGCCCTAATTACCACCGAAGTGGTTACCATTTCTGGCCTGTTGATTCCCTCCACGATTGTTGTCACCGCTTCGATGACTGCTCTCACAGGTATTATCATTTTGCCGACTGCTCTCTTTTGGTTGCGTTAACTCGTTATCGCGCTCCACTAACTGAGCCCTATTCACAACATCTGAATACAAACACAGTTTATGCGAAATAAGATGTTGACGTATCTCAAGTTTCAAACCTCGCAAAAACATTCGCGTCATTCGCTCTTCATTATCCACCAAGTGGGACGCAAACCGGGACAACTAAGCAAATTTAGCCTCATACTGCGACACGGTCATATTATTCTGCTCCAATTTGATGAACTCCACCTCCTTCATGTGACGAACACTTTCGGGAAAGTATTTGTCATTGAACAGCTCTTGGAACTTCTCCCAAGACATCTTCAGTGCGGCAGGTTGAGTACGCTTAATCGATTTCCACAAGTAATCTGTCTCTCCTCGCAACATAAAGGCGGCAAAGGGAACCTTTTGCTCCTCGGAGCATCCCAAGACATCAAATATCTTGGTAATCTGCTTTATCCATGTTTCCGCTATAAGTGGTTTTGGCTCTCCCTTAAACTCTGGTGGTCTCAGCTCCTTGAACTGTTTAGCAGTGACCGTCCGAGAGTTTTCAGTGTTTCCACCTATATTTTGGACAGGAGCCGCTCTCGCCTGCTGTTGCATGAACTGCATAAAGTTTCTGAACATTCCATCATTCATCATCTGGTCAGTGTTGTTGTTTGCATGAGGATTGTCACCTTCCTGATGCGCATTATCCTGATTATTGATATGTGGTGAATCAACAGTCGCCTGTGCTCCATTGCTATTCTCAACATTCTCAGATGCCATTTTTAGATACTGTCACAAAATAAAAGTTAATTGATATGTCATATATTATCCTTATATTATGACCGACCAATTAAATACCGTGCAAATAAACTTAGGTAGGTCATACTAGCGAAGGAATTCCCCGTCTCTCCCCTCCTAGTTCTATTCTCACATCTTAGCCAGGAATCATATCCCTAAGCTCTGATACCAACTGTGACGCCCCCAAAATTAGGTATACATCACCCATCTTGGGTCGTCAGATACATAGTACAGAATACAAATACAACTTACTAATACAACTGTCGTGTACAATACGACAAAACATAAACTGTAAGTTTGAATACAAATATTATCTTCTAGAGAGTATTCATACTCAAAAGGAGTCCTCATTACATTTATTAACACACTATTACATAGAATAGTGAGGACTACTAACTAATACTATCATTCGGACCATCACTCCGTTCCCCGACTTGCCCCAGCTACGTTCTCATTTCCTGAAGAGAACAGTGAAAGAAAGGGTGAGCTCAACTAGCCCAGTAAGAAATATTATGACTAAGATAATGCAGAATAAATTATCATTAGCCTTCAACAGTGTTACACTGATAAAATATAATAGACATCTAGTTTAACTGCAGCGGAACAAGCAATCCATTAAAAGAGTCAAGTAGAAAATAAACTCTACTATCTTTTATGATTTAAAAGGTTTTTCAACACTGTTATCGCTAGGACTCAGCTTAATAAAATAATCTACATCATCGAATCACCCCTGCACTACGGCCAAGGATATTCGTGTATTCATTAATGGTCATAATCATGCCAACAACTGTCCATCAATGCACTACGGCCAATGAGGACTTTTACCACATCATTTGTAACATTACGGTCATGATTATACCGAATAATCCCTGGTCATAATCATACCAAGTCCATCTATGCACTACAGGCCACAGATGACTTTCAACATTTTATAAACATGAGGATGATGACAATGATATAAGAATTCAATAAAACAAGTTCAAGAATTAATTTATCCAAGAATTAACGACGTCCAAATTGTCAACATGATACTGCTTTGTGGAGTAAAATTCAAGAATACTTAGAAGAATATTTTCATGAAAAGATACTGGATGAACCGCAATTATCAAGGATATTTCACTAATTTCATGGAGTATAGAAGTTAAAACTTAACCAACTGAGTATAATAACGAATGGAATAACAAAAGAAATCACCATGCATTTGATAGACTGCACAGACAGTTTATTCTAACAGAATAATAAATAATGGAACCAGGTCCGGCGGAAACGCACAGACAGGATATTCCGACAGAATAATAAACAATGGAACCAGGTCCAGCGTAAACGCACAGACAGGATATTTCGACAGAATAATAATAAATAATGGAACCAGGTCCGGTGTAAAACACACAGACAGAATGTTCCAACAGAATAATAACAAGACGGAACCAGGTCCGGTGTAAAATACACAGACAGTATGTTCTAACAGAATAATAACAAGACGGAACCAGGTCCGGTGTAAAACACACAGACAGTATGTTCCAACAGAATAACAGAAGAATGACACCAAGTATAGGGTAGACCGCGTATACAGGTTATTCCAACAGAATAATAAGAAATGGAATAACAACAGTTCTCTTCATGAATAAGAAAGAATAACACCCCTTACCGTTTTAAAGAAGAGCTGAAATAAGGAAGTAGTTAAGTAGCAGAATACTCTTCTTCTCTCTCTTTATAGTTTCTCTCTATAGTTTCTCTCTCTAGAGTTCAGTGAATTCGTAAGAAATAATGAAGGAACGAGCTGCTATTTATAGAAAAATAGAATGCATAGTAATTAATCCATGAACGGTCCAGATTTATTACTTTAATCTGACGGTCCATATTTAAAGAAAAATCTTTTAAATAAAATATAATATATTCTATTTATAGAATAACTTTAATAAAGTATTCTGTTTTATATAAAAAGATGTTTTTGTTTTATTACGTTAATAATACGAATAAAACAAAACGTCATTATCGCTAAATAATTCATATTATTAACTGACAATAATTGAATCAAACTGAGTGACTTCTCACATAAGCATTAATAATCAATACCGTGTGCTACTATGTAACCACACGTATTACTGTACTTTTACTACCGAGTAGTTCAACAGTATCAATGGTAAAACTTCCGCCGTTATTTTTAATAAAATATTTTTGTCGTTTTCTCAATTCGACAATAATTCCGTTGTGGGGTCCACCAATGATTGTGCCGTTGTACGAATATTACCTGTTAAAACGAATATTTCCCGACCAATCGAATATTATATAACAACTTGCGTACTTTACAAAATTTATAAATATTACCCACAACTATAACATTATATCAAATTAACTCCATAATATTCAAAAATGATATTTATAGAAAATTCATCTTTATTTATAAAAGTTGGGGTCTTACATCTTTGGCCTGCAAAGATGAACATTTGATTCTAGATACATATATTGATTGATGTTACAGGGATATAATATCGATGATGGACTTTTAAATTCATAGATGATAATAGATTTCATTCTCTACTTAACTCTTCTAATGAATAATTATTTCCGCTGCGAATATTGATTTAAAATTTGTTGTCTATTATATTGTATCAGATTTTTCCCTGTTGAAGACTAACGATAATTTGTTCTATATTATCTTAGTCATAATATTCTTTACTGGGCTAGTTGAGCTCACTCTTTTTCTTTTTTGTTCTATTTTTCTTCTCAGGAGGCGAGAATGTAGCAAGTACTAGTCGGGGTATGGAATGATGGTTATAAAAAGTTGTTAGTAATCCTCACCATTTTTGTAAAATAATGTATCAATAATTATAATGAGGACTTATTTGCGTGTGAATATTGTCTAGATGACAATATTTATATTTTAAACTCACAGTTTATGTGTTGTATTAATAAAGTTTTAGTTGTTTCTGTACCATGTTACTGACAACTCAAAATGGGTAATGTATACCTATTTTGGGGGCGTCACAGGTTTTACTGTAGTTTCTCTCAAAAATACTCTCTAGTATTTTCAAGCTTCCATCAATAGGCTTGAGTGTACTTGGTGTGAACACTTAATTAGTTCGTTCGCATTGATTGCTTGTAACAACTATATATTGACGAGAAGTACGAAGTATCGTAATAGTTGCGTTCGTGGTGTCACTTGTAAATTTAACATTCGGTTCAACTATTTCCGCTTCGTAGATACTTACCGATTCATATATAAGTATTATTTATGTGTTAGTTTTTACCTAAAATTCTAAAAATACCTAAACCCTAGTCCGTTAGTATTAATTTGGACAGGTCTAATAAACATATATTAGAATAACCCGTAAGAGCAACTCCAGCAGATGGACTATCTGCTGGACTATATTTAGTCCACAGATGTCCTTTAGTCTTCGATTCTTCCAGCAGATGGACTATCACGTGGACTATCTCGTGGACTATAATATAAAAAGATTAAAATAATCAATAAATTCAAAAAAACTTAAATATAATAATATAATAATATAATACATAGGAGGACCATACTTTTTCATCTAAAAAATAAATTAAAGAAATATTATCAATAAAAAAATAAATATCAAATATAATAAAAATATAAATTATTATTAACAAAATACTTATATAATTGTTAAAGGTTGAAATAGTTAATTGTTTATAAATTTTTTAATTTTTATTTGTTACCTTTTTTTATTAGACCTTCTCATCTTTTTCGGCTGCTTGTTTCCTCCTCCTCCTCCTCCTCCTCCTCCTCCTCCTCCTCCAGAATTCCATTTTCCTTCCTCACTATCTCCTTTCTCCTTCTTCCTCATCAACATCTCTCCTATTTAAATATATTAAAAATTATAGTCCAAATTATAGTCCATCAGTTTTGATTCCTTAATATAGTCTTTTTGCCTTGCCGAAAAATTGGATGGACTATATTTAGTCCATCTGCTGGAGTGAGATATATGTTCCTAGACTAAATAAGGATTTGTGTCTCCGGCACTGCTGGAGATGCTCTAATAAATATATAAAGATGCTCTAATAAATATATAATTAAATACTGAAATGACATTTAAATTCGTGGAATAAATTCGTGTAAATAGAGATTGGAATGACCCTTATATCCCCCCTTCTCGCCTAAATTACATCCCCACCTGACCTATGAACGGATACAGGTCCACCCTTTTTATCAATAAAGATGTTCATGAAACATTTAGAAAATGACAAAATATCAAGAAAAATATAATAAAAAGACAAATAATGGAAAGAGAAAAGAAGTGGTTGTCGTTACGCAAGAGGGCCAAAGAGAGAGAAGGGAGGCTTCAACAAGAAGTAACATAACAGTATCTGAACTTCAAAGGCAAGTAAACGAAATCGGTGAGGAACAATTTAAAAAAATAAAAAAAATAAAATCAAAACGCCATTCATGGGGGAATTGATTTTCAATTTTCATCGATTTCCGTGTCAAGCAAGCTTCAATCCACCCACTTTTCTTAAATTCCTTGTAACCCCAAATTAAATTCAACTGGAAGAAGAAACCTTTAATCCGTTCAATTCCCTTTAATCGTCTTCTTTCTTGAGCAAAGATTAATCCGAAACCCCCAATTTTGGTGGAGGTTTAGTGATGGATCAGGAATTGGTGACGGCCGTTCAACCGGTGGCAATTGCAGCGCCGCCGCCGCCGCCGCCGACGAAGTTTCTGGCGCCGGGATTTCGGTTTCACCCAACTGATGAGGAACTTGTTCGGTATTATTTGACGCGTAAGGCTTGTGGGAAGCCCTTTAGATTTCAAGCTGTTTCTGAAATCGATGTTTACAAATCTGAGCCTTGGGAACTTGAAGGTAAATCCCCTGTCTCTGTTTCTGTATTTTGTGTGCGTATATGTATATACACATCTATATACCCTTGGGTTTCAAGATAGTCCTTTTGATTTTGTTGAGTTAGATCATGAATTTTGTGTTCGTTTCGCTGATTTTTAGATTTTTGTACGTGCATGTTATTTTGTTGAATTGGGTGTACTTGTACAAACTTAATTTTTAACTATAATGTTTTCCTATTTAATTAGTACTAGTATAATGGTTTATGTATTTGTGTTTCTGGAATTTGGAAGTGGGAGACTTTGAAATGCATAAAGATTAAATTTTTATCTTTGAATCTTCAACTAACAAGAAAGGGTATGAACAAAATATAATTAGAATGTTATGGTAGTGGGGGTATGTTTGTCCCATTTTTGTTTTGTTTTGTATTTGAAATAATTGGGGAGGGTCATTGAATTTTTTATGAATGTGATTGTTTTGGTTATTGATTAAGGTATTACAGCCTCATTTCTCCTCTATATATCTCATGTTCACATTTCTTTTCAATATTTGTTCTTTTGCTTTGCTTGTTCTTTCTTCCCCCTTTACCCTCTCCAAAGTTCTATCTTGTGTATGTTTGTCTCATTTTTTGTTTTATATTGTGAATAATTGTCGAGGATCTGTGAATTGTGTATGAATTTGTTGGTTTCTTTTTTTTCTATTTCTTTGGTTATTGATTCAGGTATTACAGCCTCATCTTTTTCTCTATATATCTCATGTCTAGATTTCTTTTTAAGTAAAAAATTATTTTTTTTAGCTTTGGTTGTTTTTCGCAATTTTACCTTTCCAAGGTTCTATCTTGGTTTTTGATATTGTTTTCTCTCTATCACACACTGTTTATGTTCATGTCTCTATCTACATATATGTATGTCATCGTGTGGGCATCTTTGTATTTTTCTCTTTCTTTTTTTTCACCGAATTTTATTTAATAAAGTGCAATGACATTTGCTGTTTAGGTTATTCGTCACTGAACAGCAGAGATTTAGAATGGTATTTCTTCAGCCCTGTCGATAGGAAGTATGGTAATGGATCTAGACTAAACCGTGCCACTGGCAGAGGGTACTGGAAAGCAACCGGGAAGGATAGGGCCGTACGTCATAAGGGTCAGACAATTGGAATGAAAAAAACACTAGTCTTTCATAGTGGGCGAGCTCCCGATGGCAAGCGAACCAACTGGGTAATGCATGAGTATAGACTTACAGACATAGAATTGGAGAAAGCCGGTGTAGCACAGGTGCGAGTTGTGGTGATTTTAAATTGAAAATTACTGGTAATATGATTGTGCAGTGAGAAATTTGAACTTACAAAAATTTCTTATTCTTGTTTGGGAGGGAAAAGGATGCTTTTGTGCTGTGCAGAATTTTTCAGAAGAGTGGTTTAGGACCACCGAATGGGGATCGGTATGCACCATTTGTTGAAGAGGAATGGGATGATGATGCAGCCCTTTTGGTTCCCGGAGGAGAGGCTGAGGAGGATGTGGCCAATGCTGATGATGCAAGGGCTGTAAGAAATGACCTTGAGCAGGTTTGTTCATTACCTGATATACATACATATATGTGTGTGTGTGTATTGTCATTACGTACATTACATCTAGTACACCCAGTTAATATGGCATTAGCTATAATATTCAAACTGACTTGAGTCTAGACCAAGATTCAGTGATTCACATGGTAATCCTTTCGAAATTTATTTTGGAGCATTAGCTATAATTCTCATTTTGCCATTTGTACTGCAGCGAATTTCATGATTAAGAGAAACCCTTCTTAGAAACTGAATGATCTACAAGAAGAATGTATCCTACGAACACCATCAGTATCCTGAATTAATTATCCAAACTACTAAAATTATAATACCAACAAATGCTAAGCTATTAAGCAAAATAGGTAATGTATAATGCTATACATTTTACTTTTATAAGTAAATGCTAAATGAACTATTAGCACTAAGTTTCTCCTTATGAAGCCATTAAAATTTGCATCACTTTCGTAGTTGTCTTGTGTTTTTGACGAGTCATATATATCTTTGAGGTGCATTTCTTGGCTGCTAACGAAAAGGAAAAAGAAATGGTTTAACCTTGGTTGCCTTGTCAGTTCTTTTTATTCTCAATGTGTATCAATTTTATTCATTGATTATTGAATCAATGATGTTAGCATTATGTGTTTTGTTTATTTACAAACTATTGCTTGTTTCCTTTTCCCCTCCGTGTATGAACAAAAAGCCAAAAAGGTGGCCTCCATGTATGCCATAATTGGACGAGCTCATAAATGCTCTATTTCTACAGTGTCCTAGAATACCTGCGAACTTACTTATCTGTTTTCCCATTTGTCGTTGCACGCATGTATAGCTAATACCTTTTTTTTGCTAATTTGGGGGGAGGGGGTTTGAACCTAGGACCTCTTGCTTGGCAAGAGGCCTATAATGCCGCTCGAGTCAAAGGCTCTCGGTGTATAGCTAATACTTCAACTAAGAAAGACATTTATGGGCAATAATTCTGGTAATTTATACTGTTTAATCTGTCAGGCAGCTCGTGATTAAGATATTTGTCTATTTCTGAGTGCTCTTCCTCGTCAATAGGACATTTGTTGAGTTAGCAACATGTCAGCGCATTAAAGAATACATGCTTACATGTATTGATATCTCATTTTAACCTTTCTAGCGTATTTTCTACTTATCTTTTGGGTGGTTGTCAAAATTACTTGCAGTGTTATCATACATATTTTATAAAATTTTATGGACCAATAAAAGAAAGTGCATGTGCAGGACACGTGATGTAGTAGCGCATATTCTTGCATTTATTGCATGCTGCCATTACAGATCGAGCCATTGATCAACTAAAAAACCATGTAGCTTCCTTGCAATTGAAGTGGTCCATTTTTTTTTTTGCTATATTCGATTGAAATTTAACATTCTTGTCTTTGGCAAGAATGGATCCCAAGACCTCGTGCACTCAAAGCCTTATGAGTAGTTTTTTTTACCATTGAGCCATGAGGGGCTTGGTGAAGTGGTCCATTTGGTCATCAATGATGGATATTTTTTGGTAATGTTTATCATTAGGATCTTTGATGGGGGTTCTACCATCAACAAATCCTTATTCTACGGTCTTTAAAACTTTTAGCCATCAGAGCTTTCAGTTCATTATTTTGGTGTGGACTCTTTCTTCAAGTCTTTAGTATTTCTATTATTGGAAGTCCAGTGTTGATGACCAGAGGATCTTTCTTTGCTTTCTCTCCTGCATGAAGTTCTCTTTTTTCATCGTCGTCCTGTTAGGGTATTTGGGCATGGGAGTATAGATACCATTGCTTCATTATCTCGCAAATCCTCTCATTTGGTTTTTCCACTTTAAAAAGTCTTTTGACAAAGGTTTTTTTGAAAGGCTTGTGCCCATTCTCAAGTTGTGGCTGTAGCTTAGGCAACGTGGCTGCAGGAGGATTAAGGTTCTTTTTATGGTTTTGGTATAGGCTGAAATGGTTGAACTTGATGAAATGATGAGGGGCGTTTGTCTGAATTTAATAAAAAAGGACTTCACCTACTTTTGGTATTAACCTTATTTAGGATTTGACTATGAGTTGGAACTGAATACTCGATAGATAGTTCAATGGTTTGGGTCGTTGGACTAAGGATACTACATTCAGCATGAATTATTGACTGCTGGGGGAAATGACAAAAATAATATGATGCGAATTGATTTGGTTCTTAATCCGGGAAGGATTTGTGTTCCGTAATCGAGGAAGGATTTGGGTGTCGTAATGAAGGAAGGATCTTAGCTTTTTAATCAATCAAAGATTTGGGTTTCCTAATCTAGGAAGGTTTTTGAGTTTCTAAACCCAGTAAGGTTTTGGGGTTCTTAACCTATGAAGTGTTTGGAGTATCTCAATCTATGATGATTTTGGTGTTCCTGCTCCATGATGAATTTGTTGTCTCCCATCTAGGTTCTAAAACTAGGGTCCTTAGGTCTCGATTGGAGAAAACACGAGGTAAGATGAAGCGAGAAAAAGGAAAACACAAGTGACTGAGAGGCTAGGTGTCTTCAATGGGGCTTGATAGAGGTTGTACATCAGTAAATGGACTGTGGGATCAGGTTGACTGACAAACACGTATAAAAGTTTAGCCTTGATTTGTTCCATAAATTCTTGAATCCTGGTGAAGTTGATTCTCTGCAGGAAAGTATGCAAATTTGGCCAAACAAAGTTAAATTGCCTGTTGCTTGTGTTGTCTTGTTCTTGTTATTTTCATCCTATATTTTGAGTTTCTTGGTTTCTTTTTATCATGTATCTTGTGGATCCTTGCACACAGTTAGATCCGGCTTCGGCACGTTTTGGAAAGGGATCAATACCATAACATAATATGTGGTCTTGCTAAAGTTGATCATTTTTTCTATCCTCTATGTCAGGTCAGGGAGGTCAAGCAGGATATTGTTCATGGGAATAGGGGCTTGAAAATACCTATAAGTTTCCCATTGATAATGGTTATTAACTTATTCTGAATGAGCAGAATTAGCTAACTTGTGTTGAAGGTTCTGAGGGGGAATATGTGTAATATAGCATGTACATTGAGGGTTAAGAAATTATTATATAAACTTTTAGGAAATGAGGTTTATTTTTTTCTTTGAATAGGGTAGTAAAACCAAGCTAAGTTGTTTTCTGAGCAGCCAGCTTCTTTGTTTTATCAAATTGTAGGTTTATATGAAAGTGAATCTAAATGATCAAGGTGGCACCAATTTAAGAAATTTAAGATTAATAAGCTTAAGAAAAAGCGAGTTATCGTGGATGAAAATGTTGAAATAAAATTTGGTTTGGGCGGTGTAAGGTATGGAAGCGTGTGAAGTGCACTATCAACTTAGTTTAATTAAAAGTTTGCGCACTGCACAAAACTCAAGTTCTCTGATGCAGTGCTGCTAGCAATTAAACTAAGAGATTCATTTTTCAATTTTCTTTTCTTCTCTTTTTATGTGGAGATTTAATGTATCCCCATTAAGAGAAAATTCGTATCTGCTTGACTTTCATGTTCTTCACCTTGTCATGGTGATGGAAAATTACTTGATATGATAATACAAATTGATGTTTGTTGATACATTAATTTCATAAGACATGAGATAAGGTATAACATCTAGTTTATCATTCATAAATCCCAATCTTTTCATGGGTTACTTAATTATTATGACCAAGTTCTCATGCCACTTGCAATAAAAGATTAGCAAAGCATTTCAAAAAAAAAAAAGTAATCAACCATCAGCTTATCACAATGTCAACCGAAATATCTTTGAAGTTGGTACTTGGCTATAAAAAGGGTGTGGGGATGTGAGCACTCGTTGTTTTATGTTTCTATCTCAACCTTATTATAAACTCGTATTAATATTCATGAGCATGTTTATCTTTTCCTTGCAAAAGATTGGGATATCTAGTATGTGAGTCCCCAGAAATGGGAAGAATCACAATTGTTTGCACCTGGTATTTTTAATTGTCATTGTCATGGAGTAAAAGTAGCAAGACTCAATTATTGTGGAGAGAAAGGAGTAAGGTTCAATTATTTTGGAGAGAAAGTAACAAGGTTCAATTATTTTTGCTGGATAAACAAATATATGGTTTCAGAAAGAGTAGTACAATACAGTCCTTTTTAGTCTTCACTTGCATAAAACACAATACCCGCAAGTTGATTATTTCCAACACTTTATATGACTAGCAAGTAGGACTACAACAATGTAGGGCTGTAAATAATGTAATTAGCTTCACTACCTACGGCAGAAAAAGTGTCCGTATAGTCAACTTCATTTATGATATCATATGTTTGTAGGCTATTTCTCAAGTGCTAATGTGCTATATCTTTATCTGTTGAAAATATGTATTTGTCTTGGTTGTATCTTACTTTTGGTTCTCCTGCTCTAATAATGATGATACCAACATGCACAATCATACCAGTGTTACGAACTACTTATTTTAATGTGCCTTCAAATTTACTGCTAATTAAACAGATTTAAACAAATCCACTTGTTCCTAACAATAGGCTTGTTGATACAGGATGCAAACAAGGCTCCTCTTTGTCTAAGCGAACCCCCAATTGACTCTCAGACTCTTCCGTTTGCTTGCAAGAGGGAAAGGACAGAGGATTTCCCTTCAAATCATGAAGCCGATCCGGAGTCCATCCCTTTGTTCGAAATCAAAAGAGCAAAGCATAGTGATCTGAACTCTAGTCATGCAAATGGTTCGGAAGATTCAACTACCACAAGCCATGAGCCAACAGCTCCATCAACAAATTTTGCACTCTTGGAGTTCCCTTTGTTGGATTCCATCGAAAACAGAGAGAGTCGTCCGCCAGCCAACCCGACTACATTTGATGCTGCTAATCTTGAAAAATCCGTGCCTCCCGGGTATTTAAAATTTATCAGCAATCTAGAAAACGAGATCCTTAATGTTTCGATGGAGAGAGAGACATTGAAGATTGAAGTGATGAGGGCTCAAGCCATGATCAACATCCTTCAATCCCGGATCGATCTTTTAAACAAGGAAAACGAGGATTTGAGAAGGGTTGCCCATGGTAAGTAGCTATCCCGGCACCATAATTTTAACTTTGTAGTTCTAGGCTCAAGCCCTTGTCATGTTTATCATTAATCAATGTGTATTCCTTCATCTTTTGGTGAAGGAAAATGAGCACTTGAAAAGGGTCATTTCAGTTTTTGTGTTGCTCATGTAACCTATTGCTGTAGTTGTTCATTTGTAATCCCTGAATCATGTATGGAGTGCTGTGAAACCTTGTTTTTCAAACCAGTTTATTAAATAAAGTTTTTCTTTTCAGGCACTTTGATAATACTCCCTCCGTTCCTTAGTATAGATCGTTTTAGAGTTGTACACAAGTATTAAGGAAATGATTGTAAAACATTAAATATGCTATCAATTGCCTATATTGTCCTTGTATTGAAAAAAGAATGTTATTTATTGGGCAAAAAGTAGTGAGAGAACCAAAGTTATATTTATTACTTGGGGTAATATTGGAAACTAAGCAATTAATGCTTACTTGAAATTCTCAAACGACTTATATTTAGGAACAAAAATATTTCACTAAAACAACCTATATTAAGGAACGGAGGGAGTACTTTATTGTGACCACTTTTGATTTTTCAGTATATGGCTTGTGGGTTTTACATCTAGTACAAGGGTGTAGTTACACACGGGCTACGGTAGTCTACAGCCCACCCCAAATTAAAAATTAGCCAGTAAGCTCACCCCAAATTTAAATAATTAGCAGTTAGTCCATATGTTGTTCTAGTTTATTTATATTTTTTTGAATATAAACTATTTCTTTTTATCAAGTAATTTAGTTAATAATTGGGCTTGCTTTTTATAGAGAATTAGGTCAACGTTTCCTTTTCTTTTTTCTTTACTACGTTTGTGATTTGTGAATTGTTGTTGTACTATATGATTTACTTGTATGCTATAATAAATGGTTGATTGAAAATTAACAATGATTAGGTACTCAAAACATGTCTGATCATGATCGACAAGCCAAGAAAATAAAATTTTTTAGTACATGATACAAGAAAAAAGATTTAGCTCAATCAATTGAACGGAATAGGCCAAATAGCAGTGCACCTCTTGCATCTGATAAGCATAAACATGTTCCTTCTCCTATACTCCAGCCTAGAGAGTTTGTTCCTATTGGACAGTCTGGACTTGCATCAGATACTGACAGAGAGTCTATTCCTATAGTTGAATCAAGTCAATCAACAATACCAGAGACTAGAGAGAATGTCCCTACTTTTGATTCAATATTTAGAGAATTTATTCCTACTTCGCTAGTATGCAATGTTAACAATACAATGGTCAATGAGCAACCTGATGTTATATATGAGACTCTTGAAGATACAAATTTTGATGTTGGTGATTTAGAACGAGATCCGGGGAAACAAAAGCAAATATATGAATATCCTATTAATCAGTGTGACCGAATTCGATGTGCTTATATAAACTTGGGGCCATATCATTATAAACTTTTTGAGTATCCAAGAGTTTGGTCAGGAAACCAGTATCGTCGATTCAATTATTCTTGGTTCAAAAATTGGCCATGGTTAGAGTATTCACCTCTTAAAAATAAAGTATTTTGCTTCCCCTGCTTTCTTTTTGCAAAGGGTCCAAAAGTTAATCATGCACTGACTACTGATGGATTTAATGACTGGAAAAGAGTTCAAGATGGAAAGAATTGCAACGCCCGAGAAATCGGATCTTTATGTGAATTAAATTTTATTTGATTATTTGAATTAAATGAATTTAATTGATTATTTATGTGAGTAAGATGTTTGAAGGTCGTTCTATGACCTAGAATGTGTGGATGTGGTTAGTATTCTGGCTATGTGCTAGGATTAATTGTTTTGAATTTTCAAGACGAAAATAAATATTTTTCTAGAAATTTCAGTAAAAATACTATTCATCCGTTTCTGCTCGGAGATTAAGTTTGAATTTTTGAGAAACGCATAATGATAGAATACGAAGACGTGATGGAATATCTAATAATATTTTAGTTATGGCAAATGAAGTTTTCGCCTGCGGACTTAAAACCTAAGGGTTAGGAAATGTGAATTTCGAGAAATTAATGAGTAACGTATTGTAAGATCCCAACTTTTATAAATAAAGATGAATTTTCTATAAATATCATTTTAAATATTATGGAGTGAAGTTGATATAATGTTATAGTTGTGGGTAATATTTATAAATTTTGTAAAGTACGCAAGTTGCTATATAATATTTGATTGGTCGGGGAATATTCGTTTTAACAGGGAATATTCGTACGATGACACAATTATTGGTGGACCCCACAACGAAATTATTGTCGGATTGAGAAAACGACAAAAATACTTTATGAAAATAACGGCGGAAGTTTTACCATTAATACTGTTTAACTACTCGGTAGTAAAAGTACAGTAATACGCATAGTTGCATAGTAGCACACAGTATTGATTATTGATGCTTACGTGATAAGTCACTCAGTTTTATTTTATTGGTATTATTAATGTAATAAAACAGAAAAGCCTTTTATATAAAACAAAATACTTTTATAAAGTTATTCGTTTTATTAGGCTAATAGTAAAATCTTTTTATATAAAACAGAATACTTTTATAAAGTTATCTGTTTTATTAGAAAATAATTAGAATATATTATATTTTATTATGCATAGTATTTGCATAGTGCCTGTATAGTGTTTGCATAGTAAAATCTTTTATAAAGTTATTCGTTTTATTAGATTATAAATAGAATATATTATATTTTATTTAAAAGATTTTGCTTTAAATATGGACCGTCAGATTAAAGTAAATCAATTTAGACCGTTAATGAGTTAGTTACTATACAGTCCATTTTTCTATAAATAGAAGTTCATTTCTTCATTATTGTCTTACGAATTCACTGAAACTCTAGATAGAGAAACTATAGAGAGAAAGAAGAAAAGTATTCTGCTACTTCACTACTCCGATATCAAGTTTCTTTTACGGTAAGAGATATTATTTGTTGTACTCATAAAGGGTATTCTTTCTTTCTTATTCATGAAGAGAATTTCTGTTATTCCATTCTTTATTATTCTGTTGGAATAACCTGTATACGCGGGCTACCCTATATTTGGTGAAATTCTTCTGTTATTACATTATTTATTATTCTGTCAGAATATCCTGTCTGTGCTTTACGCCGGACCTGGTTCCATTATTTATTATTCTGTAAGAATATCCTGTCTGTGCTTTACGCCAGACCTGGTTCCATTATTTATTATTCTGTCGGAATATCCTGTCTGTGCGTTTACGCTGGACCTGGTTACATTATTTATTATTCTGTCGGAATATCCTGTCGGTGCAT
Source organism: Panax notoginseng (assembly GCA_016801055.1). Lineage (NCBI taxonomy): Eukaryota > Viridiplantae > Streptophyta > Magnoliopsida > Apiales > Araliaceae > Panax > Panax notoginseng. Next base: position 153,950,309 of record CM029015.1, on the reverse strand, counting down.
TTATGCATGATCTGGTTTCACTATTTATTTTTCTGTTGGAATAACCTGTTTGTGCGGTCTATCGCATGCTTGGTGAATTCTTTTGTTATTCCATTCTTTATTATACTCAGTTGGTTAAAGTTTTGGCTTTTATACTCCATGAAATTAGTGGAATATCTTTGATATTTGCGCTTCATCCAGTATCTTTTCATGAAAATATTCTTCTGAGCATTCTTGAATTTTACTCTACAAAACAGTATCATGTTGACAATTTGGACGTTGTTGGTTCCTGGATAAATTAATTCTTGAACTTGTTTTATTGAATTCTTATATCATTGTCATCATCCTCATGTTTATATTCTGTTGAAAGTCGTCTGTGGCCTGTAGTGCATAGATGGACTTGGTATGATTATGACCAGGGATTATTCGGTATAATCATGACTGTAATGTTACAAATGATGTGGTAAAAGTCCTCATTGGCCCGTAGTGCATTGATGGACAGTGGTTGGCATGATCATGACCATTAATGAATACACAAATATTCTTGGCCCGTAGTGCATGGATAATTATGGTCGTGATACTAAAGAATATCCTTGGCCGTAGTGCAGGGGTGATTCAATGATGTGAATTATTTATTAAGCTGAGTCCCAGCGATAAAAGTCATGAAAAACCTTTTAAATCATAGAATATAGTAGATTTTATTCTCTACTTGACTCTTCTAATGAGTTGCTTGTTCCGCTGCAGTTAAACTTGATGTTTGTTATGTTGTATCAGTTTAACACTGTTTAAGGCTAATGATAATTTATTCTGCATTATCTTAGTCATAATATTTCTTACTGGGCTAGTTGAGCTCACCCTTTTTTTCACTGTTCTCTTCAGGAAATGAGAATATAGTTGGGACGAGTCGGGTAATGGAGTGATGGACCAGATGACAGCATTAGTAGTCCTCACTATTCTATGTAATAGTGTGATAATAAATGTAATGAGGACCCCATTGAGTTTGTATATTGTCTATCTGACAATATTTGTATTAAAACTCACAGCATATGTTTAGTCGTATTTTACACGAATGTTGTATAATTAAGTTGTATTTAAATTTTGTACCATATATTTGGCGACTCAGAATAGGTGATGTATACCTATTTAATTGGTCGGTCAGAGTATAGAGATAATATGTGATATGTTATTTAACCCTTGTTTTGTGGAAGTATTTGAAAATGACATCCGAGAATGTTGAGAATAGCAATGGAGCACAGGCGATCGTTGATTCACCACATATCAATAATCAGGATAATGTGCATCAGGAAGGCGACAATCCTCATGCAAACGACAACACTGACCAAATGATGAATGATGGAATGTTCAGAGGCTTTATACAATTCATGCAACAACAGGCGAGAGCGGCTCCTGTCCAAAATGCAGGTGGAAATACTGGCAACTCTCGGAAGGTCACCGCCAAGCAGTTCAAAGAACTGGGACCACCGAAGTTTTTTGGAGAGCCAAAACCACTTAAGGCGAAGACGTGGATTAAACAGATCAACAAGATATTTGATGTCTTGGGATGCTCCGAAGAGCAAAAGGTTCCCTTTGCCACCTTTATGTTGCGGGGGAGAGGCAGATTACTGGTGGAAATCTGTAAAGCGACTCAACTTGCCGCACTGAAGATGTCTTGGGAGAAGTTCCAGGAACTATTCAATGACAAGTACTTTCCCGAAAGTATTCATCACATGAAGGAGGTAGAATTCATCAAGTTGGAGCAGAATAATATGACCGTGTCGCAGTACGAAGCTAAGTTTGCCGAGCTGTCCCGGTTTGCGTCCCACTTGGTGGATAATGAAGAGAGAATGACGCGGATGTTTTTAAGAGGTTTGAAGCCGGAGATACGTTAACATCTTATTTCTCATATACTGTGTTTGTATTCAGATGTTGTAAATAGGGCTCAGTTAGTGGAGCGCGATAACGAGTCAACGTAACCAAAAGAGAGCAACTGGCAAAATGATAATACCAGTGAAAGCAGTCATCGAAGCGGTGACAACAAGCGTGGAGGGAATCAGCAAGCCAGAAATGGTAACCACTTCGGTGGTAATCATGGTCAAAACAATGAGAATGGACATTTCAAGAAGAGGAGATTCAACAATGATGGAAAGACGTCAGCACCAGCACCAGCACCCGTGGTTAAGGAAGGAGAACGAACACCTATCATATGCTTCAAATACGGAGGGGAAGGACACATCAGTCCAAACTGCACGATGCCGTCCAAAGCATGTTATAATTATGGAAGAGAAGGTCACCTAGCCCGATTTTGTCGTTCACTGAAGACACGTTCAGCTAGGATGGAGGCACCAAAGGACGTCCCAGAAAAGTCAAAACCTGTAGTGCAAGGGAGAGCGTTTGTTGTGACCTCCCAGAAAGTAAGGAACCCGAACGAGGTCATCACGGATAAGCTTATCATAAACTCTAGTGAAGTCTATACCTTATTTGATACCGGTTCTACCCATTCTTTTATTTCTCCTATTTGCGCTCAACGATTAAATTTAACTCCGGAGAAATTAGACTTTGACTTATCTGTGGAAACTCCGTTGGGAGAAACCTTCATTACATCCACTGTTTATAAGTCTTATTTGGTTCAAATCGATACCCTCACATTACCTGTCGATCTTATTTCCTTGAAAATACTTGCATTTGATGTAATTCTAGGGATTGATTGGTTAACTACTCATCATGCAAAAATTGATTATTTTCGTAAGGTTGTTAGCTTTCATATTCCTAATCAACCTATTATGCGAATTCAAACAACCAAACCATTAAAATTAATCACTGTCATCTCAAGCCATAAAGCTATTCGTTTATTGAAAAATGGATGTCAAGCTTTCTTAGCTCATGTCACGGATCTAAATAAAAATACTTCAGTTTTGAATGATATTTCTATTGTTAATGAATTTCCTGACGTATTCCCTGAAAAACTTTCTGGCCAACCCCCAGAGCGTGAAATTGAATTTTGTATCGACCTTGAACCCGGTACAAAACCCATTTCTAAAGCCCCATATCGAATGGCTCCTATTGAACTTCAGGAGTTAAAGACCCAACTGCAGGAATTGTTAGACATTGGCTTTATTCGTCCTAGTACTTCTCCTTGGGGTGCTCCTGTTCTATTCGTGAAGAAGAAAGATGGGAGTATGCGACTTTGTATTGATTATCGGGAGTTGAATCATGTCACCATCAAAAATAGGTACCCATTGCCACGTATTGATGACATGTTTGACCAGTTGCAAGGAGCACAATTTTTTTCAAAAATCGATCTTCGTCCTGAATATCATCAGCTGAAGGTTAGAACTGAGGATATTCCAAAGACTGCCTTCAGAACTCGGTACGGGCATTATGAATTCTTAGTCATGCCTTTTGGATTGACTAATGCTCCTGCTGCCTTCATGGATATGATGAACCGAGTATTCAAGAAATATTTGGATCACTTTGTGGTCGTCTTTATTGATGACATCCTTATTTATTCCAAAAGCCGTGAAGATCATGAGCAACACTTGAGGCTGACACTCCAAAAGCTTCGTGAATACAAGCTTTATGCTAAGTTAAAGAAATGCGAGTTCTGGCTTGAGGAAGTAGCATTCCTTGGGCACGTAGTATCAAGTCATGGAATATCTATTGACCCGGCAAAGATTGAAGCAATTTAAAGCTGGGAGCAACCTAAATCAGTGACCGAAGTACGTAGCTTTCTCGGTTTAGCTGGTTATTATTGGAGATTCGTGGAAGGATTTTCTCGAATCGCTACTCCATTAACTCAGCTGACTCGGAAAGATACAAAGTTCGGTTGGAGCGAAGAATGTGAGAAGAGTTTTCAAGAACTCAATAGGAGACTCATTTCAACACCTGTTCTGACAATACCATCTGGCTCGGAGGGATTTGTCATCTACAGTGATGCTTCGGACAAAGGGTTGGGATGTATTCTCATGCAACATGGGAAAGTCATAGCCTATGCCTCAAGAAAACTCAAAGAATATGAGAAAAATTATCCTACTCATGATCTAGAGTTGGCAGCTGTTGCCTTCGCACTTAAAATTTAGAGGTATTACTTTTATGGGAAGAAAATAGAGATCTTTACGGATCATTAAAGCCTCAAATATTTCTTCACTCAAAAGGAACTCAACATGCGACAACGACGTTGGTTGGAACTGTTGAAATATTATGATCATACCATCCAATACCATCCTGGAAAAGCGAACGTGGTAGCTGATGCATTGAGTAGAAGATCATATACAAGTACGAGTGCGATATTGTTAATGCAAAGGCCCATTTTGTGCGACTTGCAAAGGATAGAGATAGAGTTAAAGACTCCAAGGACCCATGTGATGATGGCGAATATACGAGTAGAATCGACTTTAATTGATAAAATTAAGGCTGCTCAAGCTACAGACCTGGAGCTGATGCGTATGAGGAAGAAAGTGCAAGAAGGTGCTATGTCGGAAGCAAGAATCGATGAAGAAGGAATACTTCGATTCAACTCCAGACTTTGTGTTCCTAACGACCCTGATTTAAAGTATAAAATTATGATGGAGGCGCACAACACACCATTTGCAATCCATCATGGGAGTACCAAAATGTATCGTGATCTTTATCATACATTTTGGTGGAGCAATATGATGAGAGAGATACCGCTGTTTATCTCAAGGTGTCTAACTTGTCAACGAGTCAAAGCGGAGCATCAAGTACCAAAAGGTCCATTGCAACCACTTGAAATTCCAGAATGGAAGTGGGAGCACATTACCATGGATTTTGTTACTGGTCTTCCCAAGGTTTCTCAAGGCATTGATGTAATTTGGGTCATTGTTGATAGATTGACCAAGTATGCTCATTTCTTACCAATACGAGAAATTTATGCACTTGAACGTCTTGCTCGTATGTACATAAACGAGATTGTAAGACTGCATGGTATGCCAGTATCCATAGTTTCTGATCGAGACACAAGATTTACTTCACGATTTTGGGTTAGTTTGCAAAAAGCTATGTGCACGAATTTACGATTTAGTTCGGCATATCATCCCCAGACGGATGGACAATCAGAGAGGACTATTCAAACTCTTGAAGATTTATTAAGACTCTATATCCTTGACTTCAAGGGAAGTTGGGATAAGTTCTTACCATTGGTGGAGTTTTCTTACAACAACAGTTATCAAACAAGTATTGGCATAACTCCATTCGAGGCGTTGTATGGAAGAAAGTGTCGTTCTCCAGTATGCTAGGATGAGGTGGGTGAAGCAACGTTATTGGGACTGGAGTTGGTACGTATGACTACAGAAAAGATTCAAACGATCCGGCAACGTATAAAAACCTCACAAGATCGACAAAAGAGTTATGCTGATCTTCATCGAAAGGACGTGTAATTTGATATAGGAGATCATGTGTTGTTACGAGTTGCTCCGTGGAAAGGAGTTACGAGATTTGGAAAGAAAGGAAAGCTCAATCCTCGATTCATTGGCCCATTTTTAATCCTCGATCGAGTAGGAACTGTGGCCTATAGACCCGCTTTACCGCCAAGTATGTCTCGTGTTCATAATGTTTTTCACATATCCATGTTACGTAAATATGTGGAAGACCCGAACCACATTATTGAGTTAGAACTGGACGAAATAGCGGAAGATTTAACGTATGAAGAGGTTCCTGTTCAAATCTTGGATAAGAAGGAACATATTCTACGCTCCAAGGTTATACCTCAAGTCAAAGTTTTGTGGAGAAACCACGATGTTGAGGAAATGACCTGGGAGTTAGAATCTGAAATGAAGTCAAGGTATCCTTACCTCTTCGATATACCAGGTACGCACCCTAATTTCGAGGGCGAAATTTCATAAGAATGGGAGGTTGTAAGGCCCCATTTTTATAAATAAAGATGAATTTTCTATAAATATTATTTTAAATATTATGGAGTGAAGTTGATATAATGTTATAGTTGTGGGTAATATTTATAAATTTTACAAAGTATGCAAGTTGCTATATAATATTCGATTGGTCGGGGAATATTCGTTTTAACAGGAAATATTTGTACGACGACACAATCATTGGTGGACCCCACTACGAAATTATTGTCGGATTGAGAAAACGACAAAAATACTTTATGAAAATAACTGCGAAAGTTTTACCATTAATACTGTTGAACTACTCGGTAGTAAAAGTACAGTAATACACATAGTTGCATAGTAGCACACAGTATTGATTATTGATGCTTACGTGATAAGTCACTTAGTTTTATTTTATTGGTATTATTAATGTAATAAAACAGAAAAGCTTTTTATATAAAACAAAATACTTTTATAAAGTTATTCGTTTTATTAGGCTAATAGTAAATTTTTTTTATATAAAACAGAATACTTTTATAAAGTTATCTATTTTATTAGACAATAATTAGAATATATTATATTTTATTATGCATAGTATTTGCATAGTGCCTGCATAGTATTTGCATAGTAAATTTTTTTATAAAGTTATTCATTTTATTAGATTATAAATAGAATATATTATATTTTATTTAAAAGATTTTGCTTTAAATATAGACCGTCAGATTAAAGTAAATCAATCTAGACTGTTCATGAGTTAGTTACTATGCAGTCCATTTTTTTATAAATAGAAGCTCATTCCTTCATTATTTTCTTACGAATTCACTGAAACTCTAAAGAGAGAAACTATAGAGAGAAAGAAGAAAAGTATTTTGCTACTTCACTACTTCGATATCAAATTTCTTTTACGGTAAGGGATATTATTTGTTGTACTCGCAAAGGGTATTCTTTCTTTCTTATTAATGAAGAGAACCCTATACTTGGTGAAATTCTTCTGTTATTACATTATTTATTATTCTGTCGGAATATCCTGTCTGTGCTTTACGCCGGACCTGGTTCCATTATTTATTATTCTATCAAAATATCCTGTCTGTGCGTTTACGCCGGACCTGGTTCCATTATTTATTATTCTGTCGGAATATCCTGTTGGTGCATTTACGCATAACCTGGTTCTACTATTTATTTTTCTGTTGGAATAACCTGTCTGTGCGGTTTATCGCATGCTTAGTGAATTCTTTTGTTATTCCATTCTTTATTATACTCAGTTGGTTAAAGTTTTGGCTTTTATACTCCATAAAATTAGTGGAATATCTTTGATATTTGCGCTTTATCCAGTATCTTTTCATGAAAATATTCTTCTGAGCATTCTTGAATTTTACTCTACAAAGCAATATCATGTTAATAATTTGGACGTTGTTGTTTCCTGGATAAATTAATTCTTGAACTTGTTTTACTGAATTCTTATATCATTGTCATCATCCTCATGTTTATATTCTGTTGAAAGTCGTCTGTGGCCTGTAGTGCATAGATGGACTTGGTATGATTATGACCAGGGATTATTCGGTATAATCATGACTGTAATGTTACAAATGATGTGGTAAAAGTCCTCATTAGCCCGTAGTGCATTGATGGATAGTGGTTGGCATGATCATGACCATTAATGAATACACAAATATTCTTGACCCGTAGTGCATGGATAATTGTGGTCGTGATACTAAAGAATATCCTTGGCCGTAGTGCAGGGGTGATTCAATGATGTGAATTATTTATTAAGCTGAGTCCCAGCGATAAAAGTCATGAAAAACCTTTTAAATCATAGAAGATAGTAGATTTTATTCTCTACTTGACTCTTCTAATGGGTTGCTTGTTCCGCTGCAGTTAAACTTGATGTTTGTTATATTGTATCAGTTTAACACTGTTTAAGGCTAATGATAATTTATTCTGCATTATCTTAGTCATAATATTTCTTACTGGGCTAGTTGAGCTCACCCTTTCTTTCACTGTTCTCTTCAGGAAATGAGAATATAGTTGGGACGAGTCGGGGAACGGAGTGATGGACCAGATGATAACATTAGTAGTCCTCACTATTCTATGTAATAGTGTGACAATAAATGTAATGAGGACCCCATTGAGTTTGTATATTGTCTCTATGACAATATTTGTATTAAAACTCACAGCATATGTTTAGTCGTATTTTACACGACTGTTGTATAATTAAGTTATATTGAATTTTGTACCATGTATTTGGCGACTCAGAATAGGTGATGTATACCTATTTTGGGGTCGTCACACGTATAATGATTAGGGTTATTATACAGGAGGAATACGAGTATGATACTAGTTATTATACGAGTATAGTATGAAGATTATTACGACGAATAATATGAACTATATACGAAGAGAATACGAGAATTGAACGCGTAGAATACGAGTAGTCTTAATGGACTTTGACTTCATGGACTTAGTAGAATCCAATTGGACTTGGATTATGTCAAGCCCAATGAGTATGAAAATTAATCCCAAGTTAGGCCCAATATGAATAAAGGTTAAGGCCCAAATTAAGAAAATAAATCACGGATCGAACCTACGGGTCACTGGATGGGTTAAACCCACGGGGCAACCCATGGGGGGACCCACAAGGCATGTAGCCCGGCCACTTGGCCACCAAGTAAAGTGGTTACTTGGTGGCTACACAATGAATAGTAAGGAGGTTGGGCTCAATGACCATTTTGCCCTTAATTAGGTTTTTCTATAAATAGGAAGCTTGGATTGGTTCATTTGTTATTTTACAAACATTGACCAACATATATTGAGAGAGAGAAAAGTGTGATAATAAGTAATCAAGTGAGTTCAAAGCAAAACATCAAGTGTTAATCAAGAACACTAAGAACGTAAAGGTAATATTTTGTAAACGTTAGTCTTCGATCTTTTTTGATTTCTTTTTCGTAGAGAAGTATGATTTGGTGGAGCATGTCTCTTCCGGAGTCATAAGGATGGCTAACAATGGATTAAGTCATTATAAGTCACGTATAATTAGTAATCATACACGTTTAAGTAAGTTTTAAATCAAAGAAAATCGTAGAACGTTTATTTGGTTGTTGATGGACAAATTGAAAACCATCATAGGGTATATGCATCTTGTTTGGTTAGGATGTAGATGATGAATCAATGGAGCTGTTCCATTTGATTTGGCATAGAAAACTCGAGTAACGAAGTTATGGCAAAATTTATGAAATTAGCCGTTAATTAAACGTTAAAAACATAACAATCTCGGATTAGTAGTCGAAAGTTTCCATGTAATGTGAAAACCTTAGTTTTCAATGGCATAACGTAAGATAAGGTATTCAAGAGTTGTGGACTCAAGAATCGTCGAATTCTGACTTAGAACGACGAAACGAGCTATGAATACTCACGAACGTTAAACGAACGCTCAATAATGAGCTAATCGGTGAATTCTGTGTTAAAAGATTCGAAAATGAAATATTTTGTAATGAAATCATAGTGTATGTGATTTGTGAACTAATGGCTTTTGAACGAGCCAATTCGGACTTAAAACGAATAAGTTATGAGCCCGGGAATTTCACAGAATAAGAAAACTTTCAAAACTATCTGAGGCTCAGGGTCGGCGCCGCAGCGCCACCCCAAGCTTTAATCACTCGCGCCACAGCGCCGGGTCGAGAGCATGGTCACTGCAGAGTTGGGCTGCAGCGCCACTCTTGCATAGGAGTCTCGCGCCGCAGCGTCAAGATCGGGGATGGGCTATTGTTAGTTGGCGCCACAGCGCCAATGGTTGGCATGAGGCCGACACCGCAGCGCCGAACCAGGGGAAATGTTAGACTTGGTTGTTTTTAAACTCAAATGTTGTAAGACTAATATGGGGCAAGTGTATATACTTAATGTACATGCTAAGACCATTCCTTTGACACATCTATGGTGATGACCTTAGGAATTGAACGTAAGTTATTAGTAATGAAACGATGAACGTTAATAAGTCGTAAGGGAAGATAAATACTTGAAACGAGTTTATTAATGAAATAAATTTGGTTAAGTTATAGAAGAGAAAGAAGTTGGTAGAAACAATGTGATTAGATTGTTTGGTAGCTAATTACAGTGTGCTATGTGAATATATCATGTAGATACTGTAAAGATTGAGAACTGATGAATATTAAATTGAAGACGCTTGAAGGCAAGTTTTCTTAACGCTTGTCTAACCTTCGTGTTAGCCAAGTTTTTTGTGATTCATGATATCAGATGCATGAATTATTTTACGAAAGGGTCGATGCCAGTTTTAACTTGGCTAGACTAATCTTGAAGAGTTGATTGATTTATTTACAAGTCTTTCGATATAGAATTAATAAATGCTATCCTACGCCAATTGTTTGGTACAGATTCAAGGTAAGCCTGAGTATGAATAAAGAAATGTATTTTACATCGATTATTCGATGAGCACGCAAGGTTGCCAAAACTTAAACCAAATACGTTTAACGGACGAGTGTTAATCAACATAGAGTACTATAGGCTGATCACCTAGAAGTGCTCATAAGATATATCAGACTTACGGTCATAGTGCCGGGTTGTCCTTTTTCATGAATGAAAACTAAAGAGAATGTTCATGGTCTTTCGACCTACTCAGAATTCCTAAGTTCCTATAAGTACTTTGGAATTGATTATGAGAAAGAAAAGTTCTATACAATGTTTCATAGTACTTCGTAACTACTTATTTAGTTATTGAAGAATAACCATATGATTCTCGACGTGGTATTTATCTTATACATTGTTAGACTTGCTGAGCTAGTTATGCTCACTCCTTGCTTGAATTATATGATTGCAACTAAGGCCGAACGAACTGAGGGTTCTAATAAAGATAAAGGCAAAGCTAAGATGGATAATTAGTTATCCTATAATTGACTAGTATGCTTGTATGTATTATACTTATGAACACTAAAGAATGTATTCAGTTTTAGAACCTGGGAATGGATTTATTATGATTGTAATAAGAATGTAGTTAATACACTCATTGCGTTGTTGTTTCAATGGAATGAATGTATACTTAGTAGTACCATGTAGCACCATCTGTCAGGTTGGAAGATACCCAGATTTGAGGGCGTCACGGGTTGGTATCAAAGCCTTAGGTTATAAAACTTAAGGGGGGAAGAACCTTAGGCTAATAACCTTGTTAGTAGATGAGAAGTAGAAGTGAATGAACTTTAGTAGAACGAGTTAACTAAGTATTGAGGAAACTCAGTACAGAAAGATTTAAAAGATGGAAAGTAACCCTAAATAAATTAAATGTGATTTGTGCTTATATTATTGTGTATTATGTACTAATCAACATGTTATGTGTTATTGTAGATGTCCATCGATAGCTACATGTATAGGGATATACACGTAGTGAGCGAAGAGTCAGTAAACAGAATAGAGCGAGTTCAAGTGCCAGTAGCGGCGGTACCAGTGATAAATTTAGAATAGTTCGAGCCTGAGGAGGATATATTAGAGGAGGACTATTCAGAGGGGGAGATGGGATTGGCATCATACCTTGATATGATGATCGATGTAGAGGATGATATGGAGGTAACATCGGTTAATACGGTGATGCCTGCACTAGAGCCAACACCTCTGGATACAATGAGGGCATTGTATCTATCGATGCTTGACCGTAACGTGCAACTGCACAATGTTGTACAGAACCAGAAGGAGGAGATTAGTGATCTCCATGAGGCTAAGGAGTCTGCCGAAGCAGATTTTGAGATTGAGCATGATGAGAAAGTGCTCATGAAGGATAAGGCCATGAAGTATAAGAAGGACGCCGTAGAGCTTCGTAGAGAACTGGGGTTGAGGAACTAGAAAATAGCATGGATGTCTTACATCCACGAGAGTGCTCATGAGGATTTCAAGCTAAAGATCGCTTGTTATTCCATTGAGTCGGGACAAACTCGACATACTATAAGTCGGTATATTGTGTCGATTCTGAAAAATGAGAAACATGAGAATGCTGTTATGCAGTATTAGGAGTTTAGAACGGTAAATACTCTTGTGTAGTGACGTAAAGCCCTTTTTTGTATAATTAAAGGGTAGCCTTTTTGTAAATCCTAATTTTTGTGAAGTTCAATTGCAGGATAGAAATGTAATAGCTTTTGGCTATGGAAAGAAAATTGTAAATAGTTTTAAACTATGAAGAAGCATATGAATATAATGAAGTTTTTTTTTAAATGTGCTTTGTTGTGTATGAGTTATTGTTTGGCGAATAATAACTAAGTAAGCAAATAAGTAATAATGAAACTTTATTTATTTAAGCAGAAAATGCCGCCAAGAAGGAGACAACGTAATCAGGAGACTGAGTCCCATAACGATAATCAGGGGGGGTCAAAACAACCCTATGCAAGAGTTCGTTAATTTATTAATGGCTGCATTTAACCAAACCAGGGGTAGAGCTCCCGTAGTACCTAGGGTAGCCAGAACAACTACCTTTAAAGAATTTAAAAGTGTAGGTCTGTCAGAGTTCAAGGGAACAACGGACCCAATAGAGGCCCAGACATGAGTGAAGGAAATAGAGAAGGCGTTTGTTATTACAAACGTGAGTGAGGTGCAAAAGACTTCTTTTGCGACTTACATGATGAAAGGGAAAGCCAACTTTGGTGGGAGGCTCACTAGAGTGGGGCTAGAACTGATGCTGTTACGTGGGAATAGTTCAAGAAGGTATTCTTCAAGAACTACTTTCCTACTAGCATGCAGGGAAGGATGGAGATTAAGTTCCTAGAACTTAAACAAGGGGACATGACGGTTCCCCAGTACGCGGCCAAATTCTATAAAAATTGGCAAGGTTTGCTCCACACCAAGTGGACATGGAGGAGAGGAAGACTCGTACTTTTGAGCAGGGATTGAAACCCTGGCTCTATAGTAGAATTTCTATGTTCCAGAGTGCTTCCTACGGGACCATTCTAGAGAAAGCGATTATTGCAGAGGGTGGTAGTGAGGCGTTGACCCAATACCACAAAAATAGAAAGAATAAGGGTAAATGAGAGGGAGAATCTAAGGCGGAGGGAACCAGTGCTAGTGGCATTACGACTAAGAGGAAGAATTTTAACTCTGGGAATACTGGAGTGAAACAAGGGGATCCTAAGCGTAGGATCGAGGCATGTAAGACATGCGGAAAGACTCATCTAGGAGTCTATCTGAAGGGGAAGTCAGTTTGTTATAACTGTGGGTAGGAGGGACATATATCACCTAATTGTCCTAATTCTAAGAAAAACCAGGGATGTTTTGGTTATGGGTCGGTGGACCACTTGGCAAGAAATTGCCCAAATAAGGGAAAAGAGGGTAGCAAGGGTGTTAGTAGTGGTAAGTTAGCCATTACTGGACCAACACCATCGGGTAGATCTACTGCCCGTACTTTTAATATGACTGTCCAAGATGCGGTTACCTCGACGGATGTAGTAGCAAGTATCATTCCAGTCAACGAAATAAATGCTTATGTGTTGTTTGATACGGGTGCTACTTGTTCTTTTATAGCATGTGAATTTGCTAAGCGATTAGGTTTATTCCCGAAAAAATTAGAAATACCTTTAGATGTTAAGGTAGCGAACGAGGAAATAATTTCCATTGAATACATTCATAGGAATTGTTTCGTAGAAATTAGAGGAAACAGATTATCGGTAGATCTTTTACCGATAAGGTTGAGAGAATTCGATGTAATTCTTGGTATAGATTGGTTAATTAACCATAAAGCGATAATAGATTGTCATAAGAAAAGTGTGAACCTTAGGCTTTCTAAGAAACCTGAGGTGGTATTTTATGGTAATAAATCACCGGGACATTCTTGTTGTCTAACCATGACACAAGCTAGGAAAATGTTGAGGAAGGGGTATATAGGATACCTGTGCCATGTTGTTGATACCCAGAGAGTGAGAGCATCATTGGAACAGATACCTATAGTACAAGAGTTCGCGGATGTCTTTCCAGAGGAGTTACCAGGTATTCCGCCGGATAGGGAAGTCGAATTTGTGATTGACTTGGTACCGGGTACGACACCAGTTTCTAAGGCACCTTATAGAATGGCGCCGGTAGAGATGAAGGAATTAATGGTTCAACTACAACAACTGTTAGATAGGAAGTACATTCAACCGAGTGTGTCTCCGTGGGGAGCACCGGTGTTGTTTGTAAAGAAGAAAGATGGGTCGTTTCGACTTTGTATCGACTATCGGGAGTTAAACAAGTTAACGATTAAGAATAAATACCCACTGCCCAGGATCGATGATCTATTTAATCAGTTGAAAGGGGTAAAGTATTTTTTTAAGATAGATTTGCGTACGGGGTACCATCAGTTGAAAGTAAGGAAGGAGGATATACCTAAGACAGCGTTTGTAACATTCCATAATTTTAAAGTGTTATAATAAATATTTATTGATTTATATAAATATTTAATGGATGTGTTTGTTTGAGTTGTGATTCGGAGGACAGAATCCTTGTAAGGAAGGAATGATGTAGCATTCCATAATTTTAAAGTGTTATAATAAATATTTATTGATTTATATAAATATTTAATGGATATGTTATTGTTGAATAAATAATTGTTCAATTTGAGTGATGTGGTTTATTTAATTATTTGTTGAATAAATAATTAAATATTAAATATTAAATATTTATTGGCAATATTAAATATTTATTGAATTATATGGCAATTTGAGTTGATGTGATTTAATTATTTGTTGAGTAAATAATTAAGGAACTAAGTAAATTAATTGTTATGAGATTATATAATAATAAAATTTAATAAGTAAGCTAGAGAGCTTATGGTGATTTAAATAAGTTATAATATTTTAAATGGGAAATTGTAATTTAAAATATTAGTTGGTTAAATAAAATTATAATTATAAAAGAAATTATAATTATGTGATAATGATTTATGTGTTAAAGTAATTTAATAGGTTAATGTTTTAATTGATTTATTAATTTAATAAAAGTGTGACTAATAACCTTGCTATAAAGGAGTTATTAAAATAAATAAAAAGAGTTTAATTTGGTTTTTCTAAACATGTCTTATTGCATAATAAGTCTTTAATTTAATGATGTTTTATCAAACAAGGTATAAGAATTAATCTATTTGTTTTAGTTAGATTTGCCAAACAAGGTGTAAGGATTTAATGGGTTATTTTTATTAAGCTTAGCCAAACAAGCCTTATGGCTTTTGATTTTCAAAAAGTTTATAACTGATGTCAGTTAAATCCTATACTTAATATCTATATTATTATTATACGTTATAATATTATACGTATGTTATAGTTAGGGAGAAGAAAGACTCAGTTGAAGTTTACAGAGAGAAAAAGAAGAAAAGATGAAAACTAGAGAGAATTTGAGAGTGATTTTAACAGGTGTTGTAGAAAAGAATTTGGAGAAAATAATAATAATCATCTTCCTAATCCAAGGTAGGAGCTCAATCTCTTTCTCTAAAAGTTTCATGTTTTTCTTCTTCCCAAAAAGTTCTCTGTAAAATATTTTATGGGATGAATTGTTGATATACATGTATAACTTGGTATGGTACTTGATTATATAGTTATTATATGAGTTTATGATGATTAGAGGTAGTGCTTAAACGAGAATTTCATGATAAATTCGTTTGACAGTAAGAAGAAATAATGTCAGTATATGTATTTCTTATGTAGCTTATGTAAATAACAATTATGATTATCAATTTAGTGTGTGAAATTGAACTGTGACTATATTAGTTAGTTTGTTAAAAATTACAGAGAACTTAGTTCAAAAGAATCAAATTGGTGTATCATTATGATTACAGTATTCACTGTGTCAAGAAATATCAAAAATGGAGTTTTTGGGTTTTAAAATATGTTATTCTAGTATTTAATTTTTCTAAAATTATGGTTTAAGTTGTGTTAATTTAGCATTTGTATGCTTGGTGAAGTTTATGTGTAATTTGCATTAGTTATTCATGTTAATTAGTGTTGAAATTAAAGTTATAGACAGAAAATTGAGTTGTTCTGTTCTTCGTGGTTGGTTTCTGTGAGTTTCGGCGCCCCAGCGTTAAAATTCACGCCCCAGCGCCAAATTTCGCGCCCTGGCGCCAAATCTCGCGCCCCAGCGCCAAAATGGGCCGTAGCTCGCGCCCCAGCGCTGTAGCTCGCGCCCCATCACCGTAGCTCGCGCCCCAGCGCCACTGTTCCGCGCCCCGGCGCTGGAAAAGTTGCCTAGTTGGACAGTTTTGGCCTCCTGTAGTAATATGGCCATAACTTTTTCATACGAACTCCGATTGAGGTAATTCAAGATGATTCGAAAAGAGGACGAGTAGACCTACAACTTTCATTCTTTAAGCTTTTTAATTTGAGGTCTGTAACAGTAGTCAAAATGGTCATCTTTACGACTGTTATGTATTTGGAGTTAATCGGAGGGCGTCGGGATGCACGAATGCAAGTGCAACCCTTTGGGTATTAGTATAACTTAATGATAACATGTTAGACATGTATTAGGATGTTGTATTAAATTGTTAATGTACACGTGGTGCAATGACATGATCATTTAAGTAGTTGTAATAAAGCTAAAAAGTAATGTTCATGAAAGATGTGATGTTGTTTAAACTTAAACTTAGTTAGTAGCTATACTAAGAGTAATAAAGAAACTCATAAAGGTAATGTTAGTGTAACTAATGTGTATTATCAATGCATATGGTATGTGTAGGACTTGGGGTGAACGTGCATAGTAATTGTTTAACCTACACACGAGGCAAGTTCTCTAACCTTTTTTACTTTATTATTCAGCAAGGTTACTTTTCACTGTTATGTTACACTTATGCAAGTTCTCTAACTCAAAAACTTCATTGTGCAAGTTTCCTTAACTCTATTTTTATAACTGAGCAAGTTTTCTAAACCTTATCTTTTGATATTGAGCAAGTTTTATCTAATGCTAGAACTTCATTGTACAAGATTGAATTCGTTAAACACATTATCGCTTTAATTCCATTTCAATTGTACAAATTGCTAACTTTACACTTTCGTAGAGTTAGATTGTTTATTGTTGATTAAGCTCGTGTATCTATTGGTTTATGAGGATACATGTTATGATTATTCCATGATTATGCTATTAAATTATTCTTAAAGCATGATGTTAGTTTATAAATATCAATTCAACTATGATTATTCCATAGTATACAATTATGTTGTTTGTAATCAACTAACCCTTAGTTGATTACCGTTGAATTCTAAATTACCCCATGATGTATCCAAACCAAACTCACTTTGGTACGGACTTATATTCTAAATATTGAGAAGAACAACTCTTTTATAAGAGGTTACGCTTAGCGTTGAAATGATTGTGCACAATACATTGTACGAAGGGTTGATCCCCCTAAGTACGTGAAGTCCTTATAGTCTTATGACTGTTAAAGTTTAAGTTAAAAAATTACTTATAACTGTGGACATGATTCGTGGTCATTAGACCCTCAGTAATTGATTAAAGTTTTTAAAAAGTAATAGAATTTATTGTTCAGTTCTATTAAACCTAATGTTGGTACATGATGTAAAGTTAACTGATTTACTTATTGTTATTTCAAGTGGGTCTTGTTTGCTCACTCTTGCCTGTAAAATTTCTTACAGCTAAGGTTGAAACTGGTGATGTACCTAGCACCAGTAAAGGGAAAGGAAAGATGAAACAATGCTGAAGACCTGTGATAGATTGAATAGTTTATTTTCAGACTTGTTTAAAGATTGTAATGAAGTTATTTAATTTTCCGCATTTGAATGATTGTTTGTAAAGGTTAGATAACCTGGGAGATTTTTTATTTAAGTTTAATCCTGTATGGGCAGGTTTTATTTATTCAATTTTATCAATTGGGTAGTTAGTAATGAATGTTTTGATTACGTGAACACCAAATCTTGAGGAAATGAAGTACCAGGATTTGGGGGTGTCACAGCGTTCATAACTCGTTATGGTCATTACGAGTTTCTGGTTATGTCGTTTGGGTTGACTAATGCGCCAGCCGCATTTATGGATATGATGAACAGAGTGTTCAAACAATATTTGGACAAGTTCGTCGTAGTGTTCATTGATGATATTCTAGTCTATTCTCAGACGCTAGAAGATCGTGCTAAACATTTAAAGATAGTGTTTGAGACACTACGGAGAGAGAAGTTGTATGCAAAATTCACTAAGGGTGAATTTTGACTTGAAAGAGTGCAGTTTCTAGGACATGTTATTGATAAAGATGGCATTTCTGTGGATCCAGCGAAGGTGGAAGCAGTTAATAATTGGGAACAACCGAAAATGCCAACCGTTCGGAGTTTTCTAGGATTAGCGGGATACTATAAAAGGTTCGTTCAGGACTTTTCTAAAATAGCTACTCCGTTGACGAATTTGATTAGGAAGTCAGTGAAGTATGTATGGACTGAGAAGTGTGAGAATAGTTTTCAGGAACTAAAAAGGAGATTAAGCGAGGCACCTGTATTATCCTTACCAGATGATACGGGGAATTTTGTAGTGTATAGCGATGGTTCGCATAGAGGACTGGGTTGCGTGCTCATGCAGCATGACAAGGTCATTACGTATGCGTCACGTCAGTTAAAGGATTATGAGAAGGTTTATCCTACTCATGACCTAGAATTGGCTGCAGTAGTTTTTACCTTAAAAATATGGTGACATTATTTATACGGGGATAAGTGTGAGATATACACGGATCATAAAAGTCTAAAATATATCTTTACACAAAAAGAGTTGAATATGAGACAGAGAAGGTGGTTAGAATTGATAAAAGATTATGATTGTGATATTTTATATCATCCAGGGAAGGCAAATGTAGTAGCCGATGCATTAAGTCGGAAGGGTAGGAAAAAGCTATCAATGTTATCGACTCAGAATGAGTTAATAACGGAGATGGCAAGAATGGAGCTAGAAGTTAAGTTACCGAGTGAAGTGGTAGAAATATTATTCACGATGGAGACTCGACCAACGATAGTGGAACGGGTTAAAGAAGTACAACTGGGTAATGAGGAGTGCGAACGAATGAAAAAATTAATGAAGGATGAAGTGAAGACTAAGTATAACCTTGATAAAGAAGGATTACTTCGTTTTGAAGGAAGAATTTGGGTTCCAAATAATTCCAATTTAAAAGAAGAGATTATGAGTGAGGCCCATAGTTCGAGGTACTCGATACATCCCGATGGTACTAAGATGTATCAAGACCTTCGTCAGAACTTTTGGTGGCCAAACATGAAGAGGGAAATAACAGAATATGTTAGTAAGTGCTTAACGTGCCAGAAAGTTAAGGCTAAACACCAATGATCGAGTGGATTGTTACAATCACTAGAGATTTCGGAGTGGAAGTGAGAGCATATCATGATGGATTTTGGGGTGGGACTTCCAACGACGAGAAAGGGGTACGACGCTATTTGGGTAATAGTGGATCGATTAACAAAATTATCTCACTTTCTACCAATAGGAGTTAGGTATGACCTAAAGCAATTAGCTAAGCTTTATGTCAAAGAAATTATTTCGAGACTTGGAGTACCGGTTTCGATTGTGTCAGATCGTGATCCACGATTCACGTCGAACTTTTGGAGGAGTTTGCAAGAGCAACTAGGGACGCAGTTGAGGTTGAGTATGACGTATCATCCTCAGACAGATGGACAGAGTGAACGGACAATTCAAATGCTAGAAGATATGTTAAGATCTTGCGTTATGGATTTCAAGGGGAGTTGGGACGAACATCTACCTTTGGTAGAGTTCTCTTACAACAATAGTTTTCACGCTAGTATAGGTATGCTGCCTTACGAAGCGTTGTATGGGAGGAAGTGTAGAACTCCACTGTGCTAGGATGAAGTAAGTGAACGTCGAATGTTGGGACCTGAGATGGTACAACAAACGACAGACATGGTTAAGCTAATACGAACTCGATTAGTAGCGGCTTAAGATAGACAAAAGAAGTATGCAAATCCTTATCGTGAGAAAAGGGAGTTTGAAGTAGGTTCGTATGTCTTTCTAAAAGTATCGCCTTAGAAAGGGAATATACATTTTGGAAAGAAAGGGAAATTAAGTCCAAGGTTTGTAGGACCTTTTGAAATTTTAAGAAGGGTAGGAGAGGTAGCTTATGAAGTAGCTTTACCTCCAGAAATAGAAAGAATACACAATGTTTTTCATGTGTCAGTGTTGCGTCCTTATAAATCGGACTACAAGCACGTAATAGAGTATGAATCTATTCAAGTAGAGAAAGACTTAACGTATGAAGAACTTCCAATTCAGATTGTTGATAGGAAGGAACAAGTCTTGAGAAATAAGATAATACCTTCGGTGAAGGTAATTTGGAGGAACCACAATGCAGAAGAAGAAACGTGGGAACTCGAGAGTAAAATGAAGAAAAATTTTCCTCATTTGTTTTTGCAATTATAGCGAATTTCTGGGGACAGAATCCTTATAGGGGGGGGGGAGAATGTAACGCCCGAGAAAATCGAATCTTTATGTGAATTAAATTTTATTTGATTATTTGAATTAAATGAATTTAATTGATTATTTATGTGAGTAAGATGTTTGAAGGTCGTTCTATGACCTAGAATGTGTGGATGTGGTTAGTATTCTGGCTATGTGCTAGGATTAATTGTTTTGAATTTCCAAGACGAAAATAAATATTTTCCGAGAAATTTTCATAAAAACACTATTCATCCGTTTCTGCTCGGAGATTAAGTTTGAATTTTTGAGAATCACGTAATGATAGAATATGAAGACGTGATGGAATATCCAATAATATTTCAGTTATGGCAAACAAAGTTTTCTCCTGCGAACTTAAAACCTAAGGGTTAGGAAATGTGAATTTCGAGAAATTAATGACTAACGTATAATGATTAGGGTTATTATACGGGAGGAATATGAGTATGATACTAGTTATTATACGAGTATAGTACAAAAATTATTACGACGAATAATACGAATATCGTACGAACTATATACAAAGAGAATACGAGAATTGAACGCGTAGAATACGAGTTGTCATAATGGACTTTGAGTTCATGGACTTAGTAGAATCCAATTGGACTTGGATTATGTCAAGCCCAATGAGTATGAAAATTAAGCCCAAGTTAGGCCCAATATGAATAAAGGTTAAGTCCCAAACTAAGAAAATAAACCGCGGATCAAACCGACGGGTCAACGCATTTCTTCAGCTTGGCATATAGCTTGTTATCATGAAGCCTTTGAAGTACCAGCTTCAAATGGTGCTCATGATCTTCACGGCTTTTGGAATAGATGAGGATGTCATCAATAAAGACAATAATGAACTGATCTAAATATTCCTTGAACACACGGTTCATCATATCCATAAAAGCAGAAGGAGCATTAGTCAATTCAAAAGACATGACTAAGAATTTATAATACCCGTACCGAGTTTTGAAGGCAGTCATCGAAATATCCACAGTTTTAATCTTCAGCTGATGATATCCGGAACGAAGATCGATCTTTGAAAAGAATTGTGCTCCTTACAACTGGTCGAACAAGTCATCAATGCGAGGTAACTGATACCTATTCTTGATGGTGACATGGTTCAATTCCCGGTAGTCAATACAAAGTCGCATACTCTCGTCTTACTTCTTTACGAATAAAACAGGAGCACCCCAAGGAGATGTATTAGGACGAATGAAACCGATGTCTAACAACTCCTGTAGTTGGACCTTTAACTCCTGAAGTTCAATAGGAGCCATTCGATATGGGGTTTTAGAAATGGGTTTTGTACCAAGTTCAAGGTCAATAAAGAATTCAACTTCACGTTCTGGGGGTAGTCCGGGAAGTTCTTCAGGAAATACGTCAGGAAATTCATTAACAACAGAAATATTATTCAAATCTAACGTATTTTTGTTCAAGTCCATGACATGGGCTAAGAAATCTTGACATCCGTTTTTCAATAAACGAATGGCTTTATGGCTTGAAATGACAGTGATTGACTTTAGTGGTTTGGTTACTTGAATTCACATAACAGGTTGGTTAGGAATATGAAAACTAACAACCTTACGAAAATAATCAATTTTAGCATGATGAGTGGTTAACCAATCAATTCCTAAAATCATATCAAATTCAAGTATCTTTAAAGACATGAGATCAACAGGTAATGTAATGGTCCCTTGAATCAAACAAGATTTATAAACCGTGGATGTAACGAAAGATTTTCCTAATGGAGTTTCAACAGATAAGTCAAAGTCTAATTTCTCAGGGGTCAAGTTCAAACGTTGAGCACAAGCAGAAGAAATAAAAGAATGGGTAGAACCGACATCTAATAAGGTATAAACTTCGTAAGAGTTTATGTTTAGCTTACCCGTGATCACTGCGTTTGGGTTCCTCGTATTTTGGGTAGTCACGATAAACGCTCTTTCAGGAACTGCTGACTTTGACTTGTCCAGGAAAGCCTTTGGAGTCACCATCCCCGCTAGACTTGGGTTCTCTACAGGATAATCTCGAGATATATGACATTCCTTTCCATAGTTATAACACACCTTGAATTATTGTGGGCAGTATGAGCTGATGTGTCCCTCTTTCTCGCATTTATAACATATGACTGGTGGTCATTCTCCTCCCCTAGAAACAGTTGATGCTGGTACTGACGTCTTCACGTTGTCATTGTTGTACCTCCTCTTTTTAAAATCTCCCCCCGACTCGCTTCTTCTACTATCATGGCCACGATTATTACCAGAGTGGTTACCACTTTTGTCCGGATATTTTCCTCCCAGATGATTATCATTACTCCGATGACTGCTGCCACCGGTATGACCCTGGTTGTGGTTCCTCGGTTGAACAAACTCATTATCTCGCTCTAATAATTGAGCCCTGTTCACAACATCTGAATATAGAGAAAATTTGTGAGAGATAAGATATTGACGAATTTCGGGTTTCAAACCTCTTAGAAACATCCGCGTCATACGTTCCTCATTCTCTACCAAATGAGGTACAAACCTGGATAACTCCGCGAACTTAGCCTCGTACTGGGACATAGTCAAGTTATTCTGTTCCAGTCTAATAAACTCTACCTCCTTCATATGACGAATACTTTTAGAAAAGTACTTGTCATTAAATAGTTTCTGGAATGCTCCCAAGACATATTGAGTGCGGCTGGCTGGGTACGCTTCATAGATTCCCACCAGTAATCTGCCTCACCACGGAACATAAAGGTGGTGAATGGAACCTTCTGTTCCTCCGTGCATCCCAAGACATTAAATATTTTGGTAATTTGCTTAACCCACGTTTCCGCCTTAATCGGATCCGGCTTTCCCAAAAACTTTGGTGGTCCTGATTCTTTGAATGGCTTGGCTGTGACAAGCCGCGCGTTGCTATTATTTCCACCCGTATTTTGTACATGAGTCTCCCTCGTCTAATTTTGCATGAACGGCAAAAAGCTTCTAAACATCACACCATTCATCGTTTGATCGGTGGTGTTGTTTATAGGAAGAACATTGCCGTCCTATTGCACGTTCTCCTGGTTGGTGATTAAAGGTGTCTCCACGGTCTCATTCACTCCATTGTTAACATTTTCAGCTGTCATTCTCAAATACTGCCATAAAACAAGGGTTAATTAAAGAAATTGACATTTCACATATTATCCCTATATTTCGATCGACCAATTAAACACAAATAAGCTTAGGTAGGATACACTAGCAAAGGATTTACTCATCACTCCCTTCCTAGTTCTAACCCCAGATCACCATCAGAGATCATATCCCTAAGCTCTGATACCAACTGTGACTCTCATCCCAACCTTGGATAGCACCTCACAGTGATACCTATCAGTTTGCCACCGCAGAACGGCGTCCCCTACAAAGAGTTTGGCTTCGGTGCATCCCCCATCAACAAGAAGTCATCAGATAGAGGCTCGGAGCTCTTTACTTATGGCTTTGATACAAACTGTGACGCCCCCAAAATAGGTCCACACAACCCATTCTGAGTCGCCAAATACATGGTACAAAAAATAACTACAACTTCATTATTACAATTGTCGTGTAAAATACGACAATGCATATGTTGTGAGTTTAAATACAAATATTGTCTTCTAGACAATATCGAAACTCAAATGAGTCCTCATTACAATTATTGATACATTATTTTACAAAATAGTGAGAACTGCTAAAATAACTGCCCTGAAACATCACTCTACACCCCGACTAGTTCCCGCTATATTCTCTCCTCCTGAGAAGAAAAATGGAACAAAAAGGAAAAGGGTGAGCTCAACTAGCCCAGTAAAAAAATATTATGACTAAGATAATGTAGAACAAATTATCGTTAGCCTTCAATAAATTAGATAAAATATAATGGACAACAAGTTTTAGATCAATATTCGTAGCAAAAATAATAATTCATTAGAAGAGTTAAGTAGAGAATGAAGTCTACTATCTTCTATGATTTAAAAGTCCATCATCAATATTTTATCCCTGTAATATCAAAAATATACATTTTGAATCAAATATTCATCTTTGCACTACGGGCCAAAGATACTCATTTTGTATCACCAGTTGGTCATGTTCATCTCAACACCTGTCCATCTTTCCACTACGGGCCAAAGATATTCATCGGTAATCATTCATCTTTGCACTACAGGCCAAAGATATTCAATTATATCACCATTTAGGACTGAGAATGATGAAAGTATTTTAAAGACAACGAATCCAGTGAGATAAAAGGACAAAGATTAGGGATTCGTATTTTAATTTATCCAAGTTAAAAAAATGCTCCATAATAAACAATTGTGGAGCAAAATTCAAGAATGAAGATCAAAACGTGGATACAATCAAAGATAGTAACCATAATAGACAACTTGGACAAAGGAAAAAAAATTTAATTTTTCTGTGAATAGTGCCGTATTCGTGAATAATGTCGTATACGTGAATAGTACCATATACGTGAATAGTAACCTCGACACAAAAAGATAAGAATTTTATAAGAAAAATCATACTTCGTGAATAGTACTCGTGAATAGTGCCGTATTCGTGAATAGTGCCATATACGTGAATAATATCGTATACGTGAATAGTAACCTCGACATGAAAAGGTAAAAATTTCATAATAAAATTTATACCAATATTTTGGTATAATGATATTAGAAGAAATAACATCATTTACGAAGAAAATAACATCCCTTACCTTAAAAGAACAGTACTTCTGACTGGAATATCGGATATAATGTTGAACAAAACTTACACTGCTTATCAACTCTCAAAGTATCTAAATACTCACAAAAATACGCTCGATATTATAGAGAGAGAAAATTTCTAATTTTGGTGTGATTTTCAATTCTAACCTAAGCACCTTATTTATAGGAAAATGCTTAGAACGCCAAAGCTGACTAACCTGCTATCGGTGGCTTCCACCCTTTGCCATTCATGTACAACACCTTTGAAATTCAGTATTTTTCTACAAAAAACAAAAGTGGGGCCCACCCATGTTTTTAATAAAAATATTTATTTTCGAAACTTCAATAATTCATAATAAATAGCCCTTTTATCAGAAAAATATGAACCTTATGTCCATTCTATATAAAATTTAATTCTCTACAACATTGTAGAAGAAATTTTTTCCAAACAGAAAATGACCGAAATCCACATACAGATGCTTTTTAATACCTCCATTTCGATAAAATACTGATAAAATTCCTCAGCATTAATTCTTTCATTTATATCCACATTAAAAAAATATTTTTTTATCATATAAATTAACAATTAATTATTTACAAATAATATTACAGAACTACAATATTGACAACCAGGTCGTTCCTAGAAAAGAGGGGTCTTTCCGATAAGGATTTCTCCTTACTGGCGCGCAATTAGGTGACCAAACCCCTTTCCTAGACAGAACTTCCTTAGACATTGCCAATAATGCTATCTAATAATATTATTCAAATGATATGAATTATTGATCTGATAATGGGAAATACTGTGCAGTGACAATGATTGAAACAACAATAATATAAAATATCAATGTAGCAATTATTGAATAAATAAAATAAAATATTAAACAGTAATTACTGTAACAATTATTGAGTAGTGTCTTCTTATGTAAGAATTAATAATCCATAAATACTGTGCAATACCGTGTGCTACTGTGCAACCACACGTATTACTGTACTTTAACCACAAGGTATTCCAACAGTGTTAATGGTAACAACTACGTCGTTAAAAAAAACTCATACTTGTCGTTTTCTTCATCTGACATTTTTTTGTTATGGGGCCTACAAATGTCTGCGCCGTCGTACGAATATTCCTAAACAACAATAATATTTCACGACCAAACGAATATTCCTCGACAACAATGAGTATTTTATAACCACTTGCTTACTTAAAATATTTGCGTATTTTACCCATAACTAACCACATTAATCAAATCAACCCCTTACTATATCAAAATAATAAATAGAGAAAATTCAATTTTATTCATAAAAAGTTGGGGTCTTACACTGTGTGTGTGCATCAATTTGCTATTGTCAATTGGATTTGAGGCTGAAAATTGGTATGGCTAAAAATTTGTTATATATTTGGGGCTGAAAATTGGTATATATTTGGAAAGTGTAATTTATTTTGATTGAGAATCGATAATTTTGCAGTATATATTATTTGCATAGTTTATGTATTTTAATTAGTTTCCAATATTGAATTTAACTGATTTTAGGGCCGTCTTTAATTTTGATATATTTGCTATTTCTGACGGAATTTCTAACAAAATTATTCATTTACAAGATTTGTGGGCCCTGCATGTATTGTATTAGTAATTAGTTTTCCAATATTAAAATATAAACTAAGTAACATTTACTTAGTTTTTTACTACTAAAATTAAATAAAATAAATTTAATTTAGTTTGTTAAATAAAATAAATTTTAAAAATTAGATAATATAATATAATACAAAATAAAATAATAAATTAAATTAAATTGAATGAATTAAAATTAATTTGATTTAATTTAATAAATAAATTAAATTTCATAAAAAATATTTAAAAATATATAATATAATACAAATAAAATACAATATAATAAAAATAAAATAAAATAAAAATAATAAAATAAAATAGAATAAAATAAATTTAATTTAATTAAAATAATTTAAATTAAATTAAATTTAATGAATTTAATAAAAAAATTTAAAAATTATATAATATAATATAAAATTAAATAAAATAAATTAAAATAATAAATTAAATTAAATTAAAATAATTAATAAATTAAATTAAATTAAATTAAATAAATTTAATTTAAATAAAAAATTTAAATTTAGATAAATTTAAAATAAATTAAATTTAATTTAATAAAAAAAATTAAAACTTATATAATATAATACAAAATAAAATAAAACATAATAATAAATTTAATTCGATTTAATAAAAAAAATAAAATGATTTGATTTAATTTAATTTAATAAATAAATAAACTAATTATATACTATAATATAATATAATACAAAAAAAAATAAAAAAAAATATAATAATAAACTAAATAGCATTTGCTTAGTTGGGATACAATTAAAAGATACTGAATAAGAATGTTTTTGATTAAATAAAATAATATACTTTGGAACTTAATTAGAAAGCCGTTTGACAAGTAGGAGTAAATGTCGAATAATAGTATCCATATATATTCCAAATAACAGTTCTCATAAATTAAGTAACACTTAGTTTTTCATTGGCAAAATAAACTAAGCAGCATTTGCTTAGTTTGCCGCAATATTCAATAAACTCAATACGTACTATATATATATATATATATATATATATATATATATATATATATATATATATATATATATATATGAAACATAGAAACCCGTTTGACAAGTAGGAGTGAATGTCGAACAGTAGTCTCTATATATTCTAAATAACATTTCTCATAAACTAAGTAGCACATACTTAGTTTATCATTGGCACAATGAACTAAGTAGCATTTGCTTAGTTTGCCACAATTTTCAATAAACTCAATAATACTCTCCCTTTAATCTTCAATACACTCAATAATATATGTACTATACTTTGAAACTTAGAAACTCGTTTGACATTCACTTAGTAGGAGTGAATGTCGAATAGTTCCCAATTTGGGACTGTTACTGGATGTTATGTCTCTCACTTAGGCCGGTGCCAATACGAAACGATACGTTTTTGTTGTTTTGAGGATTTTTCGACTGTTATCTCTATATGTTCTTCGAGTGCATACTTAAATTAAATTATCTTAGTCTATTTCGTGTGCTTGGAGACCTTGGGGAGGTGCTGCCAAAATTTTCTTAAAACTCATGAAACGTACTCAATGTGTTGGCATTAGTGACAAGACGCATCCAATAACGAGATAGAAGCCTCACCCCTTTCCTGTAGAGTGGAGATACTAGGTAAATATCTAATTCATGCATGAATATCCCTGTACTGAATGCGTCTTCTGTGTAGTTAAAAATGTCAGCCGACCAGAGTTGGATGTACCATAGGATACCCAATAATAGGAGGGGATTAGTCTCAACTTATCGTGTTGGGGTGTTATATTTCTTGAACAAAGCAATATAACATGTTGATGATCTAAACGGGAAGATGCGATGCCCGTGTGTCAAGTGTAAAAACCTGATTTAGAAGAAAGTCGACGAGATTAAATTCGACTTATTTTCCTGCGGATTTGTGGATGAACTAAAGATGTTGTGGGAGACAGGGGTCCAGATGTATGATAAATTGATATGCGATAATTTTACGATGAAGGCAGCCCTGTAATGGACTATCGCTGACTTTTTGGCTGTTGGGATGGTTAATGGTTGGTCAACTCACGGGAAGCTATCAAGTCCAGTGTGTATGGGGGATGTGCAAGGCAACCAGTTGCAGCATGGGCGACAATGTAGTTTCTTTGGAACTGCTCGTAGATTCTTGCCTCTTGCCTCTTTGATCCCGAAGTATCATCATACATCAGGTATGAATAATTATTTGCGGTATTTAGTGCAATTTATAAGTAGTCATCTATATATGTTAAAGATATTTTACTATTTTCGCAGTTCATTCGAAGAGGAAGCGTATGCTTCTAACCCAGCTTTTACTGTAGCAGAGTTGGAAACATTCACTAATGCTAATTTCCAACAGTGGTTTAAGAAAAGGGTTGGAGTGGAGAACATTTCTGAGCATTTTATAAATGTCATCCAAGGACCTTACAAAGTTGTTTGTTCTTTTCCCGGTTGCATCGTGAATGGGTACAGATTTAGGGTCGATGACTTGAATGAACTCACATCAGTTAATTCTGGGGTTGCGGTGTTAGGAAGCTGCTACTAAGATTTTGAGTCTAATTACTATTACCGTTCACAGGATGTGATTGTGCTTAATTATCACGGGGGTAAAAAGCTAGTTACATTTAAGTGTAGATGGTTTGATACTAAAAAGGTGGTTAAAGTTAATCGTAATAGAATCACAATCGTAGATATAAAGTCGGTGTTAAAGTCTGATGACGTGTTCATATTAACAAGTCAAGCGACTCAAGTGTATTAGGCTCCTAATGTCGTAAATACTCAAAGCCCCTGGTACACAGTAGTCACAACTAAAATACATTCATTTAATGCTAAGAATATGTTTAGTATAGATGAGGCATTGCAAGAAGATGTTAGCAACCCTTTGGCTGTAGTGTTCCATGCTGAAGATGTGATGAGTACTGATATCATTGACGTACCTGACGATGAGGATGTCGAGGCAAACGTACCATTGAATGATTATATAGTCGTTGAGGATGATAACGATGACGAAACTAATCTCGAAACTGAGGATGAGGAAGATCCCGAATCCGAGAATGATATACACGTTGATTCTGATGGGTTTGATGACTTACGTAATTGAAAATGAGCATTCATATTAGTACATACCACATATTGTTAAACCTTACATATTCATAATCTACCAATTTGGTTATTGCAGTAGGATATTCATGGCTAGATATAGCAGTGGAGGTCGTCGAGGTGGTGGGCGATCCGGTACTGGAGACGGTAGCCACTATGGAGGCTCTTCTTCAGGCACTAGTAAGTTATCTTAACTAGAATTTAAATATATCTCAAGCTACATTAGTTTATGTTTATTGACTCAGTTAGATATAATTATTACAGATGCACCTCATCGATGACACCGAGGGATGAACCTCGGTATCTTTGGTCGTCCACCGGTAGTTCCACTTATAGTACCGGTGGATGTCACTTCTGGACAATAAGTGTTAATATATTGTTAATATTTCTGTCAGTTATTGCAAAACACAATTCTTCCAAAACACAATTCACATAACATATATTGTTATATTTTGTCTATAGTATACTAGACCCGGTGGCTAAGCACACCCTACACACGATCTGTTTGACGCATCTCCTGAGAGGGTATATGCGGTTCAGTCAGTATGCGAGGTACAATGCCAACTTTATGCAGACCGTCTTGCGGGAGTTTCACGTAAGTTAAGCATATTATATTAATTACTACATAGTTGTATTAGGATGACGAAATCAATTGTTCCTAATTTTTAAACTTTTGTTATAGGTTTATTATAGATTTGACCCTAGCATATCTCAGACAGTTGCCGACGATGTGATTATTTCACATGTCGTTGTGAATTACTCCGGCTGGCTATATGAGATGCGATAGAGGGTAGCCCGGGCAATTGAGGACCAGACTTGGTAGGCAAGTGCTGCCCGGTCCTCTAATTTATTTTGTATACGTATGTTAATTATATCATTTTATTTACGATTGAATATTACTAAAAGCTAAATAATAAGATGAGTTTTACCCGTATAGCTAAAGCTACCTGAGACAAAGCACGCTCGTCCTTAGGCGTGTGGGATCGATCCCAAAACTCTAATAATGGTAGGATCTCGGCCCAAGGTCCTCCTCAAGGCCTAATAAAAATATTCATAAAGCAGGTATTAAGTATTTGTGTGAGAACTTGATAACTAAACAACTAAATACAACATAGTTACCGTCTTCGCCTCCTCGAACGACTGAGAACCAATGGTTTGTACTATCCGGAGCTGACCACATTTCTCGTCTTCACCAGATTGCCTATTGGATAGGTTCTGTACCGATCCGGTCTTTCGACGTCAGCAGTTGCCTACCAATTCTCGTCTTCACCAGATTGCTTAGGATATTATAGCAGGGGCCTCCGCAGATAGTACGGGATTACCGCGGGAGAAGTTCGACGCTTTCAGTGGCGAGATGCTTTGGATGGTGATTACCCTCTTGGAGGAGGCTTTTCTTCCGTCATCGCCTACTTAGGTATTCTTATTGTTTATATTTTTTTCAATTAAGGCTAGCTTGTTAATTCTCACATATATACTATCGATGTCGGGATTTTTATTTGTCCCTATCCTGTTCTTGTCTTTTGGTGTTCTCATGTTAGGTGAGATTTGTTTGAAAAAACAAGTTGTGAAAAGGTCCAACGTGTATATGTCGATGACTGGGACTGTAAGAGTCGCCAGTTGGAATTTTTAAATGGTTGCACCAACTCAACCGAGAAAAGATTTGCACATTGACCTAGTGATGTGACACTATTTAACTGGTATATGAAACCGAGATTCATTAGGGTCCGGGGGCTTGATTATTCGGAGATAAGGTGTTAGGCACCCCCTGACATCCGTGGTAATACGGTGACTGCCACTTTTCAATTTAAACCATTTATCTGAATGCGTGTTTGTGTGTGGGTCAATGTGAAATTATCTGGAAGTAGTGTTATGCCTTGTTTGTACCTATATATAAAGAGTTTGAATTTTTGTATAAAAGTTCAGTTTTAACAAGATACAACAATAATGTTTTGTAAAAGAGGTTTTTCAAACCCTTGTGCTCAATAGTAATTGAGGCCTTTGATACTTCCATTTTATTATGTGTTCGGCTAGATTGTTATTATTTTCGAGATGCGAAGCATCTTTGAGAAAATAATGTACATAGCAGTGCCGAACTCCTTGTGGGCATGGGAGCCGTCTAAGGAAATTCAAACATCGTGAATAATTTACAGGCTGTGTACAACTAAAAGTGTCCATCACGGGAACTGAATCCAGATTCAGGACTGAATCTGTGATCACATGATTCCTAGGCTCACATGATGATGCAGTTTGTATGAAAGCTGTAAACAGGTATATATATAAAAGCTGTAAATATATATATGAACGAGCCACCGCCACGAAGTAAACTCCAGGCAGGGCTTGGAAATGTAAATATATAAAAATGATAAATATATATATATATATAGAGACGATCAACCACCACGAAGTAAACTCCAGGCGGGACATAAAATGTAAATGTATAAAAGCGGTAAATATATATATATATATAGGGACGATCAACCACGACGAAGTAAACTTCAGGCAGGACAGAATATATAATATATATATATATATATATATATATATATGTATAAAAGCAACAAATGGTCACGAAGTAAACTCCAGGCCTGACAAAAATATAAATATAAATATAAAAGCTGTAAACGTACATGATATATATCGATCTCGGCTCAGTTCGTTAATTCGAGGATATATATATATATATATATATATATATATATATATATATATATATATATATATATATATATATATATATATATATAAAAGCGATAAACGCACCGGATATAAATCCAGGCTCAATCAAACAGAGTTTGATGATAACAGTATAAATATAAGTATTTATATATATATAAAAGCAGTAAATGCTCCGAATATTATATTCAGGCTCAATCGAGTCATAACTCGATAATGTTAGTATATATATAATATATAAATATATATATAGACAAGGAATAAAAAAAACCATGGACCGACGGTCCGGGCCTGCACACACCACACGACTCTCAACGTGAATAGCTGTGTGTGCACAAAATTGAAGAAAGGCTTTAAGAAATGTAAGAAGACTTACAGTGGGCTGCCAAAGAAGAATTCAAATAGCTTTAAATGGATGAACACTCGGTTCCCACCGGTGAAATGAAGCAAAATATAAGCTCCCAAGTGTTTAAAATGAGAAAGCACTCAATTTATAGTGTGTACAGAGCAAAATGGACAGGGCATCCTCGCCTTTTTTTCTTACAAAATGGCCACCCCAAACCCTCTATTTATAGAGGGGGGAGCCGCAGGTGTACCCACGGTAGCCGCGAGTCTACCTGCGGCTGCCCGGGGTGCCTCGGGCAATGTGGGTCTCACTGTCTCGAAGTACGTGCACTCGGACAACGCGATGTTCACTCGAACCTTCATAACTTTCATTCTGGGAGTCCGGTGGAAGCGTGCCATACCATTCTGGAAAGTTCTTTCCGATAGCTACGTAATGACATAGAATTTGTCCTTTTCTGATTTCAAAAAGATGGGTTTATGTCCGAAATGGCATTTTCAGGTTTCCGTCAAGCAGTCCGTTGAGTTATTTTGCGTAGTTTGTGATCGAAAGTTAAGATATAGTTCTTGTGGGACTTTTATTGAAGAAATTTAAGTTGAAATGAGTGTATTTGATCTGAGTTAAAGTTGAGTTGGTAAAATGACCATTTTTCCCCTCCTGGGATTATCTCTGGTTTTTGTGCAGTTGTAGCAGTCTTTTGTCACGGTTATCTCTGAGGTTGACCTGATGTTAACTTTGACTGTCCTCAAGGTTATCTCTGAGGTTGGCTTGACCTCCTGGGGTTACCTTCAGGCTTTGAACTTGATCTCCCGGGGCTATCTCTGGGGTTGGAATTAATGTTGCGGTTCTCGAAGGTTATCTCTGGAGTGTGAAAAAGACGCTTTTGTCCTCCTGCATTGTTAGTAATAGAAAAATAAAATTTTAAGTGTCTACAGATGCCCCTCTTTATCATATCCATGCAATGCAATGGAATGAACATGATAAAGATTGCTATACACTTGAAATTTGACATGGTATTTCTAATGATGCAAATCGCAATGTAATGAATGTTATGATGAATGTTTAAAATGTTTTCGCAAATTACAGTTCATAAATCGCACATTGCATTTCGCACTTCGCACTTCACTTTTCGCATTTGGCCAATCGCACTTTGTAACTCGCACATCGCATTTTGCATATCGCAAATCGCAAATGTAATGAATGTTATGATGAATGTTAAAATGTTTTTGCAAATCGCTTTACCTTTACCAATCATTGCTGATGCCTATGCTGGTATTGACTCTAATGGTTTGGCTTTTTGTCGGTGTTGCCGATGCTTGTTTGATGAAGATAAGTTGAGATATTTTCTACATCTCTACTGGGGATGACGTTTTGAAATCACCGAACCTTCCCGATGCATACGCTGGTAGTTTACAACGGTGCCTACTCTACTGATAGTTTGACAAATGGTGCCTACCTTGCTGGTAGTTGAATACTCTGACAAATGGGATCCCTGATAGGATCCTGGTTGTATATATATATATATATATATATATATATATATATATATATATATATAAGCAGTAAACGCTCTGAATATTATATTCAGGCTCAATCGAGACATAACTCGATAATGTTAGTATATATATAATATATAAATATATATATAGACAAGCATTAAAAAAAACCACGGACCGACAGTCCAGGCATAAACACACCATACGACTCTCAACGTGAATAGCTGTGTGTGCATAAAAGTGAAGAGAGGTTTTAAGAAATGTAAGAAGGCTTACAGTGGGCTGCCAAAAAAGACTTCAAACAGTTTTAAATGGATGAACACTCGGTTCCCACCGGTAAAATGTAGCAAAATATAAACTCACAAGTGTTTGAAATGAGAAATCACTCAATTTATAGTGTGAACAGAGCAAAATGGATAGGGCTTCCTCGCCTTTTCTTCTTACAAAATGGCCACCGCAAGCCTCCTATTTATAGAAGAGGGAGCCGCAAGTGTACCTACGGCAGCCGCGGGTCTACCTGCAGTTGCCCGGGGTGCCCCGAGCAATATGAGTCCCACCGTCTCGAAGTATGTGCACTCGAACAATGCGATGTTCGCTCGAACCTTCATAACTTTCATTCCGGGAGTCCGATGGAAGCGTGCCATACCATTCTGGAAAGCTCTTTTCAAGAGCTGCGCAATTACATAGAATTTGCCCTTTTTCGATTCCAAAAAGATGGGTTCATAACCAAAATGGCATTTCTGAGTTTCCGTCAAGCAGTCCGTTGAGCTATTTTGCGTAGTTTGCGCTCGAAAGTTAAGATATGGTTCTTGTGGTACTTCTATTGAAGCAATTTGAGTTGAAATGAGTGTATTTGATCTGAGTTGAAGTTGAGTTGGCAAAATAACCATTTTGTCCCTCTCGGGGTTATCTCCGATTTTCGGGCAGTTGTAGCAGTCTTTTCTCAGGGTTATCTCTAAGGTTGACCTAATGTTGACTGTGACTGTCCTCAGGGTTATCTCTGAGGTTGGATTGACCTCCTAGAGTTATCTCTAGGCTTTGAACTTGATCTTCCGGGGCTATCTCCGGGGTTGGAATTGATGCTGTGGTTCTCCAAGGTTATCTCTGGAGTGTGAAAAAGACGCTTTTGTCCTCCTGCATAGTTAGTTATAGGAAAACGAAATTTCTAGTGTCTATAGATGCCCCTCTTTATCATGTCCATGCAATGCAATGGAATGAACATGATAAAGATTGATAAACACTTGAAATATGACAAGGTATTTCTAATGATGCAAATCGCAATGTAATGAATGTTATGATGAATGTTTAAAATGTTTTCGCAAATTGCAGTTCGCAAATCGCACATCACATTTCGCACTTCGCACTTCGCTTTTTGCATTTTGCCTATCGCACTTCGCAACTCGCACATCGCTTTTCGCATATCGCAAATCGCAAATGTAATGAATGTTATGATGAATGTTAAATGTAATGAATTTTCGTCGGATTTAGAATGGTTGAGACATATATTGGTGAAATCATAATTCTTTGGTGGAATCTGATGCACAATTTTATCGCAAATCGCGAATGTAATGAATTTTCGTCGGATTTAATAATCAGCCAATTTTTAATAAATACCGGTATATTTTAATTTTCAGTCGAAAATAAGCTATTTTCGAGGGAATATTCCCTCGAAAATAAAGGAATATTATATTCAACGGAAGTTTTCTTTATATTTATTCAGTCATAAATAGCTTATGTTCGACGAAATTCCGTTGAAAATAATCCGTCGTAGATTAGATAGGTACAATGAAATTTCTGATGGATGATATCTGCTACGCGTATATATATGACCGAATTTCTGACGGAATAGTCCGTCGAAAATAACCTAAGTTCGACGGAATAGGCTTATTTCTGAGGGAAAATTCCGTCGAAAATAAGGCTTTTCCTTGTAGTGGTAGTTATGAACCATAAATAAATATTGTAAAGAAACAAGTTCATGCTTTAAGAATAAAGTTCAAAGCATTGAAAAGATATATAAAAAAAACTTTGCTCGAACAAAATGGTAAGCTAAGGTTACAATCTCCAACAAGGAAACAAGGTTAAAAACTTTGCTCAACAGATTTTAAGAACTTGCTTAAATAAAGTTAGGGTTAGAGTGTGATGCCCCCAAAATAGGTATACATAACCCATTCTGAGTCACCAAATATATGGTACATAATACAAATACAAACTTAATTATACAACTATAGTGTAATATAAACTGAGAGTTTTGACACAAATATTATCTTCTAGACAATATCCAAACTCAAATGGAGTCCTCATTACAATTATTATCACACTATTTTAATAAATAGTGAGGACTACTACAACCACCATCTCGAACCATCAGTCCATTCCCCGACTAGTCCCGACTACGTTCTCATTTCTTGAAGATAATAATGAAAGCAAAAGGAGTGAGCTCAACTTGCTCAGTAAGAAATATTATGACTAAGATAATACAGAATAAATTATCGTTAGCCTTCAACAATGTTAATTGATAGAATACAATAAACAACAAGTTTAACTGCAGCGGAATAAGCAATCCATTAAAAGAGTCAAGTAGAGTATGATATCTACTATCTTCTATGATTTAAAAAGTTTATCATCAATTTAATCGCTGAGACTCAGCTCAATAAATAATCCACATCACTGAATTATCCATGCTCTACGGGCCAATGATATTCGTGTTATCACCAATGGTCATGATAATGCCAACAACTGTCCATCAATGCACTACGGGCCAATGAGGACTTTTACCATAGCATTTGTAACATTATAGGTCATGATTATATCGAATAATCCCTGGTTATAATCATACCAATCAACAATCCATCTATGCACTACGGGCCAAAAATGACTTTTATCATAATATAAGCATGAAGATGATGACAATGATACAAGAATTCAATTAAATGAGAGCAAGGATAAGTTTTAAAGATTTATAATTTAATTTATCCAGAATTCAATAATGTCCAAATTTTCAACATGATACTGCTTTGTGGAGTAAAATTCAAGAATAATATTGTATTAAAAATAATTTGAACTGAAAAAGAATCAATTATTGTCATGAATAGTACCCCGGGTGAATAGTACCCGAGTGAATAGTACCCCGTGAATAGTACTTCGTGAATAATATCCCATGAATAGTACTCCGGCATAAAAAAATTTTAAACTTTAACAAGAATGTTTAGAAAAATATCATTGTGAAACGATACTAGATGAAGCACAAATTTCAAGGATATTCTACTAATTTCAAGGAGTATAGAAGCAATTACTTAACAAAATGAGTGTAAAATTCGGAATCTGAAAAAAAATAATATTACTTACATACTACATAGTATGGAAGAAAATATTATTTCTTACGAATATTGAACAAAAATAATATTCCTTACCTTAAAAAGAGAGTACTTCTAACTAGTAGGGCGGGGATATTCTTGAAGTAAACTTGAACTGTTTTCTTCACTCAAAGCTTCCTTAAACTCTAAATAAATACGCTCAATATTATAGAAGAAGAATTCTCTGATTCTGGTGTGATTTTCAATTCTAAACTAAGCATCCTATTTATAGGAAAATGGAATGATACTATTTAGAAAAAAATTTCACGGACCAACAGTTGCAACATCACGGATGCGCAAAAAATTGTGCAAATTTTTTTTGATTTTTACTATGCAGACACTATGCAAATACTATGCATAATAAAATATAATATATTCTATTTTTTATAAAAAACAAAACTTATTTTATATATATATATATATATATGTATATATATAATAACAATGCAAGTACTCCCTCCCGTGACATTATATTTCTTCCCCCCCACCCCACCCCACCCCACTACACTATATATATAAAACAAAATTGAGATAACTTTCTCCCGACTAATTTGAAAAATGGGTAAGTGGGGGTTCATATAATATGTAAAATTTACAACAAATACTTCAATAAAAACTCCTCTATTTTTCTCAACTCACTAGGCTTCACAAAACACATATTAACAACATTTATCATTAATATTATAACTCACAATATTAACAACCAGATCATTCCTAAGAAAGAGGGGGCTTTCCGATAAGGATTTCTTCCTATTGGCGCGCAATTAGGTGACCAAATCCCTTTCCTCAATAGAACTTTCTAGACATCGTCAATAATACAAATAATAATATGAATAACTTTGTCGTCTCAATTATTGATTTAATAATATAAAATTATTGTGATAATAGTTAAATTAATAACGTGAGATACTATACATCAATTACTGTAGCAATAATCGAGTATAACTGAGTGACTTCTCACGTAAGCATCAATAATCAATACCGTATACTACTATGCAACCAAACGTATTACTGTACTTTGACTTGAGGTATAACCTTGGAGTGTAGAATATGTTCCTTTTTATCCAAGATTTTAACAGGTACCTCTTCATACGTTAAATCTTCCGCTATCTCGTCTGGTTCTAAATCAATAATGTGGTTTGGGACTTCCACATATTTACGTAACATAGATATGTGAAAAACGTTATGAACACGAGACATACTTGGCGGTAAGGCTAGCCTATAGGCCATAATTCCTACTCGATCGAGGATTTTAAATGGCCCAATAAATTGAGGATTGAGCTTTCCTCTCAAAATCTTGTAACTCCTTTCCATGGAGCAACACATAACAACACATGATCTCCAACATTGAATTTCACATCCCTTCGATGAAGATCAACATAATTCTTTTGTCAATCTTGTGAGGTTTTTATACATTGTCGAATCATTTGAATCTTTTCCGTTATCATGAATACCAATTTCGGTCCCAACAATGTTTCTTCACCCACCTCATCCCAACATACTGGAGAACGACACTTACGTCCATACAACACCTCGAGTGGAGCCATGCCAATACTTGCTTGATAACTGTTGTTGTAGGAGGATTTCACCAATGACAAGAACTTGTCCCAACTTTATTTAAAGTCAAGGACACATAGTCTTAATAGATCTTCAAGAGTTTGAATAGTCCTCTCTGACTGCCTGTCCGTTTGAGGATGATATGCCGAACTGAATCGTAAATCCGTGCCCATGGATTTTTGTAAACTAACCCAAAATTGTGAAGTGAATCTTGGGTCTCGATCAGAAACTATGGATACTGGCATGCCATGCAGTCTTACAATCTCATTTATATATATAC
Source organism: Panax notoginseng (assembly GCA_016801055.1). Classification (NCBI taxonomy): domain Eukaryota; kingdom Viridiplantae; phylum Streptophyta; class Magnoliopsida; order Apiales; family Araliaceae; genus Panax; species Panax notoginseng. Next base: position 153,910,993 of record CM029015.1, on the reverse strand, counting down.
GAGCAAGACGTTCAAGTGAATAAGTTTCTTATATAGGTAAGAAATGAGCAGATTTGGTCAATCTATCGACAATGACCCAAATTGCATCTATGCCTTGAGAAACCTTGGGAAGACCAATAGTGAAATCTATCGTAATGTGCTCCCACTTCTATTTTGGAATTTGAAGTGGTTACAATGGACCTTTTGGCACTTGATGCTCCGCCTTGATACGTTCACAAGTTAGACACCTTGAGATAAACTCCACGATCTCTCTCTTCATATTGATCCACCAAAATGTATGTCAAAGATCACGATATATTTTGGTACTTCTAGGATGGGTTATAAACGGTGCGTTGTGCGCCTCCATCATGATTTTTTACTTCAAGTTAGAGTCATTAGGAACACAAAGTCTGGAGTTAACTCGAAGTATTCCTTCTTCATCGATTCTTGCTTCCGGAATAGAACCTTCTTGTACTTTCTTCCTCATATGCATCAGCTCTAGGTTTGTAGTTTGAGCAGCATTAACTTTATCGATTAAAGTCGGTTCTACTCATATATTTGACATCATCACATGGGTCCCTGGAGTCTTTAACTCTATCTCCATCCTTTGTAAGTCATACCAAATGGGCCTTTACGTTGACAATATCGCACTCGTACCCGTATATGATCTTCTACTCAACGCGTCAGCTACCACGTTCGCTTTTCCAAGATGGTATTGAATGGTATGATCGTAATCTTTTAACAGCTCGAGCCAACGTCGTCACCACATGTTGAGTTCCTTTTAGGTGAAGAAATATTTGAGACTTTTATGATCCGTATAGATCTCTACTTTCTCCCCATACAGGTAATGCCTCTATATTTTAAGCGCAAAAATGACTGCTACCAACTCTAGATCATGAGTAGGATAATTCCTCTCATATTCTTTGAGTTGTCGTGAGGCATAGGCTATGACTTTCCCATGTTGCATGAGAACACATCCTAATCCTCTGCCTAAAGTATCACTGTAGATGACAAATCCCTCCAAACCAGATGGTTTGTCATAACAGGTGCTGAAATGAGTCTCCTCTTGAGTTCTTGAAAACTCTTCTCACATTCCTCGCTTCAACAGAATTTTGTATCTTTTTGAGTCAGCTAAGTTAATGGAGTAGAGATTCGAGAAAATCCTTTCATGAATCTCCGATAATAACCAGCTAAGCCCAAAAAGCTACGTACTTCAGTCACTGACTTAGGTACCCAGCTTTGTATTGCTTCAATCTTTGTTGGGTCAACAAATATTCCATGATTTGATATCACGTGCCCAAGGAATGCTACTTCCTCAAGCCAGAACTCGTATTTCTTCAACTTGGCGTATAGCTTATTTCCACGAAGCTTTTGGAGTGTAAGCCTCAAGTGTTGCTCATGATCTTCACGACTTTTGAAGTAAATGAGGATGTCATCAATAAAGACAACCACAAAATGATCCAAATATTCCTTGAATACTAGGTTCATCATATCTATGAAGGCAGCAGGAGCATTAGTTAATCCAAAAGACATGACTAGGAATTCATAATGCCCGTACCTAGTTCTGAAAGCAGTCTTTGGAACGTCATTAGTTTTAATCTTTAACTGATGATATCTGGAATGAAGATCTATCTTTGAAAAGAATTTGGCACCTTGCAATTGGTCAAACAGGTCATCAATACGAGGTAACGGGTACCTATTTTTGATGGTGACATGATTCAACTCCCGATAATCAATACAAAGTCACATACTTCAATCTTTCTTCTTTACGAATAGAACAGGAGCACCCCAAGTAGACGTACTAGGACAAATAAAACCGATGTCAAACAATTCCTGAAGTTGGGTTTTTAACTCCTGAAGTTCAGTAGGAGCCATTCGATATGGGGCCTTGGAAATGGGTTTTGTACCGGGTTTAATGTCGATACAAAATTCGATTTCATGCTCTGGGGGTAGGCCAGGAAGTTCTTCAGGGAATACGTCAGGAAATTTATTATCAATAGAAATATTATTCAAATCTAACGTATTTTTATTTAAATCCATAATATGGGCTAAGAAATCTTGACATCCATTTTTCAATAAACGAATAGCTTTATGGCTTGATATGACAGTGATTGACTTTAGTGGTTTGGTTGCTTGAATTCGCATAATAGGTTGGTTAGGAATATGAAATCTAACAACCTTAAGAAAATAATCAATTTTAGCATGATGAGTAGTTAACCAATCAATCCCTAAAATCACATCAAATACAATCATTTTTAAAGAGATAAGATCGACAGGTAATGTGAGGGTATCGATTTGAATCAAACAAGACTTATAAATAGTGGATGTAATGAAGGTTTCTCCCAACAGAGTTTCAACAGATAAGTTAAAGTCTAATTTCTCCGAAGTTAAATTTAAACTTTGAGCACAAGTAGGAGAAATAAAAGAATGGGTAGAACCGGTATCAAATAAGGTATAAACTTCGCAAGAGTTAATAATTAACTTACCCGTGACAACCTCGTTTAGGTTCTTCACTTTTTGGGAGGTCAAACGCTCTCCCTTGAACTACCGGCTTTGACTTCTCTGGGACGGCCTTTGGTGCCTCCATCCCAGCTGGACTTGACTTCACTGCACGACAAAATCAGGCTAGGTGACCTTCTCTTCCGTAATTATAACATGCTTTGGACTGCTACGTACAGTTTGGACTGATGTGTCCCTCCCCTCCGTATTTGTAGCATACGATCGGTGGTCGTTCTCCTTCTTTGAAAACGAGTGCTGGTGCTGATGTCTTTCTATCATTATTGAATCTCCTCTTCTTGAAATTTCCATTTCTTTTGTCTTGGCCAGGATTACCACCGAAGTGGTTGCCATTTCTGTCATGTTGATTTCCTCCACATTTGTTGTCACCGCTTTGATGACTGCTACCACTGGTATTATCATTTTACCGGCTGCTCTCTCTTGGTTGGGTTGACTCATTATCGCACTCCAATAACTGAGCCCTATTTATAACATCTGAATACAGACACAGTTTGTGAGAAATGAGGTATTGACGTATTTCGGGTTTCAAATCTCGCAGAAACAGTTGTGTCATTCTCTCCTCATTATCAACCAAATGGGATGCAAACCTGGACAAATCGGCAAACTTAGCTTCGTACTGCGATACGGTCATATTGTTTTGCTCCAGCTTGATGAACTCCACCTCCTTCATGTGACGAATACTTTCGGGAAAGTACTTGTCGTTGAACAATTCTTAGAACTTCTCCCAAGACATCTTCAGTGCGGTAGGCTGGGTACGTTTTATAGATTCCCTCCAATAATCTGCCTCTCCTCGCAACATGAAGGTTGAAAAGGGAACCTTTTACCCCTCGAAGAATCCCAAGACATCAAATATCTTGGTGATATGCTTTATCCACGTCTTTGCCTTAAGTGGTTATGGCTTTCCCAAAAACTTCGGTGGTCCCAGCTCCTTGAACTGTTTAGCGGTGACCATCCATGAGTTGCCAGTGTTTTCACCTACATTTTACACAGGAGTCTCTCTCGCCTGATGTTGCATGAATTGCAAAAAGCCTCTGAACATCCCATCGTTCATCATTTGGCCGGTGTTGTTATTTCCATGAGGACTGTTGCCTTCCTGATGCATATTATCCTGGTTATTGATTTGTGGTGACTCAACAGTCTCCTGTGCTCCATTGCTTATCTCAATATTTTTAGATGCCATTTTCAAACACTGCCACAAAACAAGGGTTAATTGACATGCCACATATTATCCCTATATTCTGACCGACCAATTAAATAACAAATAAACTTAGGCAGATCATACTAGCAAATGATTTACCCGTCTCTCCCCTCCTAGTTCTAGTTTCACATCTCAGCCAGGGAACATATCCCTAAGCTTTGATACCAACTGTGACGCCCCCAAAATAGGTATACATAACCCATTCTGAGTAGCCAAAAACATGGTACAGAATAAAAATACAAACTTAATTATACAACTGTAGTGTAACATAGGCTGAGAGTTTTGACACGAATATTATCTTCTAGACAATATCCAAACTCAAATGAAGTCCTCATTACAATTATTATCACACTATTTTAATAAATAGTGAGGACTACTACAACCACCATCTCGGACCGTCACTCGATTCCCTGACTAGTTCCGGCTACATTCTCATTTCCTAAAGAGAACAATGAAAGCAAAAAGGTGAGCTCAACTAGCCCAATAAGAAATATTATGACTAAAATAATGCAGAATAAATTATCGATAGCCTTCAACAGTGTTAACTGATAGAATACAATAAACAATAAGTTTAACTGCAGTGGAACAAGCAATCCATTAGAAGAGTCAAGTAGAGCATGATATCTACTATCTTTTATGATTTAAAAAGTTTTTCATCAATTTTATCGCTGAGACTTAGCTCAATAAATAATCCACATCACTGAATTATCCATGCACTACGGGCCAAGGATATTCGTGTTATCATCAATGGTCATGATCATGCCAACAACTGTCCATCAATGCACTACGGGCCAATGAGAACTTTTACCATATCATTTGTAACATTACAGGTCATGATTATACCGAATAATCCCTGATCATAATCATACCAATCAACAGTCCATCTATGCACTACGGGCCAAAGATGACTTTCATCATAATATAAGTATGAGAATGATGACAATGTTATAAGAATTCAATTAAATGAGAGCAATGATAAATTTTAAAGATTTATAATTTAATTTATCCAGAATTCAATAGTGTCCAAATTTTCAACATGATACTACTTTGTGGAGTAAAATTCAATAATAATATTGTATTAAAAATAATTTGGACCGAAAAGGAACTAATTTTTGTCATGAATAGTACCCCATGTGAATAGTACTCGAGTGAATAGTACCCCATGAATAGTACTTCGTGAATAGTACCCCGTGAATAATACTCCAGCTTAAAAAAAAATTAAACTTTAACATGAATATTCAGAAAAATATCCTTGTGAAACGATACTTGATGAAGCACAAATTTTAAGGATATTCTACTAATTTCAAGGAGTATAGAAGCAATACTTAACAAAATGAGTGTAGAATTCGGAAGCTGAAACGAAATAATATTACTTATACTACAGAGTATGGAAGAAGATATTATTTCTTACGAATATTGAACAAAAATAAAATCCCTTACCTTAAAAAGAGAGTACTTCTGACTGGTAGGGCGAGGATATTCTTGAAGAAAACTTAAACTGTTTTATATACTCAAAGCTTTCTTAAACTCTAAAGAAATACGCTCAATATTATAGAAGAAGAATTCTCTGATTCTGGTGTGATTTTCAAATCTAAACTAAGCATCCTATTTTATAAGAGAATGGAAGGATACTACTTAGAAAAAACGGACCAACAGTTGCAGCATCACCGACGCATAGAAAATTCTACAGAATTTTTTTGATTTTTACTATACAAACACTATGCATAATAAAATATAATATATTATATTTTTCATAAAAAAACATATATATATATATATATATATATATATATATATATATATATATATATATATATATATATATATAATAACAATGCAAGTACTCCCTCCTATGACATTACCCCCAAATTTATACAATTTAATTCTCGACTTCAGTCGTTAATAATACATTTAACCTTTAATTTTATATCATTAAACGATAATACAACCATTGAAATTTGCGGAATAATTAAAATGTTTTATTACAATTAAAATTTTCTATTTACAAACTGTTCTCGTTCCCAGAACTTTTAACCTTTACATTACATCTCTTCGGTTCAAATTTATATCATGAATCATTACAACAAAATGACTATACAAAGTCTTACATCATCAATAGATATCCATATATACCAGATAACTCAACTTACAATTCAACAACATGTTACATTCAAAATATTAAATACATTTCTCATAAAGCATAAGGAATCTTCAAGTATCACATCGGATTCATAACTTTCAGGTAACGCATAGCTTTACCTTGAAATCTTGATCTGCAAAAATGGTTATTTGCAAGGTTGAGCTCGACAACCCAGCAAAATCTAATAGTTTTCATGCATGTAGCATATAATATCAAGCTCAACATATATCTCTTAAACATTGAACTATCATAACATACGTGCTACAGTTCATATAACAAATATAAAGATTAAGTTCCTTACTCAATCGGCATGCTTTACTCAATTAATGTAGTCATAAGTTGACTTTGACGTTTCATGCTTTCACATATATATAGCACATACCATGTTATTTGCAATAAAGACTCAAAATAATTAATCATCAAGTTCACGTAGCAAATAGGAACTAAAAGACTTGTCTGGTTCATAGATTACCAATTACCAAAAATAGCTTAAATGCTTTGTGTACCTCCTATAACAGTTCAAAGGTTCATAATCACAAGCATTAGATACACATATAACGAAACCACAATGGCTCTTAGTCTTAATCTTTTATAACTTGCATATCTTTGAGACTTAACACATATCTTCAGGTGTTTACTCCTCTTCGTATGACACTTATCATTACATAATCTCATGTTGTGTTTCTTTAAACTTCTTTCGAAACCAACACTTAACATTCATTAAAGTCGTCATAGATTCCATTACCCCATATTAGATGTATTACACTTGTTGACAACAACTAGGAACCACATGATCTATTAGATATGCTAACATACCATAACATGTACATTTCTAGCTAAACTTACTCTTTTAGCAAAAATCTTTCTTTACCATTTACATTTCATAAATTCTAAGTGTTTACTTTGCAGCACGTGTCTAACATTCATTGTGTACACTAAGTTATCACATAACGCATTTGAAATTTACTAATCATTTTTACCACTTTGAACTCACTAACCCCATAACACAACCTTGTTTTAGCCTTATTGTTACGTGTTGGACACATTACCATAACCTTTAGCTAAGCTACAACGAATGACCAAAGTCTGCAGAATTAGCAGATTTCAGTGTCTGAAAATGGGCACTCGCGCGGCCGCGTGAGTTTTGTACTGCGTGCCCGCGCGCCCGCGCGACACACATAACTCAGTTTTGCAGAATGTGTTTCGGCATAATTTTAGGCCAACTAACACGAATTTTACCCATAAAATAGTGAAACCAACATCTATAATTGATATAAAACTATCACAAACATGTTTGTTAACATATTCAACCAATTAAAATAATTTAACAACACTTTTAACTATTTTAATTTATCAAATTTCTCATTTTCATATGAAAACTCCATTCTTGACATCCTTCAACACTGTGATTTCGATTCCTCGCCAAATCACTTCGTTCAAGTTACATTATCTTCGTTTCGTAATGAACTAGCACATACAAGTGTCAATTTACAGTTAAACATACAAATTGGCCATTAAAATTGGTACTTACATAAGCCACATGAAGAATACATATACTGTCAAAATTTTATACTGTCAAAACGAAATTAGCATACAAATTTCTTGTTTTAAACATAACTCTAACATCATAAACATGTATCATCAGAATTTACCAACTATATATCTCCACAATTCCACACTTTGATGTCACAGAACATAAGAAAATTTTGCCGTATTCATACATATACATATATAATATCAAAGTTATAGAACATACCTTCAATTTGGCTGTTAATTCTTGCTAAACACTGAAGATGCTGTGAAATTCTTAGGTTTCTCTCAAAATCTCTCACAAATTCTCTGTGAACCTTCTTCTCAGACAACTTCTATTTTCCTTCTTGGCCAAATACAATATACGTAAAACCAAATAAAACCAACGCACGACCCTTTTCAAACGTTAAAATTATCCTCTATTAATTGCTCCTATTCAATTTATCAGTTACCAAAATTATTATATATATTATTTATATTTTATTTATTTATTCTATTATTATTATAATTAAAAAGAAAATCCAAAAGCCATAGGGCTTTGTTTGGTAAAGCTCTAAAAATAAAGACTTAATATACTTAAGCCTTTGGGTAAACTCAATTAAAACTGTTTTAATTTATTTTAATACTCCTTATAATATAGTTATTTGTCACACTATAATTAATCAAGCTTTCATACATAATTTAATTAATTCAAATAACAATTAATTAAATAAATCATTTAATCACATAACTCAATACAAATAATTAACCATTAAATTGAAATATCAATATAATAATAATTTCCTTAATTCATTAATTATTTATTTAACAAATAATTAACCAAATAAAATTAAATCAATTAAACAAATATTTATTCCATGATAAACACATCCATTAAATATTTATATAACTCAATAAATATTTAATATTATAATTTAAAATTCTGGAATGTTACATCATTTTCTCCTTACAAGGACTCTGTCCTCAGAATCACAACTCAAACAATCAAATCGTCACATTCTTCCCTTCTTACAAAGATTCTGTCCCCAAAATCAAAAATACAGATTAAACAAATAACTCAGGGTACTATTAAACCTCACTTTTCCAACATATGAATATATATTTTTCTTCATACCAGATCACATATTTCAAAATATACAACACATACATATACATACTCAAACTCAAAACATCTCATAATAAGAATTTTAATTATTAAATTCTTATTTTAATAATTTATAAAAATTTGGGTTGTCACATCCTTCCCACCTTATAAGGATTTCGTCCTCGGAATCACTGAAACCCTATCTTACCCAGGTTTTCATCAAATCTCTTCGTTGAATAACTTCAACACATTACCTTAATATAAGTTTGATAGTTCCTACTCCCACCTTTCTTCATAACAAATTATTGTAAGTTTTATTTTATAACCTTTACTTATACTCAATTATATTTGAGTATTATATATTCTTTAACCAATTCATTTTCTTTTCTAAGGATCGTTATCATAAACATTCGGGATATTACATTCACCCATTCTTCTAAGAATTTCATCCTTGAAATTTTGACTTACTAATATTTGTTGATTCCATTTATCAAAATAGATTTTATGTTAATACTTTATTCATTTATTGGATTTCTACAACTTAATTCTCCCTCTAAGGATCTTTCTGAGATCATCATATTCCTCACCCCTTCCTCTTCTAAGAGTTTCACATTTCTCTTCTTTTTGAAATTTCATTTATTTCCTGAAATTATTATGTTTTGCATAATTTTCTCATCCTTTCCACTTTCACCGTTTAGAATAATAAGAATCTTTCACAATTGCTCGATAATTGGAAAGCGATATGAATAACAGGAATTTAAAAGATTATCCAGTCATGCTGAGGGGTCACAAGACCTTGAACTACGTCCCCAGATTATCAAGTATATCTCTACTTGAACCTTTAACAGTCATAAGACTATATGGACCTCCGTACTTAGGGTGTTAAGCCCTTCGTACAATGTATTGTGCACACATATTTCAGCGCAAAGTGTAAACTAAGTGTAACCTCTAATAAAAGAGTTGTTCAACTCAGAATGTAGAGTGCAAGCATTCAACTGAGGGTCTAATGACCACGAACCATGTCCACAATTATAAGTAATCTTTCAACTTTAACTTTAACAGTCATAAGACTATAAGGACTCCACGTACTTAGGGAAATGAATCCTTCGTACAATGTATTGTGCACAAACATTTCAACGTAAAGTATAAACTAAGCGTAACCCCTAATAATAGGGTTGTTCATCTCAGCTTTTCAACATCTGAATCCGCACCAAAACAATTTGGGTTGGCATAACTTCTCAAGAAACTCTTGAATTTCATGAACATTTTTCAATATTTGTCTAGCTGAATCAAATAGCATAGACCTCTACAACAATTCGGACATCAACCGAAATATACATATACATACATACATATATATTCTCATATTGTAAAGAAATCTCAAAAATCTTTTTATGACGTCATGATACCACACTGTATTTACAGTCCGTTGAGGATTTTGTCATTTGGTGATTTTATCATACTACATCATACCATAGTGGGCTGACGATCCTTAGATCACATCCAACACTAAGTAATACTGCATTGATGACTCCATCATTTTTATCATCTCTGCACCAGGTTCCATGATACATTGATGATATATAACATACATTTTGATATTTTCAAATCATTTTTGTCTAGCCGAAACAATTAGCATAGACATACGAATAACATTATTGTTGTTAAAACTCATTGGTTCCATCATTTGATCCAATGTTTTTCAAGAAACTAAAAGTGTAAACATCAGCACGAAGTCAATAAATTTCAAAAGTCTAGCATAGCTAGTAGATTTAGAATAATATTCTTGTGTTTCAACTTACCATCTTCTTCTATCCCCAGTATAGTTCATCAAACTTACCGCACATTGGAAGTTCAGGACTTGCCACAATAATATGAGTTTAAGAACTTATCCTAGTCAGACCATTGGCGTCCATTCGCTGAGGGGTTCAAAACACACCATATTATTATGTGTCACGAACTTACCATATGCATTAGTTTTAAGAACCTCACCTAATCCTAATAATATCTAACTAATCTTAGTAGTTTCTAACTATCAAACATACACATGAGAAAAGAATCACCTTTTCGCCACCTATACATTGATAGCGCGACCCCAACATTCCAATGATTATCAATGTGATAAACTGAGCGTAAGCACAAAACCCTCGTCCATACAAAGGTTTGTACAACTCAGCCATCACATGAGTCCTCAATTGAAATCCCACCTAACTCTATCTTACTCTTAACTTGCTCTTTGCTCGATACGAATTCCTCGTATCACATCATCTATAACTCCTCGTGAGTTTATCTCATACTATTTCATAGTACATTAACTTCATAGCATCAAGCTATAATTATTCAAACATTACAGACCATCTTTCTTTTATAACTTAAACAGATCACGTCGTGATCTTATTTTATAATCATCTCCCTTTAAATTCTTTTCTTAGCTCGTGATTGTTTTATTTTACGATCCTCTTTCTTTCCTTTTTCATCATTTACGACATTATTCGTTATCTTAGCTATTGGAGTTAGGGTAACTCCCATTTCTTATCTTTATATCTCTTCAAGATTCTTCTTTGAATCCTCTTGTTTATATAACAATTATTGCTTTAAGAATTTTCAACTTAATTTATATCGTTCAACATTTCATTCGAGTTACACAATTTCATCACACGTATCCATTTTCTACACTTGGTACACATCGAGTCTCTAACAGTTTCAATATGGTACACTGGGTGATTTCCCACAAACAACCAACAAACTAGGTTTTGAGTTGCTAGTTCGTATATACCTCCGCTCTATGAAGGAATCGTTTAGCCCAGATACCATACATTAACTACTAAAGAGTACAATTGCACCATACTTGAATATAACTCTCTATTCTTAACTTCTTTACCAATCTCTTCTTATAGACATTGTCTATTTTTTATCACCTTACATTCTTATTATTGGAGTTGGGTAACCCATAACTCTGCGAGATTCTTCTTTGAATCCTCTCACGCATGTTTTAATCCCTTCTTTATAAATTTTCTTAAATTATTTCTTATTGTTCAAACTCTATCTGAGCTTATTCTTTCATTATCTTCACATCTCTTCTCTAAGGTTATAGCCTACGGTACTCCTACCTAAGGTTTATAACCTACAGCTTTGATACCAACTGTAACGACCCCAAAATTTATATAATTTAATTCTCGACTTCAGTTGTTAATAATACATTCAACCTCTAATTTTATATCATTAAATGATAATACGACCATTGAAATTTGCGGAATAATTAAAATGTTCTATTACAATTAAAATTTTCTATTTACAAACTGTTCTCGTTCCCAGAACTTTTAACCTTTACATTACATCTCTTCGGTTCAAATTTATATCATGAATCATTACAACAAAATGACTATACAAAAGTCTTACATCATCAATAGATATCCATATATACCGGATAGCTCCACTTACAATTCAGCAATATGTTACATTCAAAATATTAAATACATTTCTAATAAAGCATAAGGAATCTTCAAGTATCACGTCGAATTCATAACTTTCAGGTAACACATAGCTTTACCTTGAAATCTTGATATGCAAAAATGTCTATTTGCAAGGTTGAGCTCGACAACCCAGCAAAATTTAACAGTTTTCATGCAACACGTAGCATATAACATCATTCTCAACATATATCTCTTAAATATTGAACTATCATAACATACGTGCTACAGTTCATATAACAAATATAAAGATTGAGTTCCTTACTCAATTGGCATGCTTTACTCAATTAATATAGTCATAAGTTGACTTTGACATTTCATGCTTTCACATATATATAGCACATACCATGTTATTTGCAATAAAGACTCAAAACAATTAATCATCAAGTTCACGTAGCAAATAGGAACTGAAAGACTTGCCTGGTTCGTAGATTACCAATTACCAAAAATAGCTTAAATGCTTTGCGTACCTCCTACAACAGTTCAAAGGTTCATAATCACAAGCATTAGATACACATATAACGAAACGACAATGTTTCTTAGTCTTAATCTTTTATAACTTACATCTCTTTGAGACTTAACACATATCTTCAGGTGTTTACTCCTCTTCGTATGACACTTATCATTACATAATCTCATTTTGTGTTTCTTTAAACTTCTTTCAAAACCAACACTTAACGTTCATTAAAGTCGTCATAGATTCCATTACCCCATATTAGATGTATTACACTTGTTGACAACAACTAGGAACCACATTATCTATTAGATATGCTAACATACCATAACATGTACATTTCAAGCTAAACTTACTATTTTAGCACAAATCTTTCTTTACAATTTACATTTCAGATATTCTAAGTGTTTACTTCGCAATACTTGTCTAACATTCATTGTGTACACTAAGTTATCACATAACGCGTTCAAAGTTTACTAATCATTTTTAGCACTTTGAACTCACTAACCCCATAACACAACTTTGTTTTAGCCTTGTTGTTATGTGTTCGACACATTACCATAACCCTTAGCTAAGCTACAAAGAACGACCAAAGTCTGCAGAATTAGCAGATTTCAGTGTCTGAAAATGGGCACTCGCGCGATCGCGGAGTTTTGTACTGGGAGGATGCGCGCCCACGCGGCATCTGCGCGCCCGCGCGACACACAGAACTCAGTTTTGCAGAATGTGTTTTGGCACAATTTTTAGGCCAACTAATACGAATTTCACCCATAAAACAGTGAAATCATCATCTATAATTGATATAAAACTATCAAAAACATGTTTGTTAACATATTCAACCAATTAGAACAATTTAACAACACTTTTAACTATTTTAATTTATCAAATTTCTCATTTTCATATGAAAACTCCATTCTTGACATCCTTCACGAAAATCAACACTGTGATTTCGATTCCTCGCCAAATCACTTCGTTCAAGTTACATTATCTTCGTTTCGTAATGAACTAACACATACAAGTGTCAATTTACAGTTAAACATACAAATTGGCCATTAAAATTGGTACTTACATAAGCCACATGAAGAATACATATACTGTCAAAATTTTATACTGTCAAAACGAAATTAGCATACAAATTTCTTGTTTTAAACATAACTCTAACATCATAAACATGTATCATCAGAATTTACCAACTATATATCTCCACAATTCCACACTTTGATGTCACAGAACATAAGAAAATTTTGCCGTATTCATACATATACATATATAATATCAAAGTTATAGAACATACCTTCAATTTGGCTGTTAATTCTTGCTAAACACTGAAGATGCTGTGAAATTCTTAGGTTTCTCTCAAAATCTCTCACAAATTCTCTGTGAACCTTCTTCTCAGACAACTTCTATTTTCCTTCTTGGCCAAATACAATATACGTAAAACCAAATAAAACCAACGCACGACCCTTTTCAAACGTTAAAATTATCCTCTATTAATTGCTCCTATTCAATTTATCAGTTACCAAAATTATTATATATATTATTTATATTTTATTTATTTATTCGATTATTATTATAATTAAAAAGAAAATCCAAAAGCCATAGGGCTTTGTTTGGCAAAGCTCTAAAAATAAAGACTTAATATACTTAAGCCTTTGGGTAAACTCAATTAAAATTGCTTTAATTTATTTTAATACTCCTTATAATATAGTTATTTGTCATACTATAATTAATCAAGCTTTCATACATAATTTAATTAATTCAAATAATAATTAATTAAATAAATCATTTAATCACATAACTCAATACAAACAATTAACTATTAAATTGAAATATCAATATAATAATAATTTCCTTAATTCATTAATTATTTATTTAACAAATAATTAACCAAATAAAATTAAATCAATTAAACAAATATTTATTCCATGATAAACACATCCATTAAATATTTATATAACTCAATAAATATTTAATATTATAATTTAAAATTCTGGAGTGTTACATTATATTTCTCCCCCCCACCCCACTAACCTTTATATATATATATATATATATATATATATATATATATATATATATATATATATATATATAAAACAAAATAGAGATAACTTTCTCCCGACTATTTCGTAAAATGAGTAAGTGAAGGTCCATATAAAAATTAAAGTTTACAACAAATACTTCAATAAAAACCCCTCTATTTATCTCAACTCACTAGGCTTCACAAAACACATATTAACTGTAAGACCCCAACTTTTATAAATAAAGATTAATTTTTCTTGAAATATATTTTTGAATATTATGGTGTGGTTTTGATATAATGTTATAGTTGTGGGTAATATTTATAAATTTTGCAAAGTATACAAGTTGTTATAAAATATTTGATTGGTCAGGGAATAATCGTTTTAAACAGAAAATATTCGTACGATGACACAATCATTGGTGGACCCCAAAATGAAATTATTGTCGGTGTTAAAAAATGACAGAAATATCTTTTTATAAAAATAACGGCAAAAATTTTACTGTTAACTGTTGACCTACCTGGTGGTAAAAGTATAGTAATATGCATGATTGCATTGTAACACATGTTATTGATTATTGATGTTTACGTAAGAAGCCACTCAATTATACTTAATTATTACTACAGTAATTGCTGCATAATATCTCTCATATTTTTTATTCAATTATTGTCACAGTATCATCTATACAATATTTTATATTATTAAATCAATAATTGAGACAATAAAGTTATTCATATTATTATTTGTAATATTGACGATGTCTAAAAAGTTCTGTCGAGGAGAGGTTTGGTCACCTAATTGCGCGCCAATAGGGAGAAATTCTTATCGAAAAGCCCCCTCTTTCCTGGGAATGATCTGGTTGTTAAATATTGTGAGTTATAATATTAATGATAAATAATTGTTGAATTATTAAGAATGTGTTTATTGAAGATAAGTGAATTACAAAAGTTAGAGGGGAATAATGCAAACTTGGAAAACTTTAGGGGTACTAAAGTGTAATAAGTTAAATCAATCTGGACCGTCGGTGGTGGTTTTAAAAGTAAATCAATCTGGACCGTCGGTTATGATTTTAATAGTAATTAATCTGGACCGTCCGTTATAATAGTAAATCAAGATGGACCGTTCATGAATTAGTTACTATTTAGTCATTTCTCCTATAAATAGAAGCTTAATTCTTCTTTCATTCTCACCAATTCACTGAGACTCACAGGAGAAACTATAGAGAGAGAAACTATAGAGAGCAAGAAGAAGAGTATTCTTCTACTTCACTATTGCAGTATCCAGTCTTCTACTTAGGTAAGAGGTATTATTTCTTTCGTATTCATAAGAAATACTATTTTTTCGTAGTCATCCTTTAATATGTCGGAATAACCTGTCTACGTGGATTACATATCGTATGACAGGTGAAAATCTATTTGCAATTTCGTATGTTATTTCTTTTCATATTCTTAAATCTAAACTTACTATGGTAAGTCACTACTACAAAATACTAAATAGACAACACTTAAACCATAACGTTTTTTATAAAAATGTTGTGGTATTTTTTTTCACAACGTTTTTAAAAAAAACGTTGTAGATATATATGCAAAAACGTTATCTATTTTAAAGAGATTTTTTTTGGTTTTAACTAGATAACGTTTTTTTTAAAAACGTTGTCTATTAAAAAAACACGGAGCTTGAACACTTAAAATTAAAAATTAAAAGACGTATAGTCTTTTTCTCTCCTAGCCTTCCAACATCTGAAGCAGTTCTCTGCTCTCCCAAATCCCAATCTCTACACCCTCCCCTATCTCTCACTCATCTTCACATCATAGATCTCACGTATTCTCAGTGTGTTCACTCATTTTGGCCCCTTACAGCGATAGATCCCGCGCATTCTCGACCTAAATCTATTTTTTCAAAACTGCAAATCGATAGATCTCGCGCATTCTCGACCATCTCTCACCCACTTTGCTCAGTGTGTTCACTCATTTTGCCATATCAGAGGACGGCAGAGGGAGATGGGTCCAGCAAAATTCGGCGCCGTCCGTATAATATCGCAGCAAACATTCGATGAAATGGTGAGGGAAAACATGGAAGATCTGGGAATAGACCCCACCGAAGCTCTACAAGACGCCATGGAAACCCTTACCCTCTAAGGCGTCGATCTATCTGGTATAACTTAAGACCCTTTCAAAACCCTCTTCCCACAATTACCTTCCATCTTTCACTTTAAGTTCACGGCAATTATAATTTTTTTTGCTGCAGGTATTGTTACTTGCGTTTCAAGAGAGAGTAATCTAGTAGTTGAGGCCTTGGATAAATTGAAAGAATTGAGTTTTAAATGGACTGCAGATGATTGCATAATTTCTAATGAAAATAAAGTGGAAAATGTTATTGGACTACTAGATGAATTGAGTGATTTGTGCCATGTTGAAGGATCAGGGAATGCAGCCATTGCTACGAAAAATGGAGGATTGGAATTGGTTTGTTTGATTTGTTCAAAAATTCCTGGTGGTTGCGACAGGGGTCTCATTTCAGCTTTGAACACAATGGCATCATTTCTTCATGGTATCATATATTTTCTTTCCTTTTCCTTAATATCTAAGTTGTGTTTATTTGATTTTCTGCAAGTGTTTGGTGCTAAAAAGTTTGAAGGAAATTTGAATTGTATTTTTTATATTGTGAGTTTTTTATGTTCATTGTCACTCAGTCTGTTATAGATGGACATAATTCCTGAAGTTTAGGTAAAATTTAAATTTTGTTTTGAATTGGTGCATATTATTATTATCTTATTGAAAAATAAAGGAAACTATGTTGGCTTTCCTTGTGACTAGTGATATTTACTGACTAGGAACTATAATGTTTGCAGCAATCATATGGATCAGGGGTTCTAGCTGATGGTCGGCTTGCTGACCTCATCAGAAGAGTTTCTACCTGTAGGATTGGTTTAATGAAGCTTGACTTACGTCAGGTTTGTTTTCTGGAATGGAGATTGTAACATTATTAGGTTATTAGGTCTGAAGTTCTTTGTATTGTACCAGGAATCTGGTAGACATGCTGAGACACTGGATTTTTGATTCGTCAAAGAAATAATTACTGACTGGACTTTTGAGAATTTACCTGTTTGTGATATAATAATGAACAACAGTAGGCTACAAGACTTGGTGATGTTTCTGTATGAGCTTGCACTCTATAACTAATTACCTGCACTGGGCTAATGATTTTCCAAGTCAAAATGGAGATATTCGATCACCAAAGAGAGTTTGCACTGATCGAAGCGTATTAGTACAGCGGAATTCCTTCACATCACCAGTGAAGGATCGCTAATGTTGTATATATGTTTTAAACAACAAAGTAAAGGATTTTGACTGGTTGAGGCTTAAATTATGTCGATAAGTTGTCGGATTATGGTCTCTCACTTTTTGATTGAATTCTTAGTGGATTTTGGTCTTGGTACGAATTATTCTTTTAGAGAACTACTGTAGTCTTCATGTTCTAAATGATTGTCCTGTTTGCTAATTCTATTTCTCTCTCATTCTAATCTCAGGCGAAGGTACTGGTCTTGCTAAAAAGGCTGGTGCTTCTTCAACTAAACTCATGCGTCTTCGTTATAATGCACTAAGGGTTTACTCATATGGAAATGCATGTATTAGTTTCTATAGATTTTCTTCCACTGATTTTTGTATATATTAGTTATGTCTTAGTTTTGTTTATTTAACTTTGATAATAGCAATACTGGGAAGCTGGTGGAAACTACAATATGGCTATAGCAGCTGCAAGACTGGGACTCCATTGTATAACAATTGGTCATGTTGGAGACTAGGACTCAGCATATTTTAACTATGCAAGCAGCTATGCAGAAGTTCGAGGGCTGTTACTGATAGTTTAGGGATAGCAAAAGAGTGTTGAGAACTTGTAAGTTATGTTCTCTTTCCTTCTCTGTCTCTCTGTAATTAGTAAGTTATGTTCCTTTCTGCTATATAAATTTGGATAATCAGTTATTGAGAATAGCATAATCTGGTTTACTTGGGATTTTATGTTTTCTGTTAAAGAATATTGGGGAATTATGATGTAATTGATGGGAAGTGTGCCAATAATTGTGGCCAAGGTAAATTGGTGGAGTCTCCATGTTTCCAGTTTCTCAGAACTTTTGTTTTCCTATAGTTATTATGTGTTTACTTTTTGTGAAAATGAGACCACTTGAAGATTGATTGATTATGTTCATTTGATTCCAGTACTCGAGGCATTTCTTATATTCTCATCCAGCTCATCCAATGGGTTTAGAGGACTTGGCTTGGAGAATGGTGTGTTGTTATCCTCCCTCCCATTTACTGATTTTTCTTTCCTTGGTGATTTATTATGCTGTTTTACTTGAAGAAAGTAACCGTCAATCATATGCTATCATTGTCATTCATGGGTATTATTCTCTTTTTCAAGTTAATTGAATTTCAAGGCATTAAGTTTGGAGTAGGTAATGCTGTTGTTGCTTATTGGAGTAAAATATATAGACTTTTCTATGTGATACTAAATTGCCTAAATGTATAAGGGAGAAGAGAATTTTTGTAGCATAGAACTTGTGATGTTTCACTTCTTAAATCTTTGTGTAATGATATGGTCTGGAGTTACTAAGATGGTAATTGCAATTTAAGTTGATGAATGATAGGAGGTTCTTCTTCTTCTTCTTCTTCTTCTTCTTCTGTTCAATGTTGCCAACATATAGCAGGTAAGGTGGTGAACATCAAGCTTCACACTCGGAGATCACTACGTGTGGTGAAAGAATCCAGAAGCCTGTGCACTTGTGATTGCAAGCGTGCTAACATTACAAGCTCAGGACCCTCAGGTTGATTTGTATCTAGGCAGCGTTATTGGGAGCAACAGTCATAAATTTTCGCAGACTTATTCTTGTGAGGCAGATTCAGAATTGCTTATGAATGATGGGTGTGCAACAGATGGCCAGATCTCTGAAGGTGGTTCACAGGATGAGTTGGAGGTTTTGGATTTAAGTTCCTTTTGCTTTGTCCTCTCTTTCAAGTTAACTTGTTATTTCTTTATGCAATTGTTTAAGTCAGAATCTGAAACTAAAAATTGTAGGGATGTATGGATAGTTTGGCTTTATTGAGATGTAAACGTATTGTATGGTATTAATATAATATTTTTTTGTAATTGGCATTACAAAGAATTATTGGGATGTAAACGTATTGTATGGTATTAATATTCTTTGTAATTTTAGCTATATATCATGACATTAGCATATTGCAGGTGCATTGGTAATGTAGGTGAACCACATTATTTTTTTCTTTATTTTTAATCTACAACATTTTAAAAACGTTGTGTTAATATGCCTAAACGTTGTCTGATATACTAAACAACAATATTTTTAGCCAAAAAACGTTGTGAAATCATACATTCTACAACATTTTAAGCATCTGCAAATTTTTTGAAAACAAATTTATAACGTTTTTTTTCTTCTAAAAAACGTTGTGTATTGTGCTTAACTACAACATTTTAAAAACGTTGTGTAAGGGTGTCAAATAGACAACACCCTTAACCACGACGTTTTTCTGACAGAAACCACAACATTTTTTTTGCGTTGTCTATTTACTGTTTTGTAGTAGTGAGTATTGCTTCTATAATCCCTGAAATTAGTGGGATATCCTTGAAGTTTTGCGCTTCATCCAGTATCGTTTCATTGGAATATTGATCTGAACTTTCTTATTAAATATCAATATTTTCACCCGGGGTACTATTCACGGGTTACTATTCACCCAGTTACTATTCACTAGAATATTATTCACTCGGGTATTAGGGGCACTTTTCGTGCTGAGATACTATTCACGAGTTACTATTTACCTGATTACTATTCACTAGAATATTATTCACTCGGGTATTCGGGACACTTTTCATGCCGGGGTACTATTCACAGCGTACTATTTCCGAAGTACTATTCATAGGGTACTATTCACCGAAAACTTTATTTCTTTTCTGTCCAAATTATTTTTGATACATGAATATTATTCTTGAATTTTACTCCACAAAACAGTATCACGTTGACAATTTGGATATTATTGAATTCTGGATAAATTAAATTATAAATATTTAAAATTTATCCTTTGCTTTCATTTAATTGAATTCTTATATCATTGTAATCATCCTCATGCTCATATTGTGATGAAAGTCATCTTTGGCTTACGTGCATAGATGGACTGTTGATTAGTATGATTATGACCAGGGATCACTCGGTATAATCATGACCTGTAATGTTACAAATGATGTGGTAAAAGTCCTCATTGGATTGTAGTGCATTGAGGGACAGTGGTTGGTATGATTATGACCAGTGATTATTCGGTATAATCATGACCATTGATTATTACATGAATATCCTTGGCCCGTAGTGCAGGGATGATTCGATGATGTGGTTTATTTATTAAGCTGAGTCTCAGCGATAAAGTTGATGAAAACCTTTTTAAATCATAGAAGATAGTAGATATCATGCTCTACTTGACTCTTCTAATGGATTGCTTGTTCCGCTGTAGTTAAACTTGTTGTCTATTATATTCTATCAGTTTAACATTGTTGAAGGCTAACGATAACTTATTCTGCATTATCTTAGTCATAATATTTCTTATTGGGCTAGTTGAGCTCACCCTTTTGCTTTCATTATTCTCTTCAGGAAATGAGAACATAGCCGGGACTAGTCGGGGAATGGAGTGATGGTCCGAGATGGCTGTTTTAGTAATCCTTACTATTTAGTGTGATAATAAATGTAATGAGGATTGAATTTGAGTTTGGATATTATCTATGAGATAATATTCGGGTAAAAACTGTTAGCTCTTGTTGTATAATTAAGTTTGCATTTGTATTTTGTACCATGTATTTGGCGACCCAAGATGGGTGATGTATACCTATTTTGGGGGCATCACAGTTGGTATCAAAGCTATAGAAAAGAGCCCCGAGCCTTTATCTGGTGACTTCCAAGTCTTGGGATGCACCGAAGACAGACTTTTCGTAGGGGATACCGTGAGTAATGGTGGTATGTTTATAGGTATCATTGTGAGGTGCTATCCAAGTCTTGGATGCGGTTCACAGTTGGTATCAAAGCTTAAGGACATGATCCCTGGCTGAGATGTGAGACAAGAACTAGGAGGGGAAAGACGGGGAATTCCTTAGCTAGTATGACCTACCTAAGTTTATTTGGTATTTAATTGATCGGTCAGAGTATAGGGATAATATGTGACATGTCAATTAACCCTTATTTTATGGCAGTGTTTAAAAATGGCATCTGAAAATGTTGAGATCAACATTGAAGCACATGAGACCGTTGAGTCACCAACGATCAATACCCCGGATAATGTGCAACAGGAAGACAATAATTCTCAGGTAAACAACAACACCGATCAAATGATGAAAGATGGGATGTTTAGAGGCTTTATGCAATTCATGCAACATCAGGCTAGAGAGGCTCCTATACAAAATGCAGGTGGAAACACTGGCAAGTCACAGATGGTCACCGCTAAGCAATTTAAGGAGCTGGTACCATCGAAGTTTTGGGGAATGCCAGAACCACTTAAGGCGGAGACATGGATAAAGTAGATCACCAACATATTTGAAGTCTTGGGATGCTCCAACGAGCAAAAGGTTCCCTTTGCCACTTTCATATTGAAAGGAGAGGCAGATTACTGGTGGGAGTCTGTAAAACGTACTCAACCTGCCGCATTGTAGATGTCTTGGGAAAAGTTCCAAGAACTGTTCAACGACAAGTACTTTTCCGAAAGTATTCGTCACATGAAGGAGGTGGAGTTCATTAAGCTAGAGAAAAACAATATGATCGTGTCGCAGTATGAGGCTAAGTTTGCCGAGTTGTCCCGGTTCGTAGCCCATTTGGTTGATAATTAGGAGAGAATGACGCGAATGTTTCTGCGAGTTTGAGACCCAAAATACGTCAATATCTCATTTCTCATAAACTGTGTTTGTATCCAGATGTTATAAATAGGGCTCAGTTTTTGGAGCGCGATAATGAGTCAACCCAACCAAGAGAGAGCAGCCGACAAGTTGATAATACCAGTGGTAGCAGTCATAGAAGCAGTGACAATAAATGTGGAGGGAATCAACATGCCAGAAATGGTACCACTCCGATGGTAATCATGGCCAAGATAATAGAAGTGGAAATTTTAAGAAGAGGAGATTCAATAATGATGGAAAGACGTCAGCACCAGCACCTGTTGTTAATGAAGGAGACCGACCGCCGGTCGTATATTACAAATGTGGAGGGGAGGGACACATCAGTCCAAACTATACGCAGCAGTCCAAAGCATGTTACAATTGTGGACGAGAAGGTCACCTAGCCCAATTTTGTCGTGCACCAAAGTCAAGTCCAGCTGGGATGGAGGCATCAAAGGCCGTCCCAGACAAGACAATACCGATAGTTCAAGGGAGAGCATTTGTCGTAACCTCCCAAAAAGCGAGGAATCCAAATGAGGTGATCGCGGGTAAGCTAATCATAAACTCTTACGAAGCATATACCTTATTTGATACCGGTTCTACCCATTCTTTTATTTCTCCTACTTGCGCTCAACGTTTAAATTTGACTCCAGAGAAATTATACTTTGATTTATCGATTGAAACTTCGTTGGGAGAAACCTTTATTACATCCACTATTTATAAGTCTTATTTGATTCAAATCGGTAATCGCACGTTACCTGTCGATCTTATTTCCTTAAAAATACTTGCTTTTGATGCGATTTTAGGGATTGATTGGTTAACTACTCATCATGTAAAAATTTATTATTTTCTTAAGGTTATTAGCTTTCATATTCCTAACCAACCTATTATGAGAATTCAAGTGACCAAACAACTAAAGTCAATCACTGTCATATCAAGCCATATAGCTATTCATTTATTAAAGAATGGATGTCAAGCTTTCTTAGTCCATGTCACAGATTTAAACAAAAATACGTCAGATTTGAATGATATTTCTATTATTAATAAATTTCCTGACGTATTCCCTGAAGAACTTCCTGGCCTACCCCTAGAGCGTGAAATTGAATTTTGTATCGACCTTGAATCCGGTACAAAATCCTCAAATATTTCTTCACCCAAAAAGAACGTAACATGCGCCAAAAATGTTGGCTTGAGCTGTTGAAAGATTACCATTATACCATTCAATACCATCTTAGAAAAACGAATGTGGTAGTTGATGCATTGAGTAGAAGATCGTTTGCGTTTACGAGTGCGATATTGTTAACAC
Organism: Panax notoginseng; assembly: GCA_016801055.1. Classification (NCBI taxonomy): domain Eukaryota; kingdom Viridiplantae; phylum Streptophyta; class Magnoliopsida; order Apiales; family Araliaceae; genus Panax; species Panax notoginseng. The sequence continues at coordinate 153,887,374 of CM029015.1, read as the reverse complement.
AAAGACCCATCTCGTATGACTTATAAAAGATGGAGATAGAGTTAAAGACTCCAAGAACCTACGTGAAGAGAGCGAATATACAATTAAAACTGACTTTAATAGATAAAGTTAAAGCCGATCAAGCTACAGACTCAGAGCTGATGAATGCGAAGAAGAAGGTTCAAGAGGACGTTATGCTAGAAGCAAGAATCGACGAAGAGAGGAAAGCTCAATCCTCGATTCATTGGGCCATTCGAAATCCTCGATCGAGTAGGAATTGTGGCATATAGACTCGCTTTACCGCCAAGTATGTCTCGTGTTCATAATATTTTTCACATATCTATGTTACGTAAATATATGGAAGACTCGAACCATATTATTTAATTAGAACCGGATGAGATAGCAGAAGATTTAACGTATGAAGAGGTACCTGTTAAAATCTTGGATAAGAAGAAGCATATTCTACGCTCCAAGGTTATACATCAAGTTAAAGTTTTGTGGAGAAACCACGATGTTGAGGAAATGACCTGAGAGTTAGAATCTGAAATGAAATCAAATTATCCTCACCTCTTCGACATACCAGGTATGTACCCTAATTTCGAGGACGAAATTTCATAAGAAAGAGAGGTTGTAAGACCCCAACTTTTATAAATAAAGATGAAATTTTTCTCGAAATATATTTTTGAATATTATGGTGCGGTTTTGATATAATGTTATAGTTGTGGGTAATATTTATAAATTTTGTAAAGTATGCAAGTTGTTATAAAATATTCGACTGGTCGGGGAATATTCGTTTTAAACAAAAAATATTCGTACGACGACACAATCATTGGTGGACCCCACAACGAAATTATCGTCGGAGTTAGAAAACGACAGAAATATCTTTTTATAAAAATAACGGAGAATGTTTTACCGTTAACTGTTGAACTACCCGGTGGTAAAAGTACATTAATACGCGTGATTGCATAGTAGCACACGATATTGATTATTGATGCTTACGTAAGAATCCACTCAGTTATACTCAATTATTGCTACAGTAATTGCTGCATAATATCTCTCATATTTTTTATTTAATTATTATCACAGTATCATCTGCATAATATTTTATATTATTAAATCAATAATTGAGACAATAAAGTTATTCATATTATTATTTGCAATATTGACGATTTCTAGAAAGTTCTGTCGAGGACATGTTTGTTCACCTAATTGTGTGCCAACATGAAGAAATCCTTATCAGAAAGCCCCCTCTTTCTTAGAAATGATCTGGTTGTTAAATATTGTGAGTTATAATATTAATGATGAATAATTGTTGAATTATTAAGAATGTGTTTAGAAAACTTTAGGGATACTAAAGTGTAATAAGTTAAATAAATTTGGACCATTGGTGGTGGTTTTAATAGTAAATCAATCTGGACCGTCGGTGGTGATTTTAAAAGTAAATCAATCTGGATCGTCCGTTCTAATAGTAAATTAATCTGTACTGTTCGTGAATTAGTTAATATTTAGTCATTTCTCCTATAAATAGAAGCTTAATTCTTCTTTCATTCTCACGAATTCACTGAGACTCACAAGAGAAACTATAGAGAGAGAAACTATAGAGAGCAAGAAGAAGAGTATTCTGCTACTTCATTATTGTAGTATCCAGTCTTTTACTAAGGTAAGGGGTATTATTTCTTTCGTATTCATAAGGAATACTATTTTTTTGTAGTCATCCTTTAATATGTCAAAATAACCTGTCTACGCGGATTACATACCGTATGACAAGTGAAAATCCATTTGCAGTTTCGTATGTTATTTCTTTTCATATTCTTAAATCTAAACTTACTATGGTAAGTATTGCTTTTATAATTCCTGAAATTAGTGGGATATCCTTGAAGTTTTGCGCTTCATCCAATATCGTTTCATTAGAATATTGATCTGAACTTTCTTATTAAATATTAATATTTTCATCCGGGGTACTATTCACGGGTAACTATTCACCCAGTTACTATTCACAAGAATATTACTCACTCGGGTATTCGGGACACTTTTCTTGCTGAGATACTATTCACGAGTTACTATTTACGGGTTACTATTCACCCAATTACTATTCACTAGAATATTATTCACTCGGGTATTCGAGACACTTTTCATGCCGGGATACTATTCACGGCGTACTATTCCCGAAGTACTATTCACAGGATACTATTCACCGAAAAATTTATTTCTTTTTTGTCTAAATTATTTTTGATACATGGATATTATTCTTGAATTTTACTCGACAAAGCAGTATCACGTTGACAATTTGGACATTATTGAATTCTGGATAAATTAAATTATAAATATTTAAAATTTATCCTTTGCTTTCATTTAATTGAATTCTTATATCATTGTCATCATCCTCATGCTTATATTATGATGGAAGTCATCTTTAGCTTACGTGCATAGATGGACTGTTAATTAGTATGATTATGACCAGGGATCATCCTGTATAATCATGACCCGTAATGTTACAAATGATGTGGTAAAGTCCTCATTGGCCTGTAGTGCATTGAGGGACAGTGGTTGGTATGATTATGACCAGTGATTATTCGGTATAATCATGACCATTGATGATTACATGAATATCCTTGGCCCATAGTGCAGGGATGATTCGATGATGTGGTTTATTTATTAAGCTGAGTCTCAGCGATAAAGTTGATGAAAACCTTTTTAAATCATAGAAGATAGTAGATATCATGCTCTACTTGACTCTTCTAATGGATTGCTTGTTCCGCTGCAGTTAAACTTGTTGTCTATTATATTCTATCAGTTTAACATTGTTGAAGGCTAACGATAACTTATTCTGCATTATCTTAGTCATAATATTTTTTATTGGGCTAGTTGAGCTCACCCTTTTGCTTTCATTATTCTCTTCAGGAAATGAGAACATAGCCGGGACTAGTCAGGGAATGGAGTGATGGTCCGAGATGGCTGTTTTAGTAATCCTTACTATTTAGTGTGATAATAAATGTAATGAGGATTGAATTTGAGTTTGGATATTATCTATGAGACAATATTCGGGTAAAAACTCTCAGCTCTTGTTGTATAATTAAGTTTGTATTTGTATTCTGTACCATGTATTTGGCGACCCAAGATGGGAGATGTATACCTATTTTGGGGGCGTCACAGTTGGTATCAAAGCTATAGAAAAGAGCCCCGAGCCTTTATCTGGTGACTTCCAAGTCTTGGGATGCACCGAAGCCAGACTTTTCGTAGGGGATACCGTGAGTAACGGTGGTATGTTTATAGGTATCATTGTGAAGTGCTATCCAAGTCTTGGATGCGGGTCACAGTTGGTATCAAAGCTTAGGGACATGATCCCTGGCTGAGATGTGAGACAAGAACTAGGAGGGGAAAGACGGGGAATTCCTTAGCTAGTATGACCTACCTAAGTTTATTTGGTATTTAATTGATCGGTCAGAGTATAGGGATAATATGTGACATGTCAATTAACCCTTATTTTATGGCAGTGTTTGAAAATGGCATCTAAAAATATTGAGATCAACAATGAAGCACATGAGACCGTTGACTCACCAACGATCAATACCCAGGATAATGTGCAATAGGAAGACAATAATCCTCAAGTAAACAACAACACCGATCAAATGATGAACGATGGGATGTTCAGAGGCTTTATGCAATTCATGCAACATCAGGCGAGAGAGGCTCCTATTCAAAATGCAGGTGGAAACACTGGCAAGTCATAGATGGTGACCGCTAAGCAATTCAAGGAGCTGGGACCATCGGAGTTTTGGAAAACGCCAGAACCACTTAAGACGGAGACGTGGATAAAGTAGATCACCAAGATATTTGAAGTTTTGGGATGCTCTGCGGAGTAAAAGGTTTCCTTTGCCACCTTCATGTTGAGAGGAGAGGCAGATTACTGGTGGGAGTCCGTAAAATGTACTCAACCTGCCGCACTGAAGATGTCTTAGGAGAAGTTCCAAGAACTGTTCAACGACAAGTACTTTCCTGAAAGTATTCGTCACATGAAGGAGGTGGAGTTCATTAAGCTGGAGCAAAATAATATGACCGTCTCGTAGTACGAGGCTAAGTTTGCCGATTTGTCCCGATTCGCATCCCATTTGGTTGATAATGAGGAGAGAATGACATGAATTTTTCTACGAGGTTTGAGACCCGAAATACGTCAATATCTCATTTCTCATAAACTGTGTTTGTATTCAGATGTTGTAAATAGGGCTCAGTTATTAGAGCACGATAATGAGTCAACCCAACCAAGAGAGAGCAGCCGACAAGTCGATAATACCAGTGGTAGCAGTTATAGAAGCAGTGACAACAAACGTGGAGGGAATCAGCATGCCAGAAATGGTAACCACTCTAGTGGTAATCATGGCCAAGATAATAGAAGTGGAAATTTTAAGAAGAGGAGATTCAATAATGATGGAAGGACGTCAGCACCAGCACCTGTTGTTAAGGAATGAGAATGACCGCCGGTCGTATGCTACAAATGCTGAAGGGAGGGACACATCAGTCCAAACTGTACGCAGCAGTCCAAATCATGTTACAATTATGGAAGAGAAGGTCACCTAGCCCAATTTTATCGTGCACCAAAGTCAAGTCCAGCTGGGATGGAGGCATCAAAGGCCGTCCTAGACAAGATAAAACTGGTAGTTCAAGGGAGAGCGTTTGTCGTGACCTCCCAAAAAGTGAGGAATTCGAATGAGGTGATCACGGGTAAGCTAATCATAAACTCTTGCGAAGCTTATACCTTATTTGATACCGGTTCTACTCATTCTTTTATTTCCCCTACTTACGCTCAACGTTTAAATTTGTCTCCAGAGAAATTAGACTTTGACTTATCGGTTGAAACTCTGTTATGGGAAACCTTTATTACATCCACTGTTTATAAGTCTTGTTTGATTCAAATCGGTAATCGCACGTTACCTGTCGATCTTATTTTCTTAAAAATACTTGCGTTTGATGTAATTTTAGGGATTGATTGGTTAACTACTCATCATGCAAAGATTAATTATTTTTGTAAGGTTGTTAGCTTTCATATTCCTAACCAACCTATTATGAGAATTCAAGCGACCAAACCACTAAAGTCAATCACTGTCATATCAAGCCATAAAGCTATTCGTTTATTGAAAAACGGATGTCAAGCTTTCTTAGCCCATGTCACAAATTTAAATAAAAATACGTCAGATTTAAATGATATTTCTATTGTTAATAAATTTCCTGATATATTCTCTAAAGAACTTTCTGGCCTACCCCCAGAGCGTGAAATTGAATTTTGTATCGACCTTGAACCCGGAACAAAACCCTCAAATATTTCTTCACCCAAAAAGAACGTAAAATGCGCCAAAGACGTTGGCTTGAGCTGTTGAAAGATTACCATTATACCATTCAATACCATCTTAGAAAAGCGAATGTGGTAGCTAACGCGTTGAGTAGAAGATCATTTGCGTTTACGAGTGCGATATTGTTAACACAAAGACCCATCTCGTACGACTTATAAAAGATATAGATAGAGTTAAAGACTCCAAGAACCTACGTGAAGATAGCGAATATACGATTAAAATTGAATTTTAATCGATAAAGTTAAAGCCGATCAAGCTACAAACTCAGAGCTGATGAATGTGAAGAAGAAGGTTCAAGAGGGCGTTATTCTAGAAGCACGAATCGACGAAGAGAGGAATGCTCAATCCTCGATTCATTGGGCCATTCGAAATCCTCGATCGAGTAGGAACTGTGGCTTATCGCCTTACCGCCAAGTATGTCTCGTGTTCATAATATTTTTCACATATCTATGTTACGTAAATATGTGAAAGACCCGAACCATATTATTGAATTAGAACCGAATGAGCTAGCAGAGGATTTAACATATGAAGAGGTACTTGTTAAAATCTTGGATAAGAAGGAGCATATTCTACGCTCCAAGGTTAAACCTCAATTCAAAGTTTTGTGGAGAAACCACGATGTTGAGGAAATGACATGGGAGTTAGAATCTGAAATGAAATCAAAGTATTCTCACCTCTTCGACATACCAGGTATGTACCCTAATTTCGAGGACGAAATTTCATAAGAAGGGGAGGTTGTAAGACCCCAACTTTAATAAATAAAGATTAATTTTTTTGGAAATATATTTTTGAATATTATGGTGTGGTTTTGATATAATGTTATAGTTGTGGGCAATATTTATAAATTTTGCAAAGTATGCAAGTTGTTATAAAATATTCGACTGGTCGGAAAATATTCATTTTAAACCGAAAATATTCGTATGACGTCACAATCACTGGTGGCCGCCACAACGAAATTATTGTCGGAGTTAAAAAACGACAGAAATATATTTTTATAAAAATAACGGCGAAAGTTTTACTGTTAACTGTTGAACTACCCGGTGGTAAAAGTACAGTAATACGCGTGGTTGCATAGTAGCACACGGTAGTGATTATTGATGCTTACGTAAGAAGCCACTCAGTTATACTCAATTATTGCTACAATAATTGCTGCATAATATCTCTCATATTTTTTATTCAATTATTGTCACAGTATCATCTGCATAATATTTTATATTATTAAATCAATAATTGAGACAATAAAGTTATTCATATTATTATTTGTAATATTGACGATGTCTAGAAAGTTCTGTCAAGGAGAGGTTTGTTCACCTAATTGCGCGCCAATAGGGAGAAATTCTTATCGGAAAGCCCCCTCTTTCCTGGGAATTATCTGGTTGTTAAATATTGTGAGTTATAATATTAATGATGAATGATTGTTGAATTATTAAAGTTGTGTTTATTGAAGATAAGTGAATTACAAAAGTTAGAGGGGAATAATGCAAACTTAGAAAACTTTAGGGGTACTAAAGTGTAATAAGTTAAATTAATTTGGACCATTGGTGGTGGTTTTATTAGTAAATCAATCTGGACCGTCGGTGGTGATTTTAATAGTAAATCAATCTGGGCCGTCGGTGGTAGTTTTAAAAGTAAATCAATCTAGGCCGTCGGTGGTGATTTTAAAAGTAAATCAATCTGGACCGTCGGTTGTGGTTTTAATAGTAATTAATCTGGACCATCCGTTCTAATAGTAAATCAATCTGGACCGTTCGTGAATTAGTTACTATTTAGTCATTTCTCCTATAAATAGAAGCTTAATTCTTCTTTCATTCTCACCAATTCACTGAGACTCACAAGAGAAACTATAGAGAGAGAAACTATACAGAGCAAGAAGAAGAGTATTCTGCTACTTCACTATTGCAGTATTCAATCTTCTACTAAGGTAAGGGATATTATTTTTTTCGTATTCATAAGGAAAACTATTTTTTCGTAGTCATCCTTTAATATGTAGGAATAACCTGTCTACGCGAATTACATACCGTATGATAGGTGAAAATCTATTTGCAGTTTCATATGTTATTTCTTTTCATATTCTTAAATCTAAACTTACTATGGTAAGTATTGCTTCTATAATCCCTGAAATTAGTGGGATATCCTTAAAGTTTTGCGCTTCATCCAGTATCGTTTCATTGAATATTGATCTGAACTTTCTTATTAAATATCAATATTTTCACCCGGGGTACTATTCACGGGTTACTATTCACCCAATTACTATTCACTAGAATATTATTCACTCGAGTATTCGGGGTACTTTTTGTGCTGGGGTACTATTCACGAGTTAGTATTCACAAGTTACTATTTACCCGATTACTATTCACTAGAATATTATTCACTCGGGTATTCTAGACACTTTTCATGCCGAGATACTATTCACGTCATACTATTCCTGAAGTACTATTCACAGGGTACTGTTCACCAAAAAATTTATTTCTTTTCTGTTCAAATTATTTTTGATATATGGATATTATTCTTGAACTTTACTCCACAAAGCAGTATCATGTTGACAACTTGAACATTATTGAATTCTGGATAAATTAAATTATAAATCTTTAAAATTTATCATTTGCTTTCGTTTAATTGAATTCTTATATCAGTGTCATCATCATCATGCTTATATTGTGATGAAAGTCATCTTTGGTTACGTGCATAGATGGACTGTTGATTAGTATGATTATGACCAGGGATCATTCGGTATAATCATGACCTGTAATGTTACAAATGATGTGGTAAAAGTCTTCATTGGCCTGTAGTGCATTGAGGGACAGTGGTTAGTATGATTATGACCAAAGATTATTCGGTATAATCATGACCATTGATGATTACGTGAATATCCTTGGCCCGTAGTGCAGGGATGATTCGATGATGTGGTTTATTTATTAAGCTGAGTCTCAGTGATAAAGTTGATGAAAACCTTTTTAAATCATAGAAGATAGTAGATATCATGCTCTACTTGACTCTTCTAATGGATTACTTGTTCCGCTGCAGTTAAACTTGTTATCTATTATATTCTATCTGTTTAACATTGTTGAAGGCTAACGATAACTTATTCTGCATTATATTAGTCATAATATTTCTTACTGGGCTAGTTGAGCTCATCCTTTTGCTTTCATTATTCTCTTCGGGAAATGAGAATATAGCCAGGACTAGTCGGGAGACGGAGTGATGGTCTGAGATGGCTGTTTTAGTAATCCTCACTATTTAGTGTGATAATAAATGTAATGAGGATTGAATTTGAGTTTGGATATTGTCTATGAGGCAATATTCGTGTAAAAACTCTTAGCTCTTATTGTATATTTAAGTTTGTATTTGTATTCTGTACCATGTATTTGGTGACCCAAGATGGGTGATGTATACCTATTTTTTGGGGAGTCACATTAACTACATTTATCATTAATATTATTACTCACAATATTAACAACCAGATCATTCTCAGGAAAGAGGGGGCTTTCCGATAAGGATTTCTCCCTATTGGCGCGCAATTAGGTGACCAATTTCTATTCCTCGACAGAATTTTCTAGACATCGTCAATAATGCAAATAATAATATGAATAACTTTGTCGTCTCAATTATTGATTTAATAATATAAAATTATTGTGACAACAATTGAATTAATAATGTGAGATACTATGCATCAATTACTGTAGCAATAATTGAGCATAACTGAGTGACTTCTCACATAAGCATCAATAATCAATACCGTGTACTACTATGTAACCACGCGTATTACTGTACTTTTATCACCGGGTATTTCAACAGTTAACGGTAAAACTTTTGCCGTTATTTTTATAAAAAGATATTTTTGTCGTTTTCTAACTCTGACAATAAATCTGTTGTGGGGTCCACCAATGATTGTTCCGTCATACGAATATTCCCTGATAAAAATAAATATTCCCCGACCAATCGAATATTTTATAACAACTTGCTTATTTTGTAAAATTTATAAATATTACCCACAACTATAACATTTTAACAAATTCACACCTTAATATTCAAAAATGATATTTAGAGAAAAATTTATCTTTATTCATAAAAGTTGGGGTCTTACTTAGAGAACTTGCCTTGCGTGTAAGCTAAAATGTTATAATTCACGTTCCTAAATATCCTATGTCGATATCGGAATTTTTATTTGTCCCTTTTCTGTTCTTGTCTTTTGGTGTTCTCATTTTAGGTGAGATTTGTTTGAAAAAACAAGTTGTGAAAATGTCTAACATGTATATGTCGACGATTGGACTGTAAGAGTCGCCAGTTGGCATTTTTAAATGGTTGCAGTAACTCAACCAAGAAAAAGTTTGCACATTGACCTAGTGATGTGACACTATTTAACAGGTCTGTGAAACCGAGATTCGTTAGGGTCCGGGAGCTTGATTATGTGGAAGGAAGGTGTTACGCACCCCCCGACATCCTTGTTACCATGGTGACCGCCACTTTTCAATTTAAACCATTATCTGAATGTGTGTGTTTATAGATCAATGTGCAATTATTTGAAAGTAGTGCTATGCCTCGTTTGCACCTATACAAAGGGTTTGAATTTTGTATAAAAGTTCAATTTTAACAAGATATAGCAGTGATGTTTTGTAAAAGAGGTTTTTCAAACCCTTGTGCTCAATAGTAATTGAGGCCTTTGATATTTCCATTTTAGTATGTGTTCGGATTAATTGCTTTTATTTTCGAGATGCGAAGCATCTTCGAGAAAACAAGATAAAAAGCAGTGCCGAATTCCTTGTGGGCATGAGAGCCTTCTAAGGAAATTCAAACACAGTGAATAATTTACAAGCCATGTACAGGTGAAAATGTTCATCACAGGAATCGAATCTAGATTCAGTGTACTGAATCTGTGATCATATGATTCCTATGCTCACATGATGTAGCAGTTTGTATAAAAGATGTAAACAGTATATATATATATATATATATATATATATATATATATATATATATATATATATATATATATAAACAATCAACCGCCTTGAAGTAAACTCTAGGCGGGACGAAATGTAAATAAAAGCAATAAATGGCCACAAAGTGAACTCCAGTCCAGATAGGAATGTATGTATATATATATATATATATATATATATATATATATATATATATATAAGCAATAAACGCTCCGAATATTATATTCAGGCTGAATCGAGATAACTCGATAATATATATATATTTAGGTATTTACATATATATATATATAAAAGTAATAAACCATGGACCGACGGTCCGGGCATACACACACACGCAACTCTCAACGTGAATAAAAGTGTGTGCAAGAAGTGAAGAAAATGTTTTAGATAATGTAAGAAGGGATACAGTGGATTGCCAAAGAAGACTTCAATAACTTTAAATGGATGAACACTCGGTTCTCAGCGGTAAAAAGTTGTCAAATATAAGCTCACAAGTGTTTGAAATGAGAAATCACTTAATTTATAGTGTAAAGAAAATTGGACAGGGCTTCTTCGCCTTTTTCCATTTGATCCCTCTATTTATAGAGGGGGGAGCCGCAGGTTTACCTGCGGTTGCCGCAGATGTACCTGCGGCTGCCCGGGGTGCCCAGGTCTCTACGGGCCCCGTCGTCTCGAAGTACGTGCACTCGTGCAACGTGTTGTCCGCTTGAACCTTCAAAACTTCAATCTGGGCATCTGATCGAGGTGTATAAGACCTTTTACAGCATGTTATTATTGAGAGATACACAAGGACATGGGATAAGAGGTTGTACGAAGTCAAGAAGATGGGTCTATGCCCAGGTCTTCAAGCTTCAAATTCTATCCGGTGTGCTATCTTGTGTATTAGTCACTCGGGATTGGAGCTCTGATTCTTGTAGGAAACTTCTGTGTAGTATGTATATTAAAATGTTGAGACGCGTGAATGTGGGATCGAGGTGGTAAAATGATGATTTTGCCCCTCACCGGGGTTATCTCCGATTCTGTGTTGATTTAGCAGTCGTTGCTCGGGGTTACCTCTGAGATTGGGCTGCTGCAAGGGCTGAATGTCCTCAGGGTTGTCTCTGAGGTGTGCCTGTCCTCTCGGGGTTGTCTCTGAAACTAGAACAACATTCCTTGGGCTTGTCTCCGAGGTTGAAACTGAAGCTCCCGGGGTTGTCTCCGGGACTAGAACTAAATATATTGGGGTTATCTCCGAGATGGTAAAGACTGAGTATCCCGGGGTTGTCTCCGGGATGGTTCTGCTTTGACTTCCAGGGTTATCTCTGGAAGACGACTTGCCCTCCTACAAGGTTAGTAATAGTAATGTAGAAATTTTTAAGTGTCTACAGATGCCTCTCTTTATCATATTCATGCAATGTAATGGCATGGATAGGATAAAGAACACTAGACACTTGAAATATGATAAGATATTCATGATGCAATGTACTGCAGCATGATGCAAATGTATATGGTTTATTGGACTATTTTCCAACGGGATGTGATAACTATACGCTCCCATGACTTTTGATGGGGACTAGAGTGATCACTGAGGTCTTTGATGAACTGCTTGGATGTGTTTTCCAAAGTTCCCGGGAAATACCATGATGTTAACTTTGGGGTTATCCCCAGATTCTTTAATCCTTGATACAGACTTTCCACCATAGATGTTCCTCTCATGTGCAAGAGACTTAGGGGGATTTGTGTTTTGTTTGAGGAAGATGTGTATAACAGATTTTATCATCGGTCCTCCCCGATGAGGATGTCATTCCCTGGTTTGTATCTCCAGGTCTTTCTAGTGATCTGTCAGAGTTACTGCCAACAGTCTATATTTGTCAAGGTTACCTGACCCTCGTTGAAATGTTCTTCAATGGATGAGATCCCTACTAGGGATAATGTCAATGCCGCTTGACCTTCATTGACATGTGCATCAACGGATGGACTTATCGGACGGCTTCCGATGCTTCGTTGAATTTATTTGCCAACAGCTAAAGTAACGTCAAGGTTGCTTGACCTTCGTTGAAATGTGCTTCAATGGTTGAAGACGCATGAAATTCCCACTAGGGAGAGCTACTTTGGAGTTACTACTCCTAACTGACGGCGTCGGACCTTGATGAGGTATTGCTGATCATTATTTGCAACAATTGTGATCATTGGTATAGTGAACCCTGTGTATGGGCGAATACCAATGAGTGATAGAAAGACCCGCAGTTTGGTCTTGAAAACCAGGATTTCAGGCTTTTTTGCTCAATTGCGTAGCATCTTTTCTCCTGATTTGACTGTTTCAGCATGTGAGACCTCCTTTGCAACTCGAACTGGACCGAGCTAGAGGGGTGGGACCCACCCAGGGGAGCCTTTGTTAGATATTGGGTGGTTATGCCCCATTTCCCTATATTTTCTAGCTGTATACAGAGATGATGTATTAGATAATGATGTACTTAGGAATGTATGTATACTATTTTCCATTCCCTACATCATATTGCCTTATATTATTTGTCATGCATATGTATGTCCAGAGATGTTCAGTGGATGGTCTTATGATACGACCCACACATATGTCTTTCTCGACAGTTAGCCGTATTGATCACACCTCACCAGTATTGGTGGCCTCCCATCTGAGATCTTGGTATGATAGTGTATCCCCTTCAGAAAGGGTGATTGTAGATCAACTATTGCAGCATTCCATGACCCTATTGACATTCCAGGTTCCATTGGGCTTTGTAGATGGCATGCTAGAGCACTGGGTACCAGAGAGGCAGGTTTTCCAGTTTGGGACCCATGAGTTGACTCCTACCTTAGAGGAGTATTAGCGGTTGACGACTTTGGCCTTAGTCAGGCCTTGCGCTCGGATGGCTATCAGAGATATGCGCCGACAGTTTATGACCCTCACCGGGTTACGACGTAGAGTAGTGCAGGATGAGATTACATCCGGTCATGTAGTCTCCAAGCATTTTTTGATAGACAGATTTGGCTCAGTGGACAGTTATGCACGATACTCCGGGGATTTCACCATGCCAGAGGATCAGTGGCATGTGGCCAAAGTAGATGTACTCATGATGTGTGTAGTGGCTTATTTGTCCATGCCACTTTATATGGATGAGCTAGACATCAGTGTTGTCATGGCGATGAGAGCTCTCAGGGAGGGTCATACCATTATTCTGATGATTATGGCAGAGACACTGAGGTCAGCTACGTATTGTCACACCTATCTTGCAGGGGTGTTTATAGGCAGCTCGGTCATGTTATACGTGTGGTTCATATCACACTTGAGACCGATTGGCACGTTCAAACGGCATGGGTATTGTTTTTCCCATAAGATAGCTATGTCTTACTCCTTTTAGCCACCGGAGTTTGTAGACGCTGCATCCTGGTCGGTGTTCTTGGCAGGAATTAGAGATCCATTTGACATTCTGCCGTGTTCAGGGCTCAGTTCACCCTATAGCTTCATTACTCTTGCACTGGGTATGGATTATCTCCCTCTGGCTGGTTTAAGGGGCATTACCACATATCACCTACTGGTCGTGATGTCATAGTTTGACCAGTTTTAAGATGTTCATCCTTTTGAGGGGGAGTTAGATCAGCGTTTGTCATCTCGCCATTTGTCAGCAGAGGACAGATCTAAGGTGTATGCCTGTTGGGATCAGCGTGAGAGTGTTGAGTTTTTTAGCCATCTAGGCTGTTTGATAGAGTATTCTGTATGGATAGAGACAGAGACTGCATCGGCTACGATAGTATCCATAGTGCCGGGGATTGATTCAGATGGTGGAGTGCCCATGGAGGACATTGATGCTACCACTGAGGAGGAGCCATTCACTGGGTTGCCAGTAGCTCTTGTAGATTCTCCCAGAACGAGTGTTACTGTGATTCAGTATTCAACAAAGTATCTAGAGCAGAGTCTTCATCTGATGACCTTTGAGAGAGATTAGGCTAGGGCCTTGATGTTGACAGCTCTTGATGGGAGAGACGTCACTCTATCAGAGAGAGACGAGGCATTAGCTTATAGAGATGCTGCTGTTGCTGAGCGTAATGACTCCAGATCATCTAGAGATGCAGTGATTGTGGAGCAGGATAGCGCTATATCTGCCCGAGATATCGCTGTTATATATAGTACTGTAGTGAGGTCCCTTACTGTTGGCATCATTGTAAAGATGAGCACGTATATTGATGAGCATAGTGCCACCATACAGTTGACTATAGATCTGTTGACTTGCATAGAGACCTTTGGGCAGGAGATCACAACTTTACCCCCTTCTTCTAAGAGGGATGCGATGTTGGACTTGATAGTCTGTATACATACCGACTTGCAGATGGATTTATATTTTCTTGCACAGACTAGCTTATCCATTTTGTCATGTACAGTACACATTGTATATATCAAATAACATTATATATAGCAGGGAAACATATTTTGATCACTTCCCTTTTAGTTATGCCTTGTTGCTTGCTTGATATTTTCCTGTTTCTCCCGGGCTTGTGATCTTGATGTATTCTGAACTCCTCCTTGATGGACGGACATTGAGATGTCTCAGGATCTTTTAGAATGGATCGTTGATCTATGTGTATTCCCTACCTTCTTCGGTGTCTTGGGACTGGTTTCTGTATGTAGATGTGGAGAGGAGTGTGGCTTTCTTCTCTGAGGTTAACCGCACCACAGATGGTCACTAGTACTCCTTTGTATTGGGGAGCCCAGTTAGTTCCATCTCTCATGGATTGGCATTTCTATTTGAGGAATTAACCGTAGCTTAGATGGTTGCTGATTCTCCCATTTGTGTGGGGAGGTCAGTTAGTTCCATCCCTTTGGTCGGAAGCCGATGAAGTGTGATGGATTGAAAAATGATCCCAGTACCGCTGACAAATTTTTGTGTTTTGGTAGAGGGTAAGACCGAACTATGAATGGCTGCCTACGTACTCCTATTGAAGAGGAGATCAGGTCTACATAGTTCGAACCTGGTGTGGAGGTTCAATGCTGTATGTGGCGAAGTGGTGTAGAGATTTTTTATTTTTATTGTTTTTGTAGTGAGAAGGGTGTAGAAATATTTTTTTGTTGTTTTTCTTTTATTGTGACCGGACCATATAAAATGGCTACCTACGTACTCCCGTGTATTGGGGAGATCAGGTTGGTGTAGTTCACCCCATGTACAGGGTGGTTTGCAGCCAAAAAGTTTAATCCCATGTACAGGATAAACTGATGGTGTGAAAAGTTTGATCCCTGGTGGGACAAAACTGCAGGTGTCAAAAGTTTTATCCCTGGTGGGACAAAACTGCGGGTGTGAAATGTTTTGAAAACGAAGTTGAGTGGAGGATCTACTGATGTGAAACCAGGCTGCTAGTTGGAAAGTGTAATTATCCCTGATGGGGCGAATAAGGGTGAAGAAAGGTTGTATGTAGTGACGGTTAGAAAACCTGAATTGACTGGGGATTTGGTGATCCTAAACCAGGATGCTTGTTTGCTGGTAACCTCAGACATAGTACCGCTTCACTACATCTGAGTTGATGAGCTGTGGAAATTCATCGCCATCCATCTCCTGTAATCTGAGAGCACCTCCTGTCAATACCTCCTTGACAATAAACGGGCCTTCCCAGTTTGGGGTGAATTTTCCTTTGGACTGAACTTGGTTGTTAATGATCTTCTTCAACACCAAGTCATATTATTTAAACTGCCGTAGCTAGACTTTTCTGTTGTAGGATTTGGCGATCCATTGTTGGTATAACCGACCATGGAAGATAGCAGTGGCTCGCCTTTCATCTATTAGAGACAATTGGTGATACCTATCTTGTACCCACTGATCTTCATCTAGCTGAGCGTCTATCAACACTCTGAGGGATTCCATTTCCACCTCTATGGGGAGCACCGCTTCCATCCCATAGGTTAATGAGTAGGGGATTGCACCAGTGAAAGTGCGCATTGATGTTCTGTAGGCTAACAGAGTCAGAGGCAATAAGTCAGGCCATCCTTTGTGATTGGCGTACATCTTTTGCATGATCTTCTTGATGTTTTTGTTAGTCGCTTCAATAGCACCATTCATCTTTGGACGGTAGATGACGGAGTTGAGATGTTTGATGTGGAATTTACTGCATAACTCCTTCATCATCTTGTGGTTGAGGTTCTTAGCATTGTTTGATACAATTACCTCTGGTTGTCCATATCGACAAATGACATTGTTTCTGATGAAAGCAATGATAACTTCTTTTGTAACCCTAGGGAAGGAGGCTGCTTCTACCCACTTGGTGAAGTAGTCGATCATGGTGAAGATAAACCGATGTCCATTACTGGCTTTGGGCTCGACGGGCCCGATCACGTCCATTCCCCACATTGAGAAGGGCCAGGGTGAACTCATATGGTGGAGCTCCCTTGGAGGGGCGTGGATAGCATTCCTATGAATTTTGCATTCGTAACATCTCTTGACGTGATCATCACAGTCAGCTTTGAGAGAGAGCCAGTAATGCCCTGTTCTTAGGATCTTCTTTACAAGTAGGGGGCCAATCATGTGTGGGCCACATACTCCACCATGGATTTCATCCATGAGCCTCTGAGCTTGGTCCTTGTCCAGACATATGAGGAGACCTAGTCCTGTATCTCTTTTGTAGAGTGCGTCTCTGCTCAGGTAGAATTTCATAGTCAGTCGATGGAACTGCCTTCTTTCAGTCGAGCTCGCCTAAGTGGGTGTAGATCCATCTTGTAAGTACTCCTTGATATGCTGATACCAAGGGTGTTGGGTGGGAGGTAGTTCATCCGATACTTCTCCAATGTAATTCCCATAGGCCGGAGCCTTTTGTGGGGTAAATGTGATGGTTGGTATGTTTTTCTTGTCAAGTATATTGATCAAAGAGGCCAAGGTTGCTAGCGCATCCGCAAAGTCATTCCTATTTTGAGGAATATGGAGGAAGGTTATTTCTTCAAACTTTGAAGCCATCTGTAGAACCTACCGATGGTAAGGTAGTAAATGTAGCTCTTTGATTTGATAGATTCCTGTGGTTTGTCTGATTACAAATTCGGAATCCCCAAAGACAGTTAACCGTCTGATGCCCATTGATCGGGAAAGTTTTAGCCACATGATACAGGCTTCATGTGTTGTTGGTATTGGCAAACTGCAATTTAACGGCGACGAGATACTGCTTCCCCGTAATGGATACTAGAACTGCTCCAGCCCCAGAACCTTCCATGTTTACAGCTCCATCAAAATACATCCTCCATGTTTGGAGTGCATTGTATTGATGGTGTTGCTGAACTGTCATTACCCCTTCATCAAGGAAGTATATTTCCAAGGGTTTGAAATCCCCTGAAGGGGCGGCGGCCAGTTGATCCGTAATTCCTTGACCTTTGATAGACTTTTGCGTCACGTAGACTATGTCAAATTTTTGTAGGATCAACTGCTATCTAAACAGTCGACAATTCAACATGGGTTTACTGAACACGTACTTGAGAGGATCCACGCGGGATATGAGATGGGTTGTGTGACCATGAAGGTAATGCTGTAACCTCATGGAAGCCCATGCTAAAGCATAACAAGTTTTCTCAATCAGAGTGTACTTATGTTCACTGCTGTTGAGGTAGTAGATAGCTCGCTCTTGGCCTCTATCGTCTTTCTGTCCCAGCTTGCAGCCCATGGCATTGTCATTGATGGACAGGTACATAAACAGGGGAACATCATCCTTAGGAGGTACCAAAATAGGAGCATTGACTAGCTGCTCTTTGATTGTAAGGAAGGCTTTCTGACACTCATCATTCCATTTCATGGAGGAGTTCTTCCTTAACAACTTGAAGATAGGCTCACAAGTTGCTGTGAGTTGAGAGATGAATCGACTAATGAAGTTGATTCTTCCCAAAAATCTCCGTATTTCCTTCTCTATCTGAGGAATGGGCATTTTTGTGATGGCCTAGATTTTGGCGAGATCCAGTTCAATCCCCTTGTGGCTGACTAGGAATCCTAGCAACTTGCCTGATTTGACGCCAAATACGCACTTGGCTGGATTCAACTTTAAGTTGTACTTACGCAACCTATTGAAGAGCTTTCTGAGATGGTCTAAGTGGTTTTCCTCCCTTCGGGATTTGACAATGATGTCATCCAACTAGATCTCTATCTCCTTATGCATTAAATCATGGAAGAGAGCCATCATGGCTCACTGGTAGGTAGCTCCAGCATTGATGAGGCCGAATGACAACCGTCTATAGCAAAAGGTTCCCCAAGGAGTAAAGAATGCAGTTTTCTCACAATCCTCTTCAGCAACCATGATTTAATGGTACCCCGCAAAGCAATCAGCAAAGGAGTACATGTCGTATTAGGCTGTATTATCAATGAGTATATGGATGAATGGTACGAGAAAGCTATCTTTGAGATAAGCTTTGTTCAGGTCCCGGTAATCCACGCAAACTCGCACCTTTCCTCCCGGTTTGGGCATGGGGACTATGTTGGATAGCCATTCAGCGTATGTTGACACCATGATGATGCCAGCTTAAAATTATTTCACAATTTCTTCTTTAACTTTTAAACTCCACCCAGGTTTTAATCGCCTGAGCTTCTGCCTGACTGGCTTGAATCCCTCTTTGATGGGGAGGCGATGATTAAAAATGTCAGTAGACAAATCGACCATGTCTTCATGAGACTATGCAAACACATCCCTGAATTGGGTCAATATAGTAACCATGTCATTTGTAAGACCCCAACTTTTATAAATAAAGATGAATTTTTTATAAATATCATTTTTAAATATTATGGAGTTAATTTGATATAATGTTATAGTTGTGGGTAATATTTATAAATTTTGCAAAGTACGCAAGTTGTTATATAATATTCGATTGGTCGGGGAATATTAGTTTTAACAGGAAATATTCGTACAACGGCACAATCATTGGTGGACCCCACAACGAAATTATTGTCGGATTGAGAAAACGACAAAAATATTTTATTAAAAATAACGGCGGAAGTTTTACCATTGATACTGTTGAACTACTCGGTAGTAAAAGTACAGTAATACATGTGGTTGCATAGTAGAACACGGTATTGATTATTAATGCTTATGCGAGAAGTCACTCAGTTTGATTCAATTATTGTCAGTTAATAATATGAATTATTTAGCGATAATGACGTTTTGTTTTATTCGTATTATTAACGTAATAAAATAGAAACATCTTTTTATATAAACCAGAATACTTTATTAAAGTTATTCTATAAATAGAATATATTATATTTTATTTAAAAGATTTTTCTTTAAATATGGACCGTCAGATTAAAGTAATCAATCTGGACCGTTCATGGATTAGTTACTATGCATTCTATTTTTCTATAAATAGCAGCTCATTCCTTTATTATTTCTTACGAATTCACTGAACTCTAGGGAGAGAAACTATAGAGAGAGAGAAGAAGAGTATTCTGCTACTTAACTACTTCCTTATTTCAGCTCTTCTTTAAAACGATAAGGGGTGTTATTCTTTCTTATTCATGAAGAGAACTTTTGTTATTCCATTTCTTATTATTCTGTTGGAATAAACTATATACGCGGTCTACCCTATACTTGGTGACATTCTTTTATTATTCTGTTGGAATATCCTGTCCGTGTGTTTTACACCGGACCTGGTTCCGTCTTTATTATTATTCTGTTGGAACATCCTGTCCATGTGTTTTACACCAGACCTGGTTCCGTCTTTATTATTATTTTGTTGGAACATCCTGTCTGTATGTTTTGCACCGGACCTGGTTCCGTCTTTGTTATTATTCTGTTGGAACATCCTGTCTGTGTGTTTTACACCAGACCTGGTTCCGTCTTTATTATTATTCTGTTGGAACATCATGTCCATGTGTTTTACACTGGACCTGGTTCCGTCTTTATTATTATTCTGTTAGAATATCTTGTCTGTGCGTTTTACGCCGGACCTGGTTCTATTATTTATTATTCTGTGGGAATAACCTGTCTGTGCGGTCTATCGCATGCGTGGTGATTTCTTTTGTTATTCCATTCTTTATTATACTCAGTTGGTTAAGTTTTGACTTCTATACTCCATGAAATTTGTGCAATATCCTTGATAATTACGTTTCATCCAGTATCTTTTCATGAAAATAATCTTCTAAGCATTCTTGAATTTTACTCCATAAAGCAGTATCATGTTGACAATTTGGACGTTGTTAATTCTTGGATAAATTAATTCTTGAACTTGTTTTATTGAATTCTTATATCATTGTCATCATCCTCATGTTTATAAAATGTTGAAAGTCATCTATGGCCTGTAGTTCATAGATGGACTTGGTAGGATTATGACCAGGGATTATTCAGTATAATCATGACCGTAACGTTACAAATGATGTGGTAAAAGTCCTCATTGGCCGTAGTGCATTGATGGACAGGTGTTGGCATGATCATGACCATTAATGAATACACGAATATCCTTGGTCGTAGTGCAGGGGTGATTCGGTGATGTGGATTATTTTATTAAGCTGAGTCCCAGCGATCACAGTGTTGAAAAACCTTTTAAATCATAAAAGATAGTAGAGTTTATTTTCTACTTGACTCTTTTAATGGATTGCTTGTTCCGCTGCAGTTAAACTTGATGTCTATTATATTTTATCAGTTTAACATTGTTGAAGGCTAATGATAATTTATTCTGCATTATCTTAGTCATAATATTTCTTACTGGGCTAGTTGAGCTCACCCTTTCTTTCACTGTTCTCTTCAGGAAATGAGAACGTAGCTGGGGCAAGTCGGGGAACGAAGTGATGGTTCGAATGATAGTATTAGTTAGTAGTCCTCACTATTCTATGTAATAGTATGTTAATAAATGTAATGAGGACTCCTTTTGAGTATGAATACTCTCTAGAAGATAATATTTGTATTCAAACTCACAGTTTATGTTTTGTCGTATTGTACACGACAGTTGTATTAGTAAGTTATTTTTGTATTCTGTACAATGTATCTGACGACCCAAGATGGGTGACGTATACCTAATTTTGGGGGTGTCACATCATTCCTTTGGTTTGGAGTGAGGTCAGTACCAATCTGGATTTTTTTGGGGTTTTCTGAGGTTCCGAGGTTAAAAGAGGTGGTTTGATCAAGATTTGGCTTTGGTTTTTCTTTGACCCATTCTTTGATCTCCTGAGGTATCTCATATTCCTCTTATATTTCCATCAAGTCTGAGTCCAACTTTACATCAAAGTTACAGTCTTCGTGGAGAATAGACATCTCATTAGCAAGTTTTCCTGAAACAAAATGCTTTCACTTAATATATGAAACTGTTTAATCATACAAAGTGTTAGCATGTAATGACAAAAGTAACTGCTAATACTTTATAGAAAAGTAAGCAGTTGTTCCTATGTACAAGGCAGAGGGAGTTTTTGGCCTTTTTACCCTCGTCGGCAAATGCAAGGAGTGCTGCTCCAATTGCCCAGGGTGAAGTCCTGGTGGACAGCTATGATGAAGGGGCTATTGTCGTCCTCCTTCTCTCGAATGATGACCATGATATCTGGACAATCATCGTCTGGGGTGACTCTGTTTGTACTGTCTGTATGGACTGTGATACGTATGTTTGATAAGTGTCTTGTAATGTCATGCTTACGCCTCCGGTCCTTTTCCTTCGCCTCTGGATCTGGTATCAAAACTTCATTTCCTTTAACCGGTATCGGCTTAAGAAATAACATAGGCATCACATGTGCAGGAACCTTTACTAAAGTCTGTAGAGATTTAGCTCCTGTAGGTTGTGGCAATCGTCGTATGGCTGAAGATGAAGTAACATGTTTGTGTCTGTGAGGATTCTTGTGAGTGGATCTAGAAGAATAGTCTAGTCCGGCTGTCCCTGCTTGATTGGGAACTTGAATTGGGCACTTAATGCCCTGATGGTCTTTGCCCAACCCTTGTCCAGGTTGATAACCCAAATATAACATTTCTTGACTCACCGACATTACCTCGACGGAAACTCTGGGTATCAGAGGTGGTGCCCCAATGGGATGGTAGTGAGTGTTGCTCACCTCCAGGGCATGGAAGCTGACAAGCTCAACTTCTAAATTAAAACTGATGAGCGGGATGTCACCTTGTTCCGGACATTCTGGCTCAACATTAACAGTGACTAGGCTGTGTTAATGATGTTTTTAAGCTGCTGATGAAGGGTGGACGGGATGGCTCCAGCCATATAAATCCACGGTCTTCCCAAGAGCAGGTTATATCCTGTAGCTATTTTGAGTACATAAAAGGATACGCAGAATGTATGTGGACCAATCTCCACAGGTAATTCAATCTCCCCGATAGCATTTCGTCAGGACCCATCAAAAGCTTTGATAATTGTATGGCTTCTTTGGATTCTATTGAGATTGATATTCATCTTCTCAAAGGTGGCATATGGGAAAATATTCAAGGAGGACCCTCCATCTATCAATACTTCTGTGACCACGTATCCGGAGGACATAACCGCTATGGATAAAGGCTTACAATGACCAGTCCCTTCGGAAGGTATATCATCATTAGTGAAAGATATCACATTGTTGTTAAGAATGTGATCAACCAGGTGATGGAACTTTTCGACATCCACTGATTTTGGTAAATGAGCTTCTTCTAAAACTCTTAGTAATACCTTTAGGTGATCCTTTGAGGAGAATACCAAGTCTAGTATGGAAACCTGTTGTGGAGTTTCTTTTAAGCTTAAAACCACCTTGGCTTCATTATGTCCCATAATACGGAGGAATTTTTCAATCATCTCCATGGGAACTTTCTCCTTTGATTTGATGGCGGGCTTTATCACCCGTTGGGGAAGATATAGTGGATTCTTTTTAGACATTGCAGTAGTTGTGCGGGATGTGTATCCTTCAGCCTCTCCATAATTCCATGAAACTTTTTATAGGCTGACTACAGGATATTGTGGTCTGAATGGTAAGATGATTGGCTCTTGAGCATCTACTTTCAAAGGAGTTTCAATACCCTTGAGCTGAATAGGTTGAATTGTATATGACGGGATAGTTGAATCTGTCTCAGAAGATATAACTGCTACTACTTCCTTCCATTTTGTAGGAAATGTGTCCCCACTCTCCAGTAAAACAGTGTCATTGTCTGCCAGCTGTAAGACACCGCTGTCAATTAGGTTCTGAATAAGTGGTGGAGTGCCCAGCATTTTTCAGTGCTGTGACCGCGAGAGTGGGAGTGATATTGGCATACTCCATTAAAATCAAACTATCTCGAATGCGGGCTGATTGGAGGTAGCAGAGCTGTGATTCTTCCTTCATTGATCAGCATCTGCAATATCTCTTCCATCAGTTGGCCTAGGTATGTAAATTCCCTTTTATTGGCTAAGTCCCGACGGGCTTTGGCATTTGCTCTTTTTACAATTTTATCCTCTAGCATTTCATTTTTTAGAGTACGCGGTGGAGTGTTTGCAACAAGAGGAAGGAGGCTAGCATGCTCCTGGCTGAATAATTGATGTGTGACTTGGTGCTGATGGACCACGAGTTCTGCCAATTGGTTAACTTGCTCACGCAGAGCGTTCATCTTTCGTTCCATCATAAATTGGAACTGTGCATAATCCCACTTGTCAGCACTATCCTTGCTGGTTTGAGAAGATCCACCAATGGAGTGGGAAGTCTGTCCACTACTCCAATTAATCATGTTAACCTCCTCTTCTTTGTGTTAAGGAAGAGGGTTGTCTTGCACATGGGGTTGGTCGGGTTTAGTCACCACGATCTCACCATTGTCAATCAAATCCTGGATCCTGTGCTTCAAGGCCCAGCAATCCTGAGTATCATGGCCGGGAGCTCCTGTATGATAAACACATTTTTGGATAGCATTGAAACCTTTCCCACTCGGGTTGGCTGGTGGAAGAAGATGGGTAATTTTCTTCTTAGTTATCAGAAGATTGAGAATGTTCTCGAGCGAGTCCCCTAAGGGTGTGAACACTCGAGTGCGTCTAACTTCTCTACCTTTTAGCAATGGAGGGTTTGAAGACTGAGCTGGAAAAGGGGAGTATTTTCTCCTCTGACTAGACATGTTTTGACTGCCTTTTTGCCTTTGTAGTATTAAGGAAACATCTTCCTCTTTCTTCTTATGGACCCTCTGGGGGTTGTTTCCATAATTCCAGACTGAATGTGCTCAGCTACAGCCTTGAGAGCGGCAAGGTCTTGAATCTTTCTTGACTTCAATCCTATCTCGGCTATTTCTCCATGTTTGATCATCTAAGAGAATGGTTTGCCAATGCCAGCTAAAACTCTCTCATAGAAGGGATGTGACGGCCCCAAAACAGGTATACATCACCCATTTTGAGTCGCCAAATACATGGTACATAAATCAAATACAACTTCTTTTATACAATACGATAACAACGTAGCTTAGAGTTTTTATATGAATATTGTCTCATAGACAGTATTCAAACTCAAATGAAGCCCTCATTACATTTATTATCACACTATTTCATAAAATAGTGAGGACTGCTATAGCCACCATCTCAGACCGTCACTCTGTTCCCCGACTAGTCCCGACTACGTTCTCATTTCCTGAAGAGAATAATGAAAGCAAAAGGGTGAGTTCAACTAGCCCAGTAAGAAATATTATGACTTAGATAATGCAAAATAATTATCATTAGCCTTCAACAGTGTTAAATTGGTAAAATACAATAAACATGAAGTTTAACTACAGCGGAACAAGTAATTCATTAAAAGAGTCAAGTAGAGCATGCTATCTACTATCTTCTATGATTTAAAGTCATTCACTTTATCGCTGAGACTCAGCTTAATAAATAAACCACATCAATGAATCATCCCTGCACTACGGGCCAATGATATTCATGTAATCATCAATGGTCATGATTATACCGAATAATTCCCGGTCATAATCATACCAACAAATATCCATCAATGCATTACGAGTCAATGAGGACTTTTACCAAATCAGTTGTAACATTACGGGTCATGATTATACCGAATGATCCCTAGTCATAATCATACCAATCACCAGTCCATCTATGCACATAAGCCAAAAATGACTTTTATCACAATATAAGCATGAGGATGATGACAATGATATAAGCATTAATCAAACGAAATCAAGAATAAATATTAAAGACTTTAAATTTATCAAGAGTTTAAAAATATCCAAATTGTGAACATGATACTGCTTTGTGGAGTAAAATTCAAGAATAATATTCATGTATCAAAAATAATTTGGACTGAAAAGAAATATATTTTTTAGGTGAATAGTACCCCGTGAATAGTATTCTGTGAATAGTACTTTGGGAATAGTATCTCGTGAATAGTATTCTAGCATAAAAAGTGTCCCGAATACCCGAGTGAATAATATTCGAGTGAATAGTAACCGGATAAATAGTAACTCGTGAATAGTACTCCGGCACGAAAAGTGTCCCGAATACCCGAGTGAATAATAATCGAGTGAATAGTAACTGGATGAATAGTAACTCGTGAATATTACTCCGGCACGAAAAGTGTCCCGAATACCCGAGTGAATAATATTCGAGTGAATAATAATCGGATAAATAGTAACCCGTAAATAGTAACTCATAAATAGTAACTCGTGAATAGTATTCCGACATGAAAAGATTAATAATTATCAAGAAAGCTCATAATAATATTTTCATGAAAAGATACTAGATGAAGCGCAAATATCAAGGATATTCTACTAATTTCACGAAGTATAGAAGCAATACTTCAACAAAATGAGTGTAAAAGTAAGAATACGAAATGAAATAATATTACTCACATACTACAGAGTATGAAAGAAAATATTATTCCTTATGAATACTGAACAACAATAATATCCCTTACGAATAAGAAAGAAATAATACCCCTTACCTCAGAAGAAGACTGAAAACTGGAATAATGAAGTAGCAGACTTCTCTTCTTCTCTCTCTCTATAATTGCTCTTGTGAGTCTTAGTGAATTGGTGAGAATGAAAGAAGAATGAGCTTTTATTTAAAAGAAAACATTGTTTTAATAATTGCACGTTTTAGGGCTCGAAATATTACAGTATAATACCTTCATCTTTTCCTTCATTTTTAATTTAGTCCTGCAAGTATTATCAAACTTGCACCACCTCCCATAATAGTACATCATGTGAATCAATAGTACAATCATATGAATCAATAGTTCTATACATGTGAAAAACTAATTACAGTATAGTACCTTCATCTATACCTCTATGTTTAATTTAGTCATGCAAGTATTATCAATCTTGCACCACCTCCCCTAATAGTACATGCATGTGAATCATTAGTACACACATGTGAACAAATAGTTATAAGCATGTGAATTAATTACAATTAATTGCTCAATTATCCGATTAATTACCCGATTGGTCAATATAACCTCCAGACATCCATTATTATCGAAATAGATGTCGATTTCCACTAACACTAATAATCCCAACACAATAGAAATATCAATTTCATCATTAATCAACACGAACTTATTCATCATTAATATTATAACTCACAATATTTAACAACCAAATCATTCCCAGGAAAGAGGGGGCTTTCTAATAAGGATTTCTCCCTATTGGCGCACAATTAGGTGACCAAACCTTTCCTCGACAGAACTTTCTAGACATCGTAAATATTGCAAATAATAATATGAATAACTTTGTCGTCTCAATTATTGATTTATAAAATATTATGCAGATGATACTGTGACTATAATTGAATCAATAATATGAGAGATATTATGCAGCAATTACTGTAGCAATAATTGAGTATAACTGAGTGACTTCTCACGTAAGCATCAATAATCAGTACCGTGTGCTACTATGCAACCACGCGTATTACTGTACTTTTACTATCGGGTAGTTCAACAGTTTTAACGGTAAAACTTTCGCCGTTATTTTTATAAAAAGATATTTTTGTCGTTTTCTAACTACGACAATACTTTCGTTGTGGGGTCCACCAATGATTGTGCAGTCGTATGAATATTTCCTGCTAAAACGAATATTCTCCGACCAATCGAATATTTTATAACAACTTGCTTACTTTGCAAAATTTATAAATATTACCCACAACTATAACATTATACCATATCCATATCATAATATTCAAAAATATATTTCGAAAAAAATTAATCTTTATTCATAAAAGTTGGGGTCTTACAACCTCCCCTTCTTATGAAATTTTGTCCTCAAAATTAGGGTACGTACCTGGTATATCAAAGAGGTGAGGATACCTTGACTTAATTTCATATTCTAACTCCCAGGTCATTTCCCCAACATCGCGGTTTCTCCACAAAACTTTGACTTGAGGTATAACCTTGGAGCGTAGAATATGATCCTTCTTATTCAAGATTTTAACATGTACCTCCTCATATATTAACTCTTCCGCTATCTCGTATGGTTCTAATTCAATAATGTGATTCGGGTCTTTCACATATTTACGTAACATAGATATGTAAAAAATATTATAAACACGAGACATACTTGGCGGTAAAGCGAGTCTATAGGCCACAGTTCCTACTCGATCAAGGATTTCAAATAGACCAATAATATCGAGGGTTGAGATTTTCTCTCTTCATCGATTCTTGCTTCTAGAATAACGTCTTCTTGCACCTTCTTCTTCACATTCATCGGCTCTGAGTCTGTAGCTTGAGCGACTTTAAATTTATTGATTAAAGTCGATTCTAATCATATATTCGCTATCTTCACGTAGGTTCTTGGAGTCTTTAACTTTATCTCCATCCTTCGTAAATTATACAAAATGGGTCTTTGTGTTAACGACGTCGCACTCGTAAACGCATACAATCTTCTACTTAACGCGTCAGCTACCACGTTTACTTTTTCTACGATGATATTAAATGGTATGGTCATAATCTTCAACAGCTCGAGCCAACATCTTCGGTGCATATTACGTTCGTTTTGGGTGAAGAACTATTTGAGAGTTTTAGAAATGAGTTTTGTATTGGGGTCAATACAAAATTCGATTTCACGCTCTGGGGTAGGCTAGGAAGTTCTTTGAGAATACGTCAGAAAATTTATTAACGATAGAAATATCATTTAAAAATTGTGACTCTCATCCAAGACTTGGATAACACATGTAATGAAGGTTTTTCCTACCGGAGTTTCAACAGATAAGTCAAAGTCTAATTTCTCTGGAGTTAAATTTAAATGTTTAGCACAAGTAGGAAAAATAAAAGAATGGGTAGAACCGGTATCGAATAAAGTATAGACTTTGCAAGAGTTTATGATTAACTTACCCGTGATAACTTCGTTCGGGTTTCTCGTCATGAAAAACGCTCTCTCTCTCTCTCTTAAACTATCAATTTTGACTTGTCTGGGACATCCTTTGGCTTCATCATCCCAGCTGGACTTGACTACTACATGACAAAATTGAGCTAGGTGACCTTTTCTTCCGCAATTGAAACATGCTTTGGGTTGCTGCATACAGTTTGGACGGATGTATCCCTCCTGTCCGCATTTGAAATATATGACAGTTGGTCGTTCTTCTTCCTTTGAAACGGGTGCTGGTGCTGCTGCCGACGTTTTTCTGTCATTATTGAATCTTCTCTTCTTGAAATTTCCACTTCTATTATATTGGCCATGATTACCACCGAAGTGGTTACCATTCTTGGCATGATAATTTTCTCCACGATGATTATCATTGTTCCGATGGTCGTTGCCACCGGTATGATTATTATTGTGTTATCGGTCGTTACCTTTTGGTTGAGCTGACTCATTATCGCGCTCTAATAACTGAGCCCTATTCACAACATCTGAATACAAACAAAGTTTGTGAGAAATGAGGTATTGACGTATTTCGGGTTTCAAACCTCTTAGAAATATTCGCGTCATTCGCTCCTCATTATCTACCAAATGGGATGCAAATTGGGATAACTCTGCAAAATTAGCCTCGTACAGTGACACGATCATATTGTTTTACTCTAGCTTGATGAATTTCACCTCCTTCATGTGACAAATACTTTCGGAAAAGTACTTGTCGTTGAACAATTCTTGGAACTTCTCCCAAGACATTTTCAGTGCGGCAGGCTGAGTACGTTTTATAGGTTCCCACCAATGATCTGCCTCTCCATGCAACATGAAGGTGGCGAAGGGAACCTTTTGCTCCTCTGAGCATTCCAAGACATCAAATATCTTGGTGATCTACTTTATCCACGTCTTTGCCTTGAATGGTTCTGGCTTTCTCAAAAACTCCGGCGGTCTCAGCTCCTTGAACTGCTTAGCGGTGACCAGCCGTGAGTTTCCAGTATTTCCACCTGCATTATGAACAGGAGTCTCTCTCGTTTGGTGTTGCATGAATTCTAAAAATCTCCTAAACGTACCATCATTCGTCATTATGTCGGTGTTGTTGTTTACACGAGGATTATTGCCTTCCTGATGAATATTATCCTGGTTATTGATCATCGGTGACTCAATGGTCTCATGTGCTTCATTGCTTATCTCAACATTTTCAGATATCATTTTATAACACTGCCACAAAACAAGGGTTAATTGATAAGCCACATATTATTCCTATACTCTGACCGATCAATTAATAACAAATAAACTTAGGTAGGTCATACTAGCGAAGGATTAATCCATCTCTCCCCTCCTAGTTCTAGTCTCACATCTCAGCCATGGATCATATCCCTAAGTTTTGATACCAACTGTGACCCACATCCAAGACTTGGATAGCACCTCACAATGATACCTATCAACTTGCCACCGTTACTCACGGCGTCCCCTATGGAAAGTCTAGCTTCGGTGCATGCCAAGACTTGGAAGTCACCAGATAAAGGCTCGAGGATCTTTTCTATGGGTTTGATACCAACTGTGACGCCCCCAAAATAGGTATACATCACCCATTCTGAGTCACCAAATACATGGTACATAAATCAAATACAAACTTTATTTATACAATACGACAACAACGTAGCTTAGAGTTTTTACACAAATATTGTCTCATAGACAATATTCAAACTCAAATGAAGTCCTCATTATATTTATTATCACACTATTTCATAAAATGGTGAGGACTACTATAGCCACCATCTCTGACCATCACTCTGTTCCCCGACTAGTCCCGGCTACGTTCTCATTTCCTAAAGAGAACAATGAAAGAAAAAGGGTGAGCTCAACTAGCCCAGAAGAAATATTATGACTAAGATAATGCAGAATAAATTATCATTAGCCTTCAACAGTGTTAAACTGATAAAATACAATAAACATCAAGTTTAACTACAACGGAACAAGCAATCCGTTAGAAGAGTCAAGTAGAGCATGATATCTACTATCTTCTATGATTTAAAAAGTTTTTCATTCACTTTATCCCAGAAACTCGGCTTAATAAATAAACTACGTCATCGAATCATCCCTGCACTACGGGCCAATGATATTTATGTAATCATCAATGGTCATGATTACACCAAATAATCCCTAGTCATAATTATACCAACAGCTGTTCATCAATGCACTACGGGCCAATGAGGACTTTTACCACATCATTTGTAACATTACGGGTCATGATTATACCGAATGATCCCTAGTCATAATCATACCAATCACCAGTCCATCTATGTACATAAGCCAAAAATGACTTTCATCACAATATAAGCACAAGGATGATGACAATGATATAAGCATTAATCAAACGAAATCAAGAATAAATATTAAAGACTTTAAATTTATCGAGAGTTTAAAAATATCCAAATTGTCAACATGATACTGCTTTGTGGAGTAAAATTCAAGAATAATATTCATGTATCAAAAATAATTTGGACTGAAAAGAAATATATTTTTTAGGTAAATAGTACCCCATGAATAGTATTCTGTGAATAGTACTTTGGGAATAGTATCTTGTGAATAGTATTCTAGCATAAAAAGTGTCCCGAATACCTGAGTGAATAATATTCTAGTGAATAGTAACTCGTGAATAGTACTCCAGCACGAAAAGTGCCCCGAATACCCGAGTGAATAATATTTGAGTGAATAGTAATCTGATGAATAGTAATCTATGAATAGTAACTCGTGAATAGTACTCTAGTACGAAAAGTGCCCCGAATACCCGAGTGAATAATATTCGGGTAAATAGTAACTGGGTGAATAGTAATCCGTAAATAGTAACTCATAAATAGTAACTCGTGAATAGTATTTTGGCATGAAAAGATCAATAATTATCAAGAAAGCTCAGAATAATATTTTCATGAAAAGATACTGGATGAAGCGCAAATATCAAGGATATTCTACTAATTTCACGGAGTGTAGAAGCAACACTTCAACAAAATGAGTGTAGAAATAGGAATATGAAACGAAATAATATTACTCACATACTACAAAGTATGGAAGAAAATATTATTCCTTAGGAATACTGAACAACAATAATATCCCTTACGAATACAAAAAATAAAAATTTCCCTTACCTTAGAAGAAGACTGGATACTGGAATAATGAAGTAGCAGACTTCTCTTCTTCTTTCTCTCTATAGCTTCTCTCTTTATAATTGTTCTTGTAAGTCTTAGTGAATTGGTGAGAATGAAAGAAGAATGAACTTCTATTTATAGGAAAATATAGTTTCGATAATTGCACGTTTTGGGGCTCAAATTATTACAGTATAGTACCTTCATCTTTTCCTTCATTTTGAATTTAGTCCTGCAAGTATTATCAAACTTGCACCACCTCCCCTAATAATACATCATGTGAATCAATAGTACATCATGTGAATCAATAGTACAATCATGTGAATCAATAGTTCTATACATGTGAAAAAATAATTACAGTATAGTACCTTCATCTATACCTCCATTTTTAATTTAGTCATGCAAGTATTATCAATCTTGCACTACCTCCCCTAATAGTACATGCATGTGAATCATTAGTACACACATGTGAATAAATAGTTATAAGCATGTGAATTAATTATAATTAATTGCTCAATTATCCGATTAATTACCCGATTGGTCAATATAACCTCCAGACATCCATTATTATCAAAATAGATATCGATTTCCACTAACACTAATAATCCAAACACAATAGAAATATCAATTTCATCTTTAATCAACACGAACTTATTCATCATTAATATTATAACTCACAATATTTAACAACTAAATCATTCCCAGGAATGAGGGGGCTTTCCAATAAGAATTTCTCCCTATTGACGCACAATTAGGTGACCAAACCTCTCCTCGATAGAACTTTCTAGACATCGTCATTATTGCAAATAATAATATGAATAAATTTATCGTCTCAATTATTGGTTTAATAATATAAAATATTGATACTGTGACAATCTATAATATGAGAGATATTATGCAGCAATTACTATAACAATAATTGAGTATAACTGAGTGACTTCTCACGTAAGTATCAATAATCAATACCGTGTGCTACTATGCAACCACGCGTATTACTGTACTTTTACTATCGGGTAGTTCAATAGTTTTAACGGCAAAACTTTTGCCATTATTTTTATAAAAATATATTTCTGTCGTTTTCTAATGACTATAATACTTTCATTGTGGGGTCCACCAATGATTGTGTCGTCGTACGAATATTCCCTGCTAAAACGAATATTCCCCGACCAATCAAATATTTTATAACAACTTGCTTACTTTGCAAAATTTATAAATTTTACCTACAACTATAACATTATATCATATTCACACCATAATATTCAAAAATATATTTCGAGAAAAATTAATCTTTATTTATAAAAGTTGGGGTCTTACAAGGGAGCTTCTTGAATGTCTATGAAGGTCATCACCATCTCATACTCAGTCACAGAGAGAATAACTTGAGCAGCCAAACGCCTCCATCTTTGGGCATACTGTCTGAAAGACTCACTAGCTTGTTTCTTGACCTTGGTAATTTGGTACTGGTCAGGAGCCATTTGAGTTTGGAAATTGTACTGACTGAGGAAAGCATGAGCTGCAACAATCCAGAATTTTAAATTATAATTTTAAATATTTATTCAGTTATATAAATATTTAATGGATGCGTTTATTGTTGAATAAATATTTAATTTGATTTGACTTGATTGGTTAATTATTTGTTAAGTAAATAATTAAGGAGTTAAGAAAATTAATTGTTATGAGATAATATACTAGTTTAATTTAATAATTAAGTTAAAGAGTTTATAATGATTAAATGAATTATTATATTTTAGTTTGAATTTGTAATTAAAATGATGTGTTAGTTGATTAAATAAAATTATAATTATAAAGAAAGTTATAATTATGTTGTATTGATTTATGTGTCAAAGTAATTTAATAAATTGTTATTAGAATTAATTAAATTGATTATTAAAAATTTAATTAAATAAAAGTGTGACAAATAACCTTGCTATAAAGGAGTTATTAAAATAAATTAAAGGAGGTTAATTCGGTTTTGCCAAACAAGGCTTAATGCATATTAAGTCTTTATTTTTAATGTGTTTTACCAAACAAGGTATAAGGATTAATTGATTAATTTTAATTATGCTAGCCAAAAAAGCCTTATGGCTTTTCAAAAAATTATATAACTGATATCATTTATATCTATATTTATATTACATAATTATTATATATTATTACCATACGTTATATGTTAGTACGTAAGTTAGAGTTAGGAGAAGAAAGACTTAGAAGAAGAAAAAGAAGAGAAGAAGAGAAAAAATTGAGAGTGAAGTTGAGAGAATCCTAGAGAGTTTTGCGAGAAGAATTGGGAAAAAGAAAGTTCTTTATCAAAAGGGAAGGTTATTATCATCTTAAACAAAGGTATCATCTTAATTCTTTTATTTTTAAAGTTTTAAGTTTTTCTCTTCTAAAATTCTCTACAAAATCTTTGTGAAGGATAAATAGTGTGTGGTATATGGTTTTGTATGTTAAATTGTTTGTTATAAAATTGTTTTTTATAATTTATATATGGGAATAGTCAATTAATTCTTGTATGCATGTAATTTGTGAAGAAACCCATTTTACAGTGAGTTTATATGAATATGGCTTAGTTTAAAAGTAAAATTAAGGTTGTAGTAGTTGTTTAAATTATAAATTAACTATGGAATTGAATAAGGATGAATAAACATAAACAAAGTATTTGGAATTAATTGTTTTGGTGGAAAAAGAAAGTTATAGTGATTATTTTCGCTGAAAATGTCAAAACAATGGAGTTTTATCAAAAACAGTGAAATTGGGTGTTGTAATTTAGATGTTTATGTTGTTTAGATGACTAGAAACGCGTTAGAAAATATTATATTATGTTTCTGTAAACCTATTACACATTGGGTAGGTTGGTATGATTGTTAGAAAAGAGTTTGGAGGCCTAATTTGGCTTTCCGTAGTGTTCTAGAGCTAAAATCGTAAAATCACAATAGTGACCCCCGCCCCGGTGAGATCCCCCAGTGCAAAAACCCCCGCCCCGGCGGGGCGTATTCTGCCAAGCCGAAATTTTGAAACAAAAATTGACCGGATATAGTTTACTAAAATGAGCATAACTTTTTCATACGAACTCCGATTGATGCAATTTAAGATGATTCGGAACGAGAAAGAATAGGCCTATAACTTTTATTCTTTAAGTTTGTCAATTTGAAATCGTTATGAAGGGTCAAAATAGCTATCTTTAGGACTATTGTGTATTTGGAGGCAATCGGAGAGCGTCAAGATGCGCGGATGCAAGTGCAATCCTTTGTGTATTAGTATAACCTAATGATAACATGTTAAACATGTAATAGGATGGTTTATCAAGTTGTTAATGTGTATGTGGTGCAATGATATGATCACTTAAGTAGTTGTAATAAAGCTAAATAGTAATGTTCATAAAATGAAGTGATGTTGCTAGTGAACTATATGAAGCTAATATTAGTGTAATTAATGTGTATTGTCAATACATATGGTATGTTTAGGACTTGTGGTGAACTTGAATAGTGATTGTTTAACTTACGCACGAGGCAAGTTCTCTAACTCTACTTTTATAATTGTGTAAATATCTAAACTTTCTTCGAGCAAGTTTTTCTAACTCCAAGCTTTCTTTGTGCAAGTTTCTTAACCCTAATTATATCGTGCAAGCTCCTATGCCTTATCTCTTGATATTGAGCCAATCTTTAACTTGTTATTTAGCATGCAAATTTATACATTCTAACACACTAATCTTGAACAAGTTTTATCATTCAACTTGGTATTTGTTATGCATGCTTAAGATTCAACTCTAAATAAGATTTTAACCTTAGCTTTACATTGTTCAAGCAAGGTATGTTACATTATTCAATACTTATGCTTTTAGATTATTCCTAAAGCATGACCTTAGTATACAATGTTGATTCACTTATGAATTATTCCATTGCATAATGTTATTAGAGTTTTATTCAACTAATCCTTAGTTGATGTTGGTAAACTCTAAATTACCTTGAAACTTATCCAAACCAAACTTACTTTGGTGCGGACTCGTATTCTAAATGCTGAGATGAACAACCCTATTATAGGGGATAACTTACGCATAGCGTTAAAATATTTGTGCACAATACATTGTACGAAGGTCTGATCCCCCTAAGTACGTGGAGTCCTTATAGTCTTATGACTGTTAAAGTTTAAGTTGAAAGATTACTTATAACTATGGACATAGTTCGTGGTCTTATGACCCTCAGTTAAATATTTCATGATTTTGATTATCATTGAGAAAGCATTTTGTTCAGCCTATCATTTGGCAATTGTTGTAAAGATTTTATTCATTATTATTTAAAGTGAACTTTGTTTACTCACTCTTGCATATATACACTCATTGCAGCTAAAGTTGAGAAGGTCGATGAACCTACAACTAGCAAATGAAAGGGAAACATGTACAAGTGATGAAGACTTGTAATTGAATGACTGTTATGTTAATAGACTTTATATTTAATGATGTGATGTAATTATTTTATTTCCGCACTTGATTGATGTTAAGGTTAGACAACCTGAGATATTTTGAAATTAATGATGTAACCCTTTTATAGGGAGGATTTATGGTTTAAATGTTATTTTATTTGGGTAGATAGTATGAATATTTTGATTAAGTGAACGCCAAGTCTTAGGGGAATGAAGTACCCAGATTTGGGGGTGTCACATGAGCTAGCTCCTCCCAGCTATAAATTTTGAAGTCGTCCAATCTGGTATACCATGATCTAGCTTCACCAGTCAGACTCATCTAAAACAACTGCATTCTGAGTTTTTCATCCTCGGCATAAGATTTGAGTTCCCCAATGAAGACTTTCAAATGTGTGTAAGGATCTTCCAACCCATCATACTTTTCAAAGTCAGGAGTTTTGAATTTCTCTGGATAATGTACCCTAGGGAATATACAAAGGTCTGCATATGAAACACTCCCATATGTTCCAATTCCTTTGATAGACTGAATGGTCTCTTCCATTTGTAGGACCTTTTTCCTGATATCACCGGTGTCTGGATCTTCTTTGAGATGGGTGGTTTCAGGGGTGTTGTTGGTTTTGTCCAACTATGATTCAGATACATAAATTTCTTTATCCGATTCCTGAGTTCCTCCATGTCTAGAGGATTCTGTATGTACGGGCATTCGGGGACCCTGAGTGGACTTGTGTAGTTCCTTAAGCAGAATAGCCAACTCTGTAATTTGGTTGCTTAGTCCTTCGAACTCCTCGCGAGAGACGAGAGCATGACTAGACTGGCCAGATAAAGCCATGCTTGGCTGTAGGCTCGTTGACTTTTTGGATTTTGAACGGGTAACAGGACCAATTATATCCCTACAAAAAGACTTATGTAGTTTAGTCTTAGTGAGTGTAGAAATAATACATGATGTGTCCGTTTAGGAGTATTGTCATGCGAAACAGATGTTAGTTGACAAGATAGTATGTCAAGTTTTGATATAAAGGGAATGCATGTACACATTTTCCTCATATTTTCCATTACATTAAGATTGACATTTAATGAAATTAGAAGTAATTGAATTTACAAGTAATTTTAGAATGTGACAGCATGAAGAGACTTTCCTCCGCGCTTAGTTAATCAGAGGCTGACCTATCTTAGGCTACTCTCGCGGCTTTTTGGCATGAAGGTTCCCAAATCATCACAATTTACTTGACGGGAAGTTAATCCAGTCTTTCAACTGGAGCGAATTTGGGTGGTGCCCTTCCTAAGCCTCATTGGAATTAGTCTTCCTACGAGTCCAGTAATCAAACACTGACAGGATAGCCTCCTGGTGGAGGAACCACACAATATACATTCACATACAACGTGTCTCACCATATGGAAATGATGACTTGTGCGAAGCACTAATATCACAAGCAGATATGGTGCGACGCACTAAGTGCAATAAGTAAATGTATTCGTACACATTCATTCAAATGTAAATGCAACATCCACACACAAGCAGATAAAAGCTTTAAAAAGTTTGTAATAACGGCTTAAGCCCTCTTACTGGATGTCCCCAGCGGAGTCACCACCTGTCGACGTCGAGATTTTTAT
The DNA here is from genome assembly GCA_016801055.1 of Panax notoginseng. Taxonomy (NCBI): domain Eukaryota; kingdom Viridiplantae; phylum Streptophyta; class Magnoliopsida; order Apiales; family Araliaceae; genus Panax; species Panax notoginseng. The sequence goes on along the minus strand of CM029015.1, from coordinate 153,849,757 downwards.
TTGTCCCTTTTCTGTTCTTGTCTTTTGGTGTTCTCATTTTAGGTGAGATTTGTTTGAAAAAACATGTTGTGAAAATGTCCGACATGTATATGTCGACGATTGGACTGTAAGAGTCGCCATTTGGTATTTTTAAATGGTTGCACCAACTTAACTGAGAAAAGATTTACACATTAACCTAGTGATGTGACACTATTTAACAGGTCTATGAAATCGAGATTTGTTAGGGTCCGGGAGCTTGATTATGCGGAGGGAAGGTGTTAGGCACCCCCCGACATCCGTGTTACCACGGTGACCGCCACTTTTCAATTTAAACCATTATCTGAATATGTGTGTTTGTAGATCAATGTGCAATTATTTGAAAGTAGTGCTATGCCTCGTTTGCACCCATATACAAAGGGTTAGAATTTTGTATAAAAGTTCAATTTTAACAAGATATAGCAGTGATGTTTTGTAAAAGAAGTTTTTTAAACCCTTGTGCTCAATAGTAATTGAGGCCTTTGATAGTTCCATTTTAGTATGTGTTCGGATTAATTGCTTTTATTTTAGAGATGCGAAGCACCTTCGAGAAAACAAGATAAAAAGCAGTGTCGAATTCCTTGTGGGCATGAGAGCCTTCTAAGGAAATTCAAACACAGTGAATAATTTACAAGCCATGTACAGTTGAAAATGTCCATCACGGGAACCGAATCTAGATTCAGTGGACTGAATCTATGATCACATGAATCCTAGTCTCACATGATGTAGCAGTTTGTATGAAAGCTATAAACAGTTACATATATATAAACAATCAATCGCCTTGAAGTAAACTCTAGGCGGGATGAAATGTAAATGAAAGCAATAAATATCCACAAAGTGAACTCCAGTCCAGATAGGAATGTATATATATATATATATATATATATATATATATATATATATATATTCTTTATTGGTAAATGATAATCCCAATTTCCTTTGAAATAAATAATGCACGCTCTCAGCATATCCTCTAACGTCTGGATTGTTCGTTCGCTTTGGCCGTCAGTTTGTGGATGGTACACCGTACTCATTCTCAACTGTGTTCCCATGCATTCTTGTAGTCTCTTCCAGAAGTTTGACGTGAATCGCGAATCTTTGTCTAACACAATTGACAATGGAACTCCTTGTCTCGAAACTATCTCCTTGACGTACAACTTTGCCAACTAATCAAGATTGAATCAATCACGTGAGATACTATACAGCAATTACTGTGATAATAATTAAATTAAACTGAGTGACTTTTCACGCAAGCATCAATAATCAATACCGTGTGCTACTATGCAACCACGCGTATTACTGTACTTTTATCATCGGGTATTTCAACAGTTAACGGTAAAACTTTTGTCGTTATTTTTATAAAAAGATATTTCTGTCGTTTTCTAACTCCGACAATAATTCTGTTGCGGGGTTCACCAATGATTATGTCGTCGTACGAATATTTCTTTATAAAACAAATATTCCCCGACCAATTGAATATTTTATAACAACTTGTTTACTTTGCAAAATTTATAAATATTACCCACAACTATAATATTATATCAAATCCACACTATTATATTCAAAATAATATTTAGAGAAAAAATTCATCTTTATAGAAAAATGTTGGGGTCTTACATGGAAGTCCTGGCAAATCATCCAGAACTATGTCCACAAAATCCTTAACAACTGGTATCACCTCCAGTTTCACACCCTTCTTCTGAGTATCGACTATGTAAGCTAAATATCTTACACAGTCTTGCCTCAATAACTTCTTGGATTGCATTATCGTCAGACAACTCTCTTGTCTAGGCGATTTGCTACCATAGAAAACTACATTTGACGGAGTCATAAGGTTTACACATTTCTTTTGGCAATCAATTATCGCTCCATAATTGAATAGCCAATCCATCCCCAATATAACATCAAATCCTCCAAGTTTAATCGGGATTAAATCTACTGTCATAACATTTCCCTTAATATTCACCTTACAATTCCTATATACGAATCTAACAGGAATCACCTCCCTATTCGCAATTTCTATACTCAAAGGAAAATTTAACTCTTCACTAGGCAACCTGTAAGGCCCCAACTTTTATGAATAAAGATTAATTTTCTCAAAATATATTTTTGAATATTATGGTGTGGAATTTGATATAATGTTATAATTGTGGGTAATATTTATAAATTTTATAAAGTAAGCAAGTGGTTATAAAATATTCGATTGGTCGGGGAATATTCTTTTTGTCGGGGAATATCCGTACGACGGCACAATCATTGGTGGACCCCAAAACGGAATAACTGTCAGATATAGAAAGCGACAAAAATATCATTTTTATAAAATAATGGCCAAAGTTTTACCGTTAACTATTGAAATACCCGGTAATAAAAATATAGTAATACGCGTGGTTGTATAGTAGCACACGGTATTGTACAGTATCTTTGATTATTGATGCTTACGTAAGAAGTCACTACTCAATAATTGTTACAATAATTACTGTTCAATATTTTATTTTATTGATTCAATAATTGCTATGTTGATATTTTATATTATTGATTCAATAATTGTCATTGCACAGTATTTTAAATTATCAAATCAATAATTTATATTATTTGAATAATATTATTGTTTGTATTATTGACAATGTCTAGAAAGTTCTGTCGAGAAAAGGGGTTCGGTCACCTAATTGCGCGCCAATAGGGAGAAATCCTTATCGGAAAGGCCCCTCTTTCCTGGGAATGACCTGGTTATCAACATTAAAATTTTGTAATATTATTTGTGAATAATTAATTGTTGCTATATATGATAAGAAAATATTTATTCAATGTGGATTTAAACTGAGGAATTTTTAGCATGTGACATTTGTTAAAAGTTGGTATTTTATCTTTTCTGATAAAATAATTCATTCAAATATATTATTATAATATTACATTATCGTAGTATGATGTGATTATATAATAATATGTTTGTAGACACTCGAAATTTTCTGTACACCTGTTACTGACATTGCAGGAGGGCAGATTCGTCTTTCAGAGATAACCTTGGAAGACAGCTCACATCCAGTCCGGATACTACCGAAAGCTCAGTTTCAAACCCGGAACACACTGGGAGTAATAGGCCCAACCCCGGAACACACACCGGGAGTAACAGTTCCAACCTCGGCGATAACCTCGAGGCCTGCAGTTCCAATACCGGAACACACACTGGAGAAGACCGATTCATCCCGGAGATAACCCCGAGATGTTCCGTTTCAGTCCCAACACTGGGGTAGCAGATTCCAACCTTGGAGATAACCCCAAGGAAGGCAATTGCAGTTCCGGAGATAATCCCAGAAATGCTTGTATCAAATGCAATCAGCTTCAGAACACTCGACGCTTACACCGAGGCACTCAGTACAAGACCTGGCAATAACACCAGGAAGACAGGCACACCTCAGAGATGACACTGAGGACCTTCAACAATTGCAGCAGTCCAATCTCAGCGATAACCCTGAGCAATGTCTACTTTATCAGCCCAAACTGGAGATAACCCCAGTAAGGGGCAAAGTCGTCATCTTGCCACCTTAACGCCATATCACGCCGTCTCAACATTTCAGACATACATTTCTACACAACAATGTCCCACAAGAATCAAGGAAGACCAATCCCAAGTGACTATTACGCAGGGTAACAGATAGAATTTGAAGCTGAAGACCGGAGGGCATCGTCCCATCTTCATGACTTCGTACAACCTCTAATCCAATGTCATTGCGTAACTCTCGACAACGGCGTTTCGAAATAGGTCCTATATACCTCAGTCGGATGCCCAGATTACAATTCTGAAAGTTCGAGCGGACATCACGTTGTATGCGTGCACGTACTTTGAGACGGCGGGACCTGCGAAGCCCGAGGCACCCCGGGAAGCCTCAAGTACACCTACAGCCCAGCGGCATATGCCTGCGGCTCCACCCTCTATAAATAAAGGGCTTGGGGTGGCCATTTTAAGAAAAAAAAAGGCGAGGAAGACCTGTCCAATTTGCTCTATACACACCCCAAACTGAGTACTTTCTCATTTTTAACACTTGTAAGCTCATATATAGCTAATTTTTACCGGCTGAAGCTGAGTGTTCATCCATTTCAAGTTATTGAAGTCTTGTTTGGCAGGCCACTGTAAGCCTTCTTATACATTTTAAAGCTTTTTCTCTTCATCTTTGCACACACTATTCTTCACGTTGAGAGTCGTGTTGTGTGTGTATTCCCAAATTTCGGTCCGTGGTTTTATTTCAGTTTGTATATATATACACTTATATATATATATATATGAACTGTGTGTCGAACTTTGTTCGATGAGCCTGGATTTTACATCCGGAACGTTTACTGCTATAATATATATACTTATATATATTAACTGTTGTTGGACTTTGTCCGATGAGCATGGATTTTATATCAAGTGCGTTTACCGCTATATATATATATATATATATATATATATATATATATATATATATATATATATATATATATATATATATATTTCGTCCCACCTGGAGTTTACTTCGTGGTGGTTAACCGTTTTTACTGCTTTCTGTACATTTCGTCCCGCCTGGAGTGTCCTCCGTGGCGGTTGATCGCTTTTCTAGCTTTATTTACATTTTCAATCCCCCATGGAGGTGCTTCGTGGTGGTGGATCCTGTCTGTATATATATATTTACAGCTTTTATATATATACCTGCTTACTGCGTTTATATCAACTGTGACATCATGTGATCACAGATTCAGTCTACTGAATCTAGATTCGGTTCCCGTGATGGACATTTTTAGCTGTAAGCAGCTTGTTAATTTATTCGCGGCGTTTGAATTTCCTCAGATGGTTTTCATACCCAGGAGGAGTTTGGCACTATTTTGTACAGTATTTTCTCGAAGATGCTTCGCATCTCGAAAATAAAAGCAATCAAGCCGAACATTTAATAAAATGAAAGTATCAAAGGCCTCAATTAGTATTGAGCACATGGTTTGAAAAACCTCTTTTTAAAACATCATTGCTATATCTTGTTAAAACTGAATTTTTACACAAATTCAAACCCTATGTATATAGGTGCAAACGAGGCATAGCACTACTTCCAAATAACAACACATTGACCCACACACACACACACACACACATTAATACAACAGTTTATTGAAAAGTAGCGGTCATCGTGGCAATACGGATGTCGGGGGGTGCCTAACACCTTCCCTCCGCATAATTAAGTCTCCGGACCCTAAATGAATCTCGGTTTCACTGACCCGTTTAGCAGTGTCGAATCACTGGGTCAATGTGCTAACCTTTTCTCGGTTGTGTTGGTACAACCCGTTAAAATACCAACTGGCGACTCTTATAGTCCAATCGTCGACATTACACATGTCGGACCTTTTTCACTTATTTGTTCAAACAAATCTCACATAAAATGAGAACACAAAAGAACAAATAACGAAAAGGGACAAATAAAAATCCCAACGTCGACAGGTGGCGGCTCTACTGGGGATTCCAGTAAGAGGACTTAAGCCGCTATTATAAGCTTTTCAAAACTGTTATATGCTTGTGTGTGGATGTTGCATTTAAATTTATGATGAATGTGTACGAATGCATATCTTTACTGCGATTAATGCTTTACACTATATCTGCCTGTGATATTAGTGCTTCGCACATGTCATCATTTTCATAAATGGCGAGACATGTTGTATGTGAATGTATGTTGTGTGGTCCCTCCAGCAGGAGGCTATCCTGTCGGTGTTTGATTACTGGACTCGTAGGAAGACTAATTCCAACGAGGCTCAGGAAAGGCACTACCCAAATTTGCTCCAGTTGAAAGACCGGATTAACTTCCCGTTGAGTATATTGCGATGATTTGGGAACCTTCATGCCGAAAAGCCGCGAGAGTAACCTAAGATAGGTCAGCCTCTGATAAACCAAACGCGGAGAAAAGTCTCTTCATGCTTTCTCATTTCAAATTACTTGTAAAGTCAATTACTTGTAATTTATATTTTATATTTATCTCCATGTAATGAGAAATATGAAGAAATATGTGTATATACATATTTAAATTAACATGCTATCCTGTATTACGAACATCTAACATCCGTTTTGCAGGACAAAATTCCTAAAATGGACACATCACATAGCATGTTAACATTTACACCCTCCCTAAAACTAAACTATGCCAGTTTTGTCGCAGGGAAGCATTCGGACCTACTACCCAGTCAAAGTCCAAAGAGGCCGCAGGCTTACAGCCATTCATGTCTTCATCTAACCAGTCTAATCCAGTTTCTCGCGAAGAATTTGACGTATTAAGTAAACAAATTATAGATTTGGTTGTTCTGCTTAAAGAACTACACCAATCTATGCAGGTTCCAAAAGTACCTGTACATACTGAATCCTCTACACAAGGAGGAACTCAAGGTTCTGATAAAGCAATTATAGTACCTGAACTGCAGTTGGATACAACCAACAAAAGTCATGATGTCGCCCATCTCACAAGAGATCCAGACACCGGTGACATCAGAAAGAAAGTTCTTCAAATGGAAGAGACCCTTCGCGCTATTAAAGGAATTGGAGCACATGGGAGTGTTTCATATACTGACCTTTGTATATTCTCTGGTGTTTATTATCCAGAAAAGTTCAAAACTCCTGACTTCGAAAAATATGATGGATTAGAAGATCTTTACACACATTTGAAGGTGTTCATCGGAGAACTTGGATCTTATGCAGAGGACGAGAAGCTCAGAATGCAGCTGTTCCAAAAGAGTCTAACTGGAGAAGCCCGTTCGTGGTATACCAGATTAGACAACTCAAAGATCCATAGCTGCGAAGAGCTAGCTCACGCCTTCCTCACACAATACAACTTCTAGTCTCAAATGGCTCCTGACCAGTACTAGATTACCAAGGTCAAGAAACAGTCTAATGAGTCTTTCAGAGAATATGCTCAAAGGTGGAGGCGCCTTGCTACTCAAGTAACTCCTTCTATGACCGAGTCAGAGATGGTCATGACCTTCATAGACATACAAGAAGCTCCTTTCTATGAAATAGTATTAGCTGGCATCGGTAAACCATTTTCTGAAATGATCAAACATGGGAAGATAGCTGAGATGGGATTGAAGTTAGGAAAGATTCAAGACCTAGTTGCCCTTAAAGCTGTTGCTGAGCACAACCAATCCAGAAATTATGGAATCAACCCCCGGAGGGACCATAAAAAGAAAGAGGAGGATGTTTCCCTGATACTACAGGGACAAAAAGGCAATCAGAACATGCCTATCCAGAGGAGAAATTATACTCCCTTTCAAGCACAGTCTTCAAACCCTCCAATACTAAAAGGTGGAGAAGTCAAACGCCCTCGAGTGTTCACACCCCTAGGGGACTCACTCGAGAATATTCTCACTCTTCTGACTACGCGAAAGAAAATCACACATCTTTTTCCACCAGCCAGCCCTAATGGGAGGGGTTTTAATGCTGCTCGGAAATGTACTTATCATGCCGGGGCACCTGTACACGATACTCAAGATTGTTGGGCCTTGAAACACAAGATCCAAGATTTGATACACAACAGTGAGATTGTGGTCACCAAACCAGATCAACCTCATGTGCAAGACAACCCTCTTCCTCCAGACAAAGAGGAAGAGGTCAACATGATTAATTGGAGCACTGGATAAAATTCCAATTTAAACTACGAAGCATCCCAGATCATCAAAGACGGTGTGGACAAATGGGATTGTGCCAAGTTCCAATTTACGATGGAACAAAATATGAAAGCTCTGTGCAAGCAAATTGAGCAATTGGCAGAACTGGTGACCTATCAGCATCAAGTCACACGCCAATTAGTCAGCCAGGTGCATGCTAGTCTCCTCCTCTTGATTATGAATACTCCATCGTCACCTTCAAAAAATGAAACAATGGAGGACAACGTGACGAATAGAGCGACTGCCAAAGCCCGTCGGGATTTTGTCAATAGAAGGGAATTCACATACCTGGGCCAACCTATGGACGAAATACTTCAGATGCTAATCAATGAAGGAATAATTACTTCCCTCCTACCTCCAATCAATCCCCGTTCAGGACGATTTAACCCTGATGGAGTATGTCAGTATCACTCCTATTCTCGCGGTCACAGCACAGAAAAATGCTGGGCACTTCGCCACTTTATTCAGAATTTAATCGATAGCGGTGTTCTGGAACTAGCAAACAATGATACTGTGTTATTTGAGAGTGAAAATACTTATCCCGCTAAATGGAAGGGACTGGTAGCAGTTATATCTTTTGAAGCCGATGAGACTATTAAACCACTCATAATTCAGCTCAAAGGAATTACTAATCCTTTGAAAGTGGCTGCTCCAGATCCCTCATGTTGTCATTCAGACCACAATATCATGTTATCAGCTTACAAAAAGTTCCCTAGAATTATGGAGAAGCTGAAGGATCCACATGTCATACAACTGCTACAGTGTCGAAGGAGAATCCACTATATCTTCCCCAACGGGTGATGAAGCCTGCTGTTAAATCAAAGGGAAAAATTCCTATAGAGAAGATTGAAAAATTCCTCCATGTTATGGGTCATAATGAAGCCAAGGTGGTTTTAAGCTTAAGAGAAGCTCCACATCAAATTTCAATATTAGACTTGGTCTTAACTTCTAAAGATCACAAGAAGGTTCTACTAAAGGTTTTGGAAGAAGCCTACCTACCGAAATTAGTGAATGTGGAAAAATTTTAACATCTGGCTGATCACATTTTCAACAACAATGTGATCTCTTTCACTGATGATGACATACAGCCCGAAGGGACTGGTCATTGCAAGCCGTTACACATTACAGTTTTATCCTCCGGATATATGCTAGCTGGAGTCTTGGTAGATGAAGGTTCGTCTTTGAATATCTGTCCTTATGCTACGTTGCTAAAAATGAATGTCAATCTCCAACGAATTCGAAGTAGCCATACGATCATCAAAGCTTTTGATGGATCCCGCCGAAATTCAGTCAGAGAGATTGAGGTGCCAATTGAGAATGGTCCTCATATATTTTGTATATCTTTTTACGTGCTCAAAATAGATACAGGATACAACCTACTTCTAGGGAGACCGTGGATTTATATGGCTGGGGCAGTCCCCTCAACTCTTCATCAGCAACTTAAATACATTATCAACAATAGCCTAGTTACAGTCAACGTTGAGCTGGAATGCCCTCAACAGGGTGACATACCGTTCATCAGTTTCAATTTCGATGTTGAGCCGGTCAGTTTTGCACACTTTGGAAGTGAGCCACCCTCAATATCATGCCATTGGGACACCATTTCCTATACCCAAGATTTCTGCCAAAGTGATGGCAGCTACTCAAGAAATGATGTCATTAGGACACCAGCCTGGACAAGGATTGGGAAAAAATCATCAGGGTATTAAGCATCCTATCTAAATGTCCAGTCAAACTGGGACAGCCGGACTAGGCTTTTCTTCCAGTATCAGTTCCAGGAATCCACATAAGCATAAGCAGATTCCTTCCACTTCAGTCGCACGGATATTATTTTCACCTGTACATCCAGAGTCCTCATAATCTCCGGTAAAGGTGCCAGTCAACGTAATGGCTATGCTATTTCCTAAGCCGATACCGGTAAAGGAGAAAGAAGTCTTTGTTCCAGATCCCAAGGTGGAAGAAGAGGAACGGAGAATTAAACAAGACATCATTCGAATGATGTCGGGTGTACGCATCATTGTCCATGATGAACATACAAACAGATGTACCCTAGACGATGATTGCCCAGACGTAATGGTCATCATTCAGGAGAAGGAGGACGATGACAACCCCTCCATCTTTGCATTCCCCCAGGACTTTGCCCTTACTAATTGGAGCAGCACTCCTTGCATTGGTCGACAAGGGTAAAATAGGTAGGACTTCTTTCTGCCTTGTAGATATCATAACTGCTTACTTTTCTGTACAGTATTAGCAGTTGCTTTGTCCGTACATGCTAACACTTTGTATGATTAAATCGTTTCATATATATTAAGTGAAAGCATATTTTGTTTCAGGACTCTGAACTTAGATGTGCCTGTACTTTCTGATGAGATGCCTCTTCTCCACAAGGATTATAACTTTGATGAAAAGTTGGACTCAGACTTGCTGGAAATACAAGAAGACATTGAGGTGCCTCTGGAGATCAAAGAATGGGTCAAAGACAAACCTAAACCCAACCTTGATCAAACCACCTCCTTCAATCTTGGAACCTTAGAAAGCCCTAAGTTAATCCAGATTGGTTCAGACCTTACCCCAAACCAGAGGAATGACATGGTTACGGTACTAACCTAATTCTAGGATGTGTTTGCATGGTCTCATGAAGACATGGTGGGTTTGTCCACTGACATTGTTCTTCATTGCCTTCTCATTAAAGAGGGATTTAAGCCAGTCAAGCAGAAACTCAGGCGATTGAAACCTGAGTGGAGTTTAAAGGTGAAAGAAGAAATTATGAAATAATTTCAAGCTAGTATTATCATGGTGTCCAGATATCCTGAATGGATATCCAACATCGTTCCCGAGCCTAAGCCTGGAGGAAAGGTGCGAGTTTACGTGGATTATCGGGATCTGAACAAAGCTTGCCTTAAAGATAGCTTTCCCGTGCCATTTATCCACATTCTCATTGACAATATTGCTCAATACGGCATGTACTCCTTCGTTGATTGCTGAGGAGGATCGTGAGAAAACTGCTTTCATCACGCCTTGGGGAACCTTTTGCTACAGACGGTTGTCTTTCGGACTCATCAATGCCGGAGCTACCTATCAGAGAGCTATGATGGCTCTTTTCCACGACTTAATGCACAAAGAGATAAAGATCTCCGTTGATGACATCATTGTCAAGTCCCGAAAAGAGGATGACCACTTAGACCATCTCAAAAAGCTTTTTAACAGGTTGCGTCAGTACAACTTGAAGTTGAATCCAGCCAAGTGCGCATTTGGTGTTAAATCAGGTAAGTTGCTAGGATTTCTAGTCAGCCATAAAGGAATCGAGCTGGATCCCACCAAAATCCAGGCCATTATGGAAATGCCCATTCCTCAAACAGAGAAGGAAATACAGGGATTTTTTGGAAGAGTCAACTTCATTAGTAGGTTCATTTCTCAACTCATAGCAACCTATGAGCCTATCTTCAAGCTGTTAAGGAAGAACTCCTCCATGAAATGGAATGATGAGTGCCAGAAGGCCTTCCTTACCATCAAAGAGCAGCTAGTCAAAGCTCCTATTTTGGTACCACCCAGGGATGATGTTCCCCTGTTCATGTACCTGTCCATAAGTGACAATGCCATGGGCTACATGTTGGGTCAGAAAAATGATAGAGGCCGAGAACGAGCTATCTATTACCTCAGCAAAAGATTCAGCATCAGTGAACACAAGTACACTCTGATTGTGAAGACTTGTTTTGCTTTAGGATAGGCTGCCATGAGGTTACAACATTACCTCCATGGGCACACAACCCATCTCATATCCCGCATGGATCCTCTAAAGTATGTGTTCAGTAAACCCATACTAAATTATTGGCTGTCCAGATGGCAGTTGATTCTGCAACAATTTGACATCATCTACGTGACTCAAAAGTCCATTAAAGGTCAAGGAATTGCGGATCAACTGGCTGCCGCACCTTCAGGGGACTTCAAACCCTTGGAGACATACTTCCCCGATGAAGGGGTCATAACAATTCAGCGACACCATAAGTACGATACACGCCAAGCATGGAAGATGTATTTTGATGGAGCTGTTGATATGGAAGGTTCTGGAGTTGGAGCAGTTCTGGTATCCGGTACGGGGGAGCAGTATCCTGTCGCCATCAAATTGGAGTTTGTTAGCACCAACAACACAGCTAAGTATGAAGGCTGTATCATGGGACTAAAACTTGCCCGTTTAATGGGAATCAGGCGGATAACTATCTTTGGGGATTCAGAGTTGGTAATAAAACAATCCACGGGAATCTATCAAACCAAAGAGCTACGTTTGCTGCCTTACCATCGGCAAGTTTTACAGATGGCTTCGGAGTTCGAAGAGATCTCCTTTCTACACAATCCTCATAATAGGAATGACTTCACAGACGCATTAGCAACTTTGGCTTCCTTGATTCACATGCCTGACAAGGAACATATGCCAAGCGTTACATTTGCCCTGCAAAAGGCGCCAACTTATGGGAACTGTGTTGGAGAAGTATTGGATGAACTACCTCCCATCCAACAACCTTGGTATCAGCATATCAAGGAGTACTTACGAGATGGATCTACACCAGCTAAGGCGAGCCTGACTGAGCAAAGGCGGATTCATCGACTTGCTATGAAATTTTACCTGAGCGGAGATGCTCTCTACAAGAGAGATGCAGGATTAGGTCTCCTCAGATGCCTGGATAAGTATCAAGCTCAGAGACTCATGGATGAGGTCCATGGTGGAGTATGTGGCCCACACATGAGTGGCCCCCTCCTTGTTAAAAAGATCCTCAGGACAGGATATTACTGGCTATCTCTCAAAGCTGACTGTAATGACCACGTTAAGAGAAGTTATCAATGCCAAATTCATGGGAATGCTATCCATGCCCCTCCACGGGAACTCCATAATATGAGTTTGCCTTGGCCCTTCTCAATGTGGGGAATGGACGTTATCGGGCCCATCGAGCCCAAAGCCAGTAATGGACATCGATTCATCTTCACCATGATCGACTACTTTACCAAGTAGGTAGAAGTAGCCTCCTTCCCCAGGGTTACCAAAGAAGTCGTCATTGCTTTTCACACCTGCAGTTTGTCCTCAACCTGGGATTAAACTTTCTCTTCCCCGCAGTCTATCTTGCACATAGGATTAAACTTTCTTCCCCACAGTTTGACCTGTACATGGGATTAATCTTTCTTCCACGCAGTTTATCTTGCACATGGGATAACACTTTTTAACTAGTCCTGAGGGGCGAACTACGTCAACCTGATCTCCTTGATACGCGGGAGTACGTAGGAAACCATATTCTATATGGCCCGGTTGCAAGAAACAAAAAACAACAAAAACATTTCTACCCTTTTCTACAAAAACAAAAACCACAAAAACACTTCTACAACCTTCTTCATCAATTAAGCTTCTACACCCATCTCCCTTTCGTAAACAGCGTTGAACCTCTTACACCAAGTTCGAACTACACAGACCTGATCTCCTCTTCAATAGGAGTACGTAGACAGCCATTCATGGTTCGGTCTAACCCCCTACCAAAACAAAAGATCAAAATTCAACCCATCATATTTCACTGGCTTCAAACCAAAGGGATGGAATTACCTGAACTCCTCCTAAATAGGAGATTCGGCGACCATCTAAGCTGCGGTTGTTCCTCAAAGAGCAACACCAATCCATAAGAGATTGAAATAACTAGGGTCCTCTTAAATAGGAGTACTGGCGACCATCTATGGTGCGGTCAATCTCAGAGAGGAAAGCCACAATCCTCTCCACATTTCCATACAGAAATCAGTTCCAAGACACCAAAGATGGTAGGGATACACACAGATCCATGATCTATTCTGAACTATCCAGAGATAACTCAATGTCCATCCAGCAAGGAGGAATTCAGAATTCATCAAGATCACAAGCCCAGAAGAAGCAGGCAAATATCAAGCAATTATCAGAGCATATCTAAAAGGGAAGTGATCAAAAATATATTTCCCTGCTATATATAATGCTGTTTGATATACATAATGTAAACTGTACATGACAAAATGGCTAAGCTAGTCTGAGCAGGAAAGTACAAGCCCATCTATAAATCGGTGTATATGCGAGCTAACAAACCCAACATGGCATCCCTATCCGAAGAAGGAGGCAAAGCTGTGGTCTCTTGTACGAGGATATCCACACGACCCAACAGATCTGCAGCCATTTGCATGGTGACCATGTGCTCATCGATGTAAGTGCTCATCTCTACAAACATGCCAGTGGTAAGGGACCTCACTGCAGTACTGTCTGTGACGGCTACATCTCGGGCAGATATGGCACTATCCTGCTCAACTATCACTGCATCTCTGGCTGATTTGGCCTCATCCCGCTTAATAACAGCGGCATCTCTGCGAGCTAGTGCCTCGTCTCTCTATAATAGAGCTGTGTCTCTCCCATCAAGGGCAGTCAACATCAAGGATCTAGCCTGATCTCTCTTAAAGGTCATCAGATGAAGACACTACTCAAAGTACTGGGCTGAATGCTAAATGACGACAGTGCTAGTACTGGGAGAATCTAAAGGAAATGATGGCAACCTAGTAGATGGCTCCTCCTCGGTGTGAGAATCAATGTCCTCCATGGGCTCTCCACCATCTGAATCAATACTCGCAGCCGATGTAGTCTCTATCTCCATCCATGCGGAATACTCTGCAGAACAACCTGGCTGACTAACGGAGAAAGCAACTATCTCGCGCTGATCCCAACATGCATACACACGGGACCGGTCCTCTGCTGAAAGATAGCGAGAAGCTAAACGCTGGCCCAGCGCCCCCTCGAAGGGATGAAAATTCTGAAATTGGCCAAACTGCGACATCACGGCCAGTGGATGGTAAGTAGTCATGCCCCTTAAACCAGCCAGAGGGATGTAATCCATGCCCGAAGCATGAGTAATAAAGCTATAAGGTGAGCTGAGCCCTAAGCACGGTAATATACTAAACGGGTCTACGATCCCAGCTAAGAAAGCAGACCAAGATGCAGTATCCGTACACTCCGCAGGCTGAAATGAATATGACATGGATATATCATGGGTGAAACAATACCCATGCCGTCTAAAAGTGCCAATTGGTCTCAAGTGTGACATAAACCACACGTATAGCATGACTGAACTGCCCGTAGATACTCCTGTCGAATAAGTGCAGCAGTATGTAGCTGACCTCAATGTCTCGGCTATAATCATCGGTATGATGGTACGACCCTCCCTGAGAGCTCTCACTACCATGATAACTCCTATGTCCAACTCATCCATATATCGTGGCATGTATACATATGACAGTACGCACAATAGCAGTACATCTACCCTGGCCAGACGCCAATGATTCTCTGGTATGGTGAAATCCCCGAAATGTCATCTATAACTATCCTCATAGCCAAATCTGTCAAACAGAAAATGCTGGGATATAACGTGGCCAGATGTAAGCTCATCCTGCACTACCCTACGCCTCAATCCAGTGAGGGTCATGAACCGTCGACTCATGTCCCCCAAAGCCATATGCACGCAAGGTCTGTCCAGTGGCAACATCGTCAACCGTGCATACTCCTCCAAAGTGGGAGTCAACTCCGGGATCCCAAACCGGAAAACCTGTCTCCCCGGTATCCAGTGCTCCAACATGCCCTCCACCAATCCTGTGGGAACCTGAAACATCAAAAGGAACATGGTATGCTGCAATAGCTGATCTACGGTCACCCTATCTGAGGGTGACATACTATCATACCGATATCTCAGACGGGATGCCACCAATAATGGCGGGGTGTGATCTATGCGGCTGACTGTCGAAGAAGACATCTGTGTGGGCTATATCATAATACCATCCAGGGGTCAATACTGAATATCTCTGGACATACATACATATGCATAACATGATACATGCATAACAGATAATAGATGGCAATATGATATAAGGAATGGAAAAACTGTACATACATTCCTAAGTATATCATTATCTAATACATCATCTCTGTACAACTAAAAATACAGGAAAATGGGGCACAGACGCCCTACTACTAACAGAGGCCTATCAAAAGCGAGAATGGGGCACATCCACCCAATAGCTAATAGAGGCCTATCAAAAGAGATAACGAGAATACACATCAGAAGAAGACAATGGTGTCAATATCTACATCATTAATCATGTCCACCTGATGTAGCTCCTTCTGAGTCATTGGATCTCTATCAACAGGGATGTCAGGCCTATACAAAGGAGGATCTTCACCGGCAAAACCAAATGGGTCATCTGAGGGGCCAGCGCCTGAGCTGGAAGGATCAAATGAATCTGCCTATGCTGGATCTCTGCGCAAATGCTGGATAACGATATGTGCCTGGTCCAACTGCCTGGTCAAGCTGTCAATCTATGTCACATGAATTGGATCTCAGACACAGGCTAGCCAATCCATCATCATCACAGATCCTGTAACCATATCCCCCATGAACTGACTGGCGTGGGTCTGTGCTCTAATGGTATGAGGGATCCACCAATTCTGGAATGCATCCTGAGTGCAAGGACCCTCTGACAATGCAAAACCGTCAACACCCAATAATGGGATATCAATGATGGGTGATTGTGACACATGCCAATAATGCCTGGCAGGTGGCAAGATCGGTATACGGATCTCCCCTGTGGTTCTCCTAATAGCACGCTCTCCTAAATAGAGCTCCCATCCTCCATCTATGAAGAGAGGAACCCTACGGGTGGAAATTACGTACTTGATACCAGTCGGGTATCCATCCTCAAATCAAACGGCCAAATGCTCCCCAGAATATGGAATCCATGTGATGATATCCGCTGTCAACAACTCCAACTGTAGGCGATAATAAGCAAAACCCTCAGCTATAGGGACCTCAGCCAGTATGGAATGATGCCATCGCCGTCCTCGTGGGTAGGTATCCAACCCTAATATACTCACTAGAAGTAAATATGGGAGCCTCTCATAGGCCCAAAACTACCAACACAAAGGCAAATATCTGCTGTCAGTTAACACTTTTAACCTATATATGGTAAATGACAAGAGAAATACTTACCAGCAGAAATGGGTAAAATCCTAACCAAGCCTCGGTCAAACCCTATGAGCGCACACGTATGCCCCTGAGGAAATAGGCAAAGGTGTAGGATCCCCAATCGTACTCTCCTATATGGTCCATATGACGTGTGGCGCTGATCGAAGCGAACGACACTATGAAAGAGTTATCTGCTATGAAGCAGCCCCTAATGATCATCAGGAACAATCGCCAAAGAATGCAATCCCTGACTCTAACATCATCTGGCATGGGCTCGCTCAATAGCCCGCTCATAGCATCTACGCTCAAAGGACCCGCACGGACAGTCCTGTCCTTGAACCCCTCCGCCGGAACTCCTAACAAGGATCTGACGGTAGTAGGGGTGATATCCGCCATGCAAGGCACTGGCGCCCCTCCAAACTCCATACCTGTGATAAATTGCCAATCCATCAGCGTCATCATTACCTCATAGTCCAGCAAATAGAGAGACTGAGTCTGGTGAAACTAGCGCTCAGATAATGCCCTGAGGTAACCCCAAGGGCAACGACGGGGAAGGATGGAAAAGAATGCTCCAAAACTCCAGTCATGCATAATCGCTCTATAGTCAGGATGAAGAGCCTGATACATAGAGTATATACTGAACCAGTTTCCTCGAGACTGTGTAAAGCCAGTAACCTGTATAAAATGCAGATCAACATCAGAATCCTTTACTCCTCATCAATAGGACAGAAGGAAGATTAAGATCTAACGTCATACCTCGTTAGCATGAAAATACATCGATGGATGTCGACTCAAATCACCCAAAAGCTCTGGGTTTGCCACTTGAATACTCTGGAGGTCCCTACAAAGAATGTGTGCAGCAGGAGTTGGGTCCGCAACCAAAACATCCTCCTCCTCATCCTCGACGTCTGGTACTTCAACCCGGACTGGACGTATCACCGCCTCCACCAACCGACGAGGCTATCTAACGAAACGAGGTCGAGGCACTTTAGAAGCCTTCCTCCGTACACCAGAAGTGGTCCTACGGGAACTACTCGACTGATCTGGATCCATAATATCTGGACAATAAATCTCCGAATCACCTCAGAAAGGGTGTGGTATTTTCTAACCTGGAGCTTTTCCAAATGCATTTATTGACTACATGCATGCATGCATCATTTTAACGTACATCTACAGTAGAGTTAAAAATACATGACTACTCAATGCCCACATTTTGGAAAATTTTTCCATAGTTTCCTCTATAAATAGGACTATCCGCATGCACATAAGCATGAATAGGCGGCCATTCAGTAGCACACCTGCCCACAATCACATAAATTCTATTTGCATCAAAAAATCAAAGTCATCAATCTATAAGGGTAGCCTAATTATCAGGATTACTTTGCTTTTTCACCTATGCTCATTTGTCCTCAAACAGGATAAGAAATAGCAGAAAAAGGTGCCAATTTGACTGTCTCAAAAGTTAAATTTTTTCACATCATTATGTTCAGCATGGTTTAATACTAACATTTACTATGTTCAATATTTTTAATCAAGTCATTTGTGCATACATAATCACTACTATGTGTTTAGATGCATTTCATATGATAAGTCATTTTTCAACGGATAAAAACTAGAAAAAAGTACATGCATACGTTACCAGGACACTATAAAACACTTGTATGGTGACAAAATTTATAGAAAGGCGTCCGAACTCAGCAGATCTGAAGAAGAGCTCTCCTGCGCGACGCAACATGAAAATGACTTATGAAAGCAACCTGCTGGTCTTTAGTATCCACGGTTGGCCGCAGGTCCATCTGCGACTGCAGCAGGTGTACCTATGGTACCCTTACGTAGGTCCCATCCCTCCAGTTCGATCCAGTTCGAGTTGAAAAGAAGTTCTCACAAGCTGAAAAGGCCAAATCAGGGATAAAACTGCTACGCGATTAAGCAGAATAGCCTGAAATTCTGGTTTTTTTGGACCCGACTATGGCTTTCTTTTCATCTGTTGGTATTCGCCCGAACACAGGGTTTACTATACCGATGATCCAGGTCGTGGCATACCACATTCCGCAATACCAAACAGAGGTACAATGCCATCAATACAGGGTTATCACCCTAATCTTTTCAAACACTTCCCCGTTGGGGGTTACAATGCAATCTCAAAAGAGATCCCCAGCGGGGGTTACAACGTAATCTCAAAAAAGAGATCCCCGGCGGGGGTCACAACGCATGTTCTGCTGATACACACATCAACGATGATCCAACGCAATCTCAAAAGAGGTCCTCGATGGGGGCTACAACACATGTTTTCCGTTAATACACATGTCAGCGAAGGTCAAGCAACCTTGACGTCAATTCAGCCGTTAGCAAGTAAACCCAATGTCACATCAAAATCCATCCGACGATTGCATCAGTTGATACACACATCAATAAAAGTCCAAGCAGCCTTGGCATTTATCTCCAGCAGGGAATTCATCCATTGATACATACATCAACGAAGGTCAGGCAGCCTTGACAACATCTACTGTTGGCAGTAAATCCAACAGAACCTTGATATGACCTGGCGATACAAACTAGGAAGGATCAACATCATTGGAGAGGATTGATGATGGAATATGTTATACACATCCTCAAACAGACAAAGTTCTATCCCCACAAATCTCTTGTACACGAGAGGCACGTCTTTGGAGTAAAGTCTGTATCTAGGATTAAGGACTTTGGTGATAGCCCTAACGTCAACATCCGGATAGGTTTGGATCATACCTCCAAGCTCGACATCATTACCATCACCGGTAGAAGCAACAGGGAGCTGGCAATCATCCCAAGCTTGTTGGAAAGCAATGCATATGCATCATACACTTGCATCATATTGCTCCATATTGCATCATGTTTATCTTGTTGCATTTCAAGTGTCTAGGATTCTTTATCCTATCCATGCCATTGCATTGCACGAATATGATAAAGAGGGGCATCTGTAGACACTCAAAATTTTCTGTACACCTGTTACTGACATTGCAAGAGGGCAGATTCATCTTTCAGAGATAACCCTAGAAGACAGCTCACATCCAGTTCGAATACTACCAGAAGCTCCGTTTTAACCCCGGAATACACTGGGAGTAACAACCTCATCCCCGAAACACACACCAGGAGTAACAGTTCTAACCTCGGCGATAACCCCGAGGCCTGTAGTTCTAATACCAAAACATACACCGGAGAAGACCGATTCATCCCAGAGATAACCTCGAGATGTTTTGTCTCAGTCCTAACACTAGGAGTAGCAGATTCTAACCTTGGAGATAACCCCAAGGAAGGCAGTTGCAGTTCCGTAGATAACCCCAAAAATACTTGTTTTAAATGCAATCAGCTTCAGAACACTCGGTGCTTACACCGAGGCACTCAGTATGAGACCTGACAATAACACTAAGAAGACAATCACACCTCAGAGATGACACTGAGGACCTTCAACAATTACAGCAGTCCAATCTCAGCGATAACCCTGAGCAACGTCTGCTTTATCAGCCTAAACTAGAGATAACCCCAATAAGGGGAAAAGTCATCATCTTGCCACCTTGACACCACATCACGCCGTCTTAACATTTCAGACATACATTTCTACACAACAATGTCCCACAAGAATTAAGGAAGACCAATCCCGAGTGACTATTACGCAGGGTAACGGATAGAATTTGAAGTTAAAGGGCATCGTCCCATCTTCATGACTTTATACAACCTCTAATCCTATGTCATTGCGTAACTCTCGACAACGGCGGTCCGAAATAGGTCTTATATACCTCAGTCAGATGTCCAGATTGCAATTCTGAAAGTTTGAGCGGACATCACGTTGCATGCGTGCACGTACTTTTAGATGGCGGGACTCACGAAGCCCAGGGGACCCCGGTCAGCCTCAGGTACACCTGCGACCCAGCCATAGCTACACATGCGGCTCCACCCTCTATAAATAGAGGGCTTGGGGTCGTCATTTTAAGAAAGACGAAGGCGAAGAAGCCCTGTCTAATTTGCTCTGTTCACACCACAAACTGAGTGCTTTCTCATTTTAAATACTTGTAAGCTCATAATAGCTACTTTTTACAGGCAGAAGCCGAGTGTTCATCCATTTCAAGTTATTTAAGTCTTCTTTGGCAGCCCACTATAAGCCTTCTTATACATTTTAAAGTTTTTTCTCTTCATTTTTGCACACACTATTCTTCACGTTAAGAGTCATGTAGTGTGTGTATACCCGGACTTCGGTCCGTGGTTTCATTTCAAATTTTATATATATACACTTATATATATATATATATATATATATATATATGAACTGTGTGTCGAACTTTGTTTGATGAGCCTAGATTTTACATCCAGAGCATTTACTGCTTTAATATATATACTTATATATATTAACTGTTGTTGGACTTTGTCCGATGAGCCTGGATTTTATATCCAGTGCGTTTACCGCTATATATATATATATATATATATATATATATATATATATATATATATACATACATTTTGTCTCACCTGGAGTTTACTTCGTGGTGGTTGATCGTTTTTACTGCTTTCTGTACATTTCGTCCTGCCTGGAGTGTCCTCCGTGGCGGTTGGTCATTTTTCTAGCTTTATATACATTTTCGATCCCCCATGGAGGTGCTTCGTGATGGTGGATCTTGTTTGTATATATATATTTACAGCTTTTATATATATACATGCTTACTGCGTTTATATCAACTGTGACATCATGTGAGCCTACGAATCATGAGATCATAGATTCAGTCTACTGAATCTAGATTCGGTTCCCGTGCTGGAGATTTTTAGCTATAAGCAGCTTGTAAATTTATTCATGGCGTTTGGATTTCCTCATATGGTTTTGATACCCAGGAGGAGTTCGGCACTATTTTGTATAGTATTTTCTCGAAGATGCTTCGCATCTCGAAAATAAAAGCAATCAAGCCGAACATTTAATAAAACGAAAGTATCAAAGGCATCAATTACTAATGAGCATAGGGTTTGAAAAACCTCTTTTTAAAACATCACTGCTATATCTTGTTAAAACTAAATTTTTACACAAATTCAAACCCTATATATATAGGTGCAAACGAGGCATAGCACTACTTTCAAATAACAGCACATTGACCCACACAGACACACACATTCATACAACAATTTATTGAAAAGTGGCGGTCACCGTGGCAACACGGATGTCGGGGGGTGCCTAACAACTTCCCTCCGCATAATCAAGTCCCCGGACCCAAAATGAATCTCAGTTTCACTGACCCGTTCAGCAGTGTCGCATCACTGGGTCAATGTGCTAACCTTTTCTCGGTTGTGTTGGTACAACCAGTTAAAAAACCAACTGGCGACTCTTATAGTCCAATCGTCGACATTACACATGTCGGACCTTTTTCACTTATTTTTTCAAACAAATCTCACAAAAAAATGAGAACACAAAAGAACAGGTAATGAAAAGGGGCAAATAAAAATCTCGATGTCGACAATGTTTTTTATAATTTGAATGGTAACATTATTATAGTAAATTCATGGTATAAAAGTAAAAGGAGGTGGAAGAGAACAAATTGAATCTGAATTCCTATGATGTAAGCGATGATGTCATCGAACGATGAGGTAAGCGATGATGTCATCAGATGATGAGGTAAGCAATGATGTAATATGATCGATGATGTAAGTGATGATGTCATAAATTATGGTAAAAAGACTATTTTACCCTTACTCAGCCAAGCCTATAAATTGAAGCTTATTTCTTCATTATTTTTCACCAATTCATTCAAGCTATAGAGAGAGAAAGTATAGAGAGAATAAGAGAGAAAGAAGAAGAGTATTTTCTTATTACACTATTGCAGTATCCAATCTCCTACTAAGGTAAGAGGTATTATTTCTTTCGTATTCGTAAGTGATATTATTCTTGTTCAATTTCGTAAGAAATAATATTTTCTTCCATACTCTGTAGTATGTAAGTAATATTATTTCGTTTCATATTTCTAATTCTACACTTACGTTGATAAGTATTGCTTCTACACTCCATGAAATTAGTAGAATATTCTTTATATTTTCGCTTCATCCAGTATCTTTTCATGAAAATATTATTCTGAGCATTCTTGATAATTTTTAATCTTTTCATGTCGGGGTACTATTTTTGGGTTACTATTCCTAAAGTACTATTCATGGAATACTATTCACTCAATTACTATTCACCCAGGGTACTATTCATGATAAAAAAATTGATTTCGTTTCGGTCCAAATTATTTTTGATACAATATTATTCTTGACAAAGCAGTATCATGTTGGCAATTTGGACATTATTGAATTCTGGATAAATTAAATTATAAATCTTTAAAATTTATCCTTATTCTCATTTAAATTGAATTCTTATATCATTGTCATCATCCTCATGCTTATATTATGATGAAAGTCATCTTTGGCCGTAGTTCATAGATGGACTATTGATTGGTATGATTATGACCAGGGATTATTCGGTATAATCATTACCCGTAATGTTACAAATGATGTGGTAAAAGTCATCATTGGCCCGTAGTGCATTGATGGACAGTTGTTGGTATGATCATGACCATTGGTGATATTAATGACTATCATTGGCCCGTAGTGCAGGGATGATTTGATGATGTGGATTATTTATTAAGCTGAGTCTCAGCGATAAAACTGTTGATAAACTTTTTAAATCATAGAAGACAGTATATATCATGCTCTACTTGACTCTTCTAATAGATTGCTTGTTCCGCTACAGTTAAAGTTGATGTTTATTATATTTTATCAGTTTGACACTGTTGAAGGCTAACGATAATTTATTCTGCATTATCTTAGTCATAATATTTTTACTGGGCTAGTGGAGCTCACCCTTTGCTTTCATTGTTCTCTTCAGAAAATGAGAGTATAGCTGGAACTAGTGGGGGAACGGAGTGACGGTCTAGATGTTTGCATTAGTAGTCCTCACTATTCTATAAAATAGTGTGATAATAAATGTAATGAGGACTTATTTTGAGTTTGAATAATGTCTAGAAGACAATATTTGTATTAAAACTCACAGTTTATGTTGTGTTGTATTCTACACGACACTTAACAGTTGTATAAATTAAGTTTGTATTTGTATTTTGTACCATGTATTTGGCGACTCAGAATGGGTGATGTATACCTATTTTGGGGGCGTCACAGTTGGTATCAAAGCTTAGGGATATGATCCCTGGCTAAGATGTGAGACTAGAACTAGGGGGAGAGACGGGAAAATCCTTCGCTAGTAAGACCTACCTAAGTTTATTTGTTATTTAATTAGTCGGTCATAATATAGAGATAATATGTGGCATGTCAATTAACCCTTATTTTGTGGCAGTGCTTGAAAATGGCATCCGAAAATGTTGAGTTAAGCAATGGAGCACATGAGACTGTTGAGTCACCACTGATCAATATCCAGGATAATGTGCATCAGGAAGGAAATAATCCTCAGGTGAACAACAACACTGACCAATTGGCAAACAACGGAATGTTTAGGAGCTTTCTGTAATTCGTGCAACATCAGGTAAGAGAAACTCCTATTCAAAATACAGGTGGAAACACTAGCAACTCTCGAATGGTCACCGCTAAGCAGTTCAAGGAGCTGGGACCACCAGAGTTTTTGGGAGAGCCAAAACCACTTAAGGCGGAGACGTGGATAAAGCAGATCACCACGATATTTGATGTCTGAAATTCTCTGAGGAGCAAAAGGTTCCCTTTGCCACCTTCATGTTGCGAGGAGAAGCAGATTACTAGTGGAAATCTGTAAAGCGTACTCAACTTGCCGCACGAAAGATGTATTGGGAGAAGTTATAAAAACTGTTCAACGATAAGTACTTTCCCGAAAGTATTCGTCACATGAAGGAGGTATAGTTTATCAAGCTGGAGCAAAACAATATGACCGTGTCACAGTACGAAGCTAAGTTTATCGGGTTTTCCCGGTTTGCGCCCCACTTGGTTGATAATGAGGAGAGAATGACACAGATATTTCTAAGAGATTTGAAACCTGAGATATGTTAATACCTAATTTCTCACAAACTGTGTTTGTATTCAGTTGTTGTAAATTGAGCTCAGTTATTGGAACGTGATAATGAGTTAACACAACCAAGAGATAACAGTCGGTAAAGTGATAATACCAGTGGTAGCAGTCATCGAAGCGGTGACAACAAATGTGGAGGAAATCAACATGCCAGAAATGGTAACCACTTTGGTGGTAATCATGGCCAAGATAATAGAAGTGGAAATTTCAAGAAGAGGAAATTCAATAATGATGGAAAGACGTCAGCACCAGTACCTGTTGTTAAGGAAGGAGAACGACCGCCGGTCGTATATTACAAATGCAGAGGGGAGGGACACATCAGTCCAAACTGTACGCAGCAGTATAAAACATGTTACAATTGTGGAAGAGAAGGTCACCTAGCCCGATTTTGTCGTGCACCAAAGTCAAGTCCAGCTGGGATGGAGGCATCAAAGGCCGTCCCAAACAAGACAAAATCGATAGTTCAAGGGAGAGCGTTTGTCGTAACCACCCAAAAAGCGAGGAATCCGAACGAGGTGATCATGGATAAGCTAATGATAAACTCTAGCGAAGTCTATACCTTATTTGATACCGGTTCTACCCATTCTTTTATTTCTCTTACTTGCGCTTAACGTTTAAATTTAACTCCGGAGAAATTAGACTTTGACTTATCTGTTAAAACTCATTTGGGAGAAACCTTCATTACATCCACTGTTTATAAGTCTTGTTTGATTCAAATCAGTAACCGCACATTACCTGTCATTCTTATCTTTTTAAAAATACTTGCATTTGATGTAATTTTAGGGATTGATTGGTTAACTACTCATCATGCTAAAATTGATTGTTTTCGTAAGGTTGTTAGCTTTCATATTCCTAACCAACCTATTATGCGAATTCAAGCAACCTAACCACTAAAGTCAATCACTGTCATATCAAGCCATAAAGCTATCCATTTATTGAAAAACGGATGTCAAGCTTTCTTAGCCCATGTCACGAATTTAAATAAAAATACGTCAGATTTGAATGATATTTCTATTGTTAATAAATTTTCTGACGTATTTCCTGAAGAACTTCCTGGCCTACCCCTAGAGTGAGAAATTGAATTTTGTATCGACCTTGAACCCGGTACAAAACTGATTTCTAAAGCCCCATATCGAATGACTCCTATTGAACTTCAAGAGTTAAAAACCTAACTGCAAGAATTGTTAGACATCGGTTTTATTCGTCCGAGTACGTCTCCTTGGGGTGCTCCTATTCTATTCGTAAAGAAGAAATATGGAAGTATGCGACTTTGTATTGACTATAGGGAGTTGAATTATGTCACCGTCAAAAATAGGTTCCCGTTACCTCGCATTAATAACCTGTTTGACCAGTTGTAAGGTGCCAAATTCTTTTCAAAGATCGATCATCATTCCGGATATCATCAGTTGAAGATTAAAACTGATGACATTCCAAAGACTGCTTTCAAAACTCGGTACGGGCATTACGAATTCCTAGTCATGTCTTTTGGATTGACTAATGCTCTTGCCGCCTTCATGGATATGATGAACTGAGTATTTAAGGAATATTTAGATCATTTTGTCGTTGCCTTTATTGATGACATCCTCATATACTCCAAAAGCCGTGAAGATCATGAGCAGTACTTGAGACTGATACTCCAAAAGCTTCGTGAAAATAAGCTATATGCCAAGTTAAAGAAATACGAGTTCTGACTTGAGAAAGTAGCATTCCTTGGGCACGTGATGTCAAATCACGGAATATCTGTTGACCCAGCAAAGATTGAAGCAATTCAAAGCTGGGAGAAACCTAAGTCAGTGACCGAAGTACGTAGTTTTTTGAGCTTAGCTAGTTATTATCGGAGATTCATGGAAGGATTTTCTCAAATCACTACTCCATTAACTCAGCTGACTCGAAAAGATATAAAATTTGATTAGAGCGAGGAATGTGAGAAGAGTTTTCAAGAACTCAAGAAGAGACTCATTTCAGCACCTGTTCTGACAATACCATCTGGTTCGGAGGGATATGTCATTTACAGTGATGCTTTAGGCAGATGTTTAGGATGTATTCTCATGCAACATGGGAAAGTCATAGCCTATGCCTCGCGATAACTCAAAGAATATGAGAGGAATTATCCTACTCATGATCTAGAATTGGCAGCTATCATTTTCGCACTTAAAATCTGGAGGCATTACCTGTATGGGGAGAAGGTGGAGATCTTTATGGTTCATAAAAGCCTCAAATATTTCTTCACTCAAAAGGAACTCAACATGCGGCAACTTGAACTGTTGAAAGATTATGATCATACTATTCAATACCATCCTAGAAAAACAAACGTGGTAGCTAACGCATTGAGTAGAAGATCATATGCGGGTATGAGTGCGATATTATCTACGCAAAGGTCCATTTTGTATGACTTGCAAAGGATGGAGATAGAGATAAAGACTCTAGGGACCCACGTGATGATGGCAAATATATGAGTAGAACCGACTTTAATCGATAAAGTTAAAGTTGTTCAAACTACAGACC
Source organism: Panax notoginseng (assembly GCA_016801055.1). Taxonomy (NCBI): domain Eukaryota; kingdom Viridiplantae; phylum Streptophyta; class Magnoliopsida; order Apiales; family Araliaceae; genus Panax; species Panax notoginseng. The sequence goes on along the minus strand of CM029015.1, from coordinate 153,822,523 downwards.
TAGAGCTGATGCGTATGAAGCAGAAAGTGCAAGAAGGTACTATTTTGGAAGCAAGAATCGATGAAGAAGGAATACTTAGAGTCAACTCCAGACATTGTGTTCCTAACGACTCTGATTTGAAGTATAAAATCATGATGGAGGCGCACAACACACCATTTGCAATCCATCCTGGAAGTACCAAAATGTATCGTGATCTTCGACATACATTTTGGTGGAGCAATATGAAGAGAGAGATAGCGGAGTTTATCTCAAGGTGTTTAACGTGTCAACGTGTCAAGGCAGAGCATCAAGTGCCAAAAGGTCCATTGCAACCACTTGAAAATTCTAGAATGGAAGTGGGAGCACATTACCATGGATTTCGTTACTGGTCTTCCCAAGGTTTCTCAAGGCATAGATGCGATTTAGGTCATTGTTGATAGATTGACCAAGTCTACTCATTTCTTACCTATACGAGAAACTTATTCATTTGAACGTCTTACTCGTATATACATAAATGAGATTGTAACACTGCATGGTATGCTAGTATCCATAGTTTCTGATCGAGAACCAAGATTCACTTCACGATTTTGGGTCAGTTTGCAAAAAGCTATGGGCACGGATTTACGATTTAGTTCGGCATATCATCCTCAAACGAATAGGCAGTCAGAGAGGACTATTCAAACTCTTGAAGATCTATTAAGACTCTGTGTCCTTTACTTCAAAGGAAGTTGGGACATGTTCTTGCCATTGGTGGAATTCTCCTACAACAACAGTTATCAAGCAAGTATTGAGATGACTCCATTTGAGGCGTTGTATGGATGCAAGTGTCGTTCTCTAGTATGCTGGGACGAGGTGGGTGAAGCAAAGTTGTTGGGACCAAAATTGGTGCGCATGACAACATAAAAGATTCAAATGATCCGACAACGTATAAAAATCTCACAAGATAGACAAAAGAGTTATGCTGAACTTCATCGAAAGGACGTGAAGTTTAATGTTAGAGATCATATGTTGTTACGGGTTTCTCCATGGAAAGGAGTTACGAGATTTGAAAAGAGAGGACAGCTCAATCCTCGATTCATTGGCCCTTTCGAAATCCTCGATCGAGTAGGAACTCTGGCTTATAGACTCGCCTTACCGCCAAGTATGTCTCGTGTTCATAACGTTTTTCACATATCCATGTTACGTAAATATGTGGAAGACCCGAACCACATTATTGAGTTAGAACCAGACGAAATAGTGGAAGATTTAACGTATGAAGAGGTACCTGTTAAAATCTTGGATAAAAAGGAACATATTCTACCCTCCAAGGTTATACCTCAAGTCAAAGTTTTATGGAGAAACCACGATGTTGAGGAAATGACCTGGGAGTTAGAATCTGAAATGAAGTCAAGGTATCCTCACCTCTTCAACATACCAGGTACGTACCCTAATTTCGAGGATGAAATTTCATAAAAAGGGGAGGTTGTAAGGCCCCAACTTTTATGAATAAAGATTAATTTTCTCGAAATATATTTTTGAATATTATGGAGTGGAGTTTTATATAATGTTATAATTGTGGGTAATATTTATAAATTTTATAAAGTAAGCAAGTGGTTATAAAATATTCGATTGGTCGGGAAATATCCGTACGACGGCACGATCATTGGTGGACCCCAAAACGGAATAGCAGTCGGATATAGAAAGCAACAAAAATATCATTTTTATAAAATAACGGTAAAAGTTTTACCGTAACTGTTGAAATACCCGTTAATAAAAATATAGTAATATGCATGGATGCATAGTAGCACACGGTATTGTATAGTATCTTTGATTATTGATGCTTACGTAAGAAGTCACTACTCAATAATTGTTACAGTAATTGCTGTTCAATATTTTATTTTATTGATTCTATAATTGCTACGTTGATATTTTATATTATTGATTCAATAATTGTCATTGCACAGTATTTCAAATTATCAAATCAATAATTTATATTATTTGAATAATATTATTATTTACATTATTGATAATATCTAGAAAGTTCTGTCAAGAAAAGTGGTTTGGTCACCTAATTGCGCGCCAATAGGGAGAAATCCTTATCGAAAAGCCCCCTTTTTCCTGGGAACGACCTGGTTGTCAATATTGAAATTTTGTAATATTATTTGTGAATAATTAATTGTTGATATATATGATAAGAAAATATTTATTCAATGTGGATTTAAACTGAGGAATTTTTAGCATGTGACATTTGTTGAAAGTTTGTATTTTATATTTTTCGATAAAATAATTCATTCAAATATATTATTATAATATTACATTATACTAGTATGATGTGATTATATAATAATATATTTTTTATAATTTAAATGGTAACATTATTATAGTAAATTCATGGTATAAAAGAAAAAGGAGGTGAAAGAGAACAAATTGAATCTGAATTTCTATGATGTAAGCGATGATGTCATCAGACGATGAGGTAAGCGATGATGTCATCAGACGATGAGGTAAGCAATGATGTAATATGATCGATGATATAAGCGATGATGTCATAAATTATGGCGAAAGGACTTTTTTACCCTTACTCTGCCAAGCCTATAAATTGAAGCTCATTTCTTCATTATTTTTCACCAATTCATTCAAGCTATAGAGAGAGAAAGTATAGAGAGAATAAGAGAGAAAGAAGAAGAGTATTTTCTTATTACACTATTGCAGTATCCAATCTCCTACTAAGGTAAGGGGTATTATTTTTTTCGTATTCGTAAGTGATATTATTCTTGTTCAATATTCGTAAGAAATAATATTTTCTTCCATACTCTGTAGTATGTAAGTAATATTATTTCATTTCATATTTCTAATTCTACACTTATGTTGATAAGTATTGCTTCTAGACTCCATGAAATTAGTAGAATATCCTTGATATTTGCGCTTCATCCAGTATCTTTTTATAGAAATATTATTCTGAGTATTCTTGATAATTTTTAATCTTTTCATGTCGGGGAACTATTCTCGGGTTACTATTCTCGAAGTACTATTCACGGGATACTATTCACTCAGTTACTATTCACCTAGGGTACTATTCATGACAAAAAAATTAATTTTGTTTCGGTCCAAATTATTTTTGATACAATATTATTCTTAAATTTTACTCCACAAAGCAGTATCATGTTGGCAATTTGGACATTATTGAATTCTGGATAAATTGAATTATAAATCTTTAAAATTTATCCTTGTTCTCATTTAAATCGAATTCTTATATCATTGTTATCATCCTCATGCTTATATTGTGATGAAAGTCATCTTTGGCCGTAGTGCATAGATGGACTGTTGATTGGTATGCTTATGACTAGGGATTATTCAGTATAATCATAACCCGTAATGTTACAAATGATGTGGTAAAAGTCATCATTGGCCCGTAGTGTATTGATGGACAGTTGTTGGTATGATCAAGACCATTGGTGATACTAATGAATATCCTTGGCCCATAGTGCAGGGATGATTCGATGATGTGGATTATTTATTAAGCTGAGTCTCAGCGATAAAACTGTTGATAAACTTTTTAAATCATAGAAGATAGTAGATATCATGCTCTACTTGACTCTTCTAACTGTAGTTAAACTTGATGTTTATTATATTTTATCAGTTTAACACTGTTGAAGGCTAACGATAATTTATTCTGCATTATCTTAGTCATAATATTTCTTACTGGGCTAGTTGAGCTCACCATTTGCTTTCATTATTCTGTTCAGGAAATGAGAATATAGCTGGGACTAGTCAGGGAACGGAGTGACGGTCCAGATGTTTGCATTAGTAGTCCTCACTATTCTATGAAATAGTGTGATAATAAATGTAATGAGGACTTATTTTGAGTTTGAATACTATCTAGAAGATAATATTTGTATTAAAACTCACAGCTTATGTTGTGTCGTATTCTACACGACAATTAATAGTTGTATAAATTAAGTTTGTATTTATATTCTATACCATGTATTTGGCGACTCAGAATGGGTGATGTATACCTATTTTGGGGGCGTCACACAACCCCAAACTCTTAGTAAAATCATCAGATATAAATGAACAAGTAGCACCCGAATCAAATAGTGCATATGCATTTATATCATTGATTGAAATGATACAGGACACCACATCTTTTGACTACACCTCATCCTGCACAGTCATGTTGAAGGTTCTGGCCGTGGGTCTATTTGTCGACGTTGGTCCAGTAATAGCCAATGTACCTCCACTGCCACCTCCCTTACTTCCAGTTACACTTCCAGCTGTCATCTTAGGACACTCGCAAGCTAGATGATCCTTTGACCCACATATGAAACAAACATCCTTCTTCGGTTGAGAGAAATTCGTAGCAATGTGACCCTCTTGGTCACAATTATAGCACACCCACTTACCTCTCAAGCACACACTAGTGTGATTTCTTCCACAGGTAGCACATGCTTCAATTTTCCTCTTCCACTGGCTACTTTGCTGACTTTCAGCACCTACACTCTCATTCCACATCCTCTTTGGGTTATTATTCCCACCACTGCTACCACCAGTTTTACCTTCATTCTCATTATTCTTCTTTCTCCATTCCTGATTATATTTTGTTAAGGCATCGTTCCCACCTTCTGTGATAATTGTCTTTTCAAGAACTGCCACAAATGTCTTTAACTGAAATATAGAGACTCTGGTGTACAATCAGGGCTTTAGTCCCTGTTCAAACCTTCTTGGCTTGCGCTCGTCTTTGTTAACCTGATACGGCACAAACCTCGCTAACTTTTTGAATTTTGTCGCATACTCCAACATCGTCATCGCACCCTGATTCAATTCTAAAAATTGGACCTCCATCTGATTCTGTGAGCTTTCTAGAAAATAGGTTTCAAAAAATATTTCCTTAAACCTATTCCATGCCATCACCCCTGACGTCCTCGGGTTTTATTTGCCTACCACCAATAGCTTACTTCTGCTTTCAACGTGAACATTGCAAATGTAGTCTTCTGGTGTTCACCGACTCTAGAAACGTTGAAAACCTTCTCTATTTCCATGATCCAGGTATGTGCCTCAACTAGATTTATAGACTCACGAAACTCTGGTGGTCCTACTGCCTTAAGATCTTTAAAGGTCGTAGCTGGATTCCGCGGCTGATTCTGAAGTTCTCCTGTCAGTAACGTCACCAACTGCTAAACTGGGTTAGCATTGGCATTGTATTGGTAGACCCCTCAGGTTCTTTGTCGTGGTTGACTTCTTCTTGGAAGCATTTTCTGTTTAAAATACACTTATTAGATCATCGCTCAATTTCTTAAGTATCTTCTACTTAACTTGCACATCATAAAAGACTATCACATAACACATAACATCTTGAATAAATATTAACACTTTATTCATTCATAATCTTTTAGAGACATAGAAATGATAGCATCGTTGCTATTTACATCAACTTCCTGAACTAATAAAGTTCCAAGATAACATCATCATATCCCATTGGTCACATAACACTTGGGATTTACATCTTATTCATTCAATAATTACACTTTCTATTAAGGCCTACTAAGACGTTGCACAACCTTACGATGCTCCTCTTCCATAAAACAGAATATCATTCTACGATCTAACATATGCCATGACAATTCCTCAAACTGAGTTGGATAGTACATAGCTCGGTCTTGAGCTCTATTTACCACAGTGTGGAAAACACAATTCATCTCTTCCATCTTAACCTTCTTTGCTTGTACCTCTCCTTCTGCTACATCTTTATGCTGGGAAGCCTTCTCGTAAGCATCTTCAACTCTTGCTCTCTTGGAAAATTCTTCTTTCAGGTTATCCTTCAGTTTCGCAACCTCCTCTATCAGCTGCTTCTTTTCCCCCTCTGTGTGAACCAACTTCCATTCCACATTACCCAGACGTTCATCAAGATCATGGATTTCATCGTCCTTCTATGCCATCGAAGTCTGATGTTCATCTACTAGTTCCTCCAATTCCCTGACTCTATCTTGAAGCTCAATGTTATGATCATACACTTCGTCATACATTTGAGCTGCAATAGAGTTTGGTGGAAATGCTTCCCCTTCCTCCTCCTCATCTATCTGTAGTAGCTACACAGGATCCTCCTCATCCGTTTCTACCTCAACCTCATCATTTAATAATCCCTCCTGCCAAACTCTGGGTACCTAACAACTGTAACCAACGGAGACGGCTCCCTAGGCACTAGCTGTTCCCATACTACTTGAACATCTCGAGGCTCCTCCTCTATAGGCATCTGAGGTCCCTCGTCCCTAGCCTGACTGGATTCTCCCACATTAGCCATCCTGACAACAAAAATTTTAAATTTTTAATTACTAACCGTCACTACTCGACACTCACGAGCATATAGGTTGCAACCACATAAGCACATAGAGTGTTTTATTATTTCTTCCTTAAAACTTGATAAGAGTTTATTACCACTATCTTTACAATCTCCTATAAGGTTACTTCCTAAGGTATTTCCCCCACTTAAAGTTCATAACCTAAAGCTTTGATACTAACTTGTGACACCCCAAGATTCATTCCCATAGGATTTGGTGTTCACTATCCAAACATTCATTTCTAACTACCCAAATTTAATAAAATTTAAACAATAAATCTTCCCATTAAAGGGTTACAAAATTAAATCATAAAAATCACAGGTTGTCTAACCTTAAAACATTCATCAAATGCGAAAAATTAATTAATTACATCACATAATTAAACCAGGTCTAGAATCATAAATCTCAATAAATTAATAAGTCTTCAACACTTGTTCATCTTTTCTTTCGCTTTGCTAGTGGTTGGCTCATCAACCTTCTCAATTTTAGCTGCAATAGTTATATATATGCAAGAGCGAGCCAAACAAATGCTCACTTAATGAAAATATAATAACTGGTAATGAATAAGTTTAACTGAATTGAATAACATTTTACAGTATTGTTAATCAAGAACTGATATTGAAATTTATCTAAGGGTCACAAGACCATGAAATATGTCTCAGGTTATAAGTATTTCTACTTGAACCTTTAACAGTCGTTAGACTATATGGACCTTCCTTCTCGTACTTAGGGGGATTAGCCTTTCGTACCATGTATTGTGCACAAACATCTTAACACTTTCGCGTAAATAATCCCCTATAATAGGGTTATTCATCTCAGTTTAACATACGAGTCCGCACCAAAGAAAGTTTGGTTTGGATAAGTTTCAAGGGTAATTTAGAGTTCAACGTACATCAACTAAGGATTAGTTGAATCAAAAGTTCAATGACAATGTAAAAGTTCAACAACAACGTAATACTGAGTAGTTATGAACCATAAATGAATATTGTAAAGCAACAAGTTCATGCTTTAAGAATAAAGTTCAAAGCATTGAAAAGATATATAAAAAAACTTTGCTCAAACAAAATGGTAAGCTAAGGTTACAATTTTCAACAAGGAAACAAGGTTAAAAACTTTACTCAACAGATTTCAAGAACTTGCTAAAATAAAGTTAGGGTTAGAGAACTTGCCTTGCGTGAAAGCTAAACTGTTATAATTCACGTTCCCAAATATCATATACACATGTCATCATGACATAATTAATTTTCACATGAACACGGTACATAATTGAGTATCTATTTCATTAACAACCCTTTGATATTAGGTTTAACCACATGATTAAACCACACTTTTAATGCAATAACACAAATCTTCAGTTATCACATAACTCATTAATTACTAATAATAATTTTCATATTTGGTATTATAACAACACCACAATATGATAAATCACATTTAATAGTCATAACATTACACTATATTAGCAATTATAGAATTGTATATTTAAAAATAAAATTTCTGGGCCAAACTACTAACTGGCGCTGCAACACCCCAGTTTGCACTGAGGACCGGCGCTGCGGCACGAGATTAAGACTTGAAATCGGCGCTGCAGCTCTGTCTCGGCGCTGCAGCGCTTCTGTTTACTCACAGAACCAGCGCTGCAGTGCTTGTACTCATCAACATACACTGAGTGGCACTGCAGCGCCCTATTTTTTTACAGAACTGGCGCTGCGGCACTGTGGCACAGTTGCACACAGATAGTATTCACGAAGAACACAAAACCAAACCAAATTGGCCTAAAAACTCTTTTCTAACAACCATTCCAACTTACCCAAGTTATATAAACTTCACATAAACAACAATTAATATTGCTAACATGTTTCTAACCATATAAACAATATAAACTTCCAAATTACAATATTTAAATTCAATGTTTTTACTATTTATTCCCTTTTTGACATTCTTAGCGAAATTAATCATTGTGAATTCGTTTTTCAACTAAATCAGTTTGTTTAAAACCCATTATTTTCGTTTCTTCATATATTTACACAATCAAAAATCAATTTACTCATTATAACATGAATTGAACATATATTTGATTCCAAAATAAGCCATATCATATATACATATCTGTATTTCTCTGTGAACATAATTTCTTCCCATATATCATATTTTCATGGATTATCCTACTCTAAATCATATACTAAACATATAAAAACAGTTTATGTTCACTAATTAACATATGTAAGCCATATTTTCAACAATTATCATAGAATTCAAATTATAGAAATATAAAAACAAGTTTTTCAATGAAGAACAATAAAGAGTGTAAACTGATAACTGAAAGTTAGATTGCTACCTTAAATTTCTTGTTTAGCCAACAAAGATGATAACAATCTCATTTGATAATCCCTTTTTCTTCTAATTGTACTCTCAAACTTCTTTAGAGTTCATCCTCTTTTCTTTCTCTGCTATCTCTAACTCTTAGGCTTAGAAACAAAGTACGTAACTTACACCCATATAACTGATACATATAATACGTAAATAAAAAAACTGATAAACATAATATCTCTATTTATTTCTTTTGTCAGATATATTTTTTTTAAATTCAAAAGCCATTAAGGCTTGTTTGGCAAAACAGAATCAAAATAAAGACTTAAAAGCCTTAAGTCTTATTTGGCAAAAACAGAATTAAAACTTTTTTAATTTATTTTGATAACTCACTTACTATATAGTTTATTGTTACACCATATTTAATTAAATTCCCACATTCAAATTTAATTAAGTTAAAGCTAACAGCACTTATTAAATCAAAATGCCACATTATCAAATTGCCACAAATTGTAATTTTTATTATAATTTTATTCAATAAATTAGCACATCACTTTTAATTACTAAATTAAATTAAAACAACATTATAACAATTCCTTTAATCCTTATCAACTCTCTAATTTAATTATTAAATTAAATTAGATTATTACCACATAATAATTAATTCATCACTCTTTTAATTTAATTAACTTCAACATACAAAATTACCTAATACCAACTTATAAATTAACTTATTACACTTAATCAAGTTAATTCCCACAACTCATGAATTTTTTATTTAATTAATAAATAATCAAGTTAAACAAATATTTATTTAACAATAAACACATCAACTAAAATATTTATTTAATTCAATAAATATTTGAAATTACATATAAAAATTCTGGATTGTTACATTATGCATGTTAGTTAGTTACTGGACTGCATGAATTATACTTTGAGCTGATTTGATATTGGTCTTTTGAATATGATGTGGTAATCTGTTATAATTTGCATTGCTGGAAAGTATCCTTTTTGTAAGACTCCAAATTTTATGAATAAAGATAAATTTTCTATAAATATCATTTTTGAATATTAAGGAGTGAATTTGATATAATGTTATAGTTGTAGGTAATATTTATAAATTTTGCAAAGTACGCAAGTTGTTATATTATATTCGATTGGTCGGGGAATATTCGTTTTAACAGAGAATATTCGTACGACGACAAAATCATTGGTGGACCCCACAACGGAATTATTGTCGAATTGAGAAAACGATAAAAATATCTTTTTATAAAAATAACGGTGAAAGTTTTACCGTTAATTGTTGAAATACCCGGTGTTAAAAGTATAATAATACGCGCGGTTGCATAGTAGCACACGGTATTGATTATTGATGCTTACGTGAGAAGTCACTCAGTTTTGTTCAATTATTATTATAGTATTTCCTTCATAGTATCTCACGCTATTTGATTCAGTTATTGTCGATATTTTATATATTATTAAATCAATAATTGAGACGATACAGTTATTCACATTATTATTTACAATATTGACGATGTCTAGAAAGTTCTGTCGAGGAGAGGTTTGGTCACCTAATTGCGCGCCAATAGGGAGAAATCCTTATTGGAAAGCCCCCTCTTTCCTGGGAACGATCTGGTTGTTAAATATTGCGAATAATAATAATAATGAATAAATGTTGTTAAAAATATTGAAAGGATTTTTATGAAGTATTTGATATAAATTTTGTTATTTTATGGACCCCTATTTACCCATTTTTCAAAATAATCGATAGAAAGTTATTCGGTATATATATATATATATATATATATATATATATATATATATATATATATATATATATATAATAGGTGGGGGCCCACTTATGGGGCCCACATGTTGAAAAATGAATGTCAGGGAAGAATGCAAATTTTGGTCACGGGTGGTTATAATTGTGTGTATATATATATATATATTATATTTTATTTAAAAAATTTCATTTTATTAGAATATTTTATTGCATAGTACAGCATAGTAAAATCAAAATTTTTCAAAAAATTCGACCGAACGTCGCCCGTGACTTTTTCTTTACTATGCGTCCGAATAGTATCCTTTCTATTCTCCTATAAATAGGATACTTAGTTAGAATTAAAAATTACACCAGAATCAGAGAATTCTTCTTCTATAATATTAAGCATATTTCTTTCGAGTTTTAAAAAGCTTTGAGCGTAGAAAACAGTGAAAGTTTTCTTCAAGAATATCCCCGCTATACCAGTTGGAATACTCTTCTTTTCAAGGTAAGGGATATTATTTTTGTTCAGTATTCATATGAAATAATATTTTCTTCCATACTCTGTAGTATGTAAGTAATATTATTTCGTTTCAGATTTCGAATTCTACACTCATTTTGTTAAATTGTTGGCTTCTATACTCCATGAAATTAGTAGAATATCCTTGATATTTGCGCTTCATCCGGTATCTTTTCATGAAAATATTATTCTGAGCATTCTTGATAAGTTTTAACTTTTTCATGCCAGAGTACTATTCACGGGGTTACTATTCCCAAAGAACTATTCACGGGGTACTATTTATGATAAAAATTAATTTCTTTTTGGTCCCAATCATTTTTGATACAATATTATTCTTGAATTTTACTCCACAAAGCAGTATCATGTTGACAATTTGGGCATTATTGAATTCTGGATAAATTAAATTATAAATTTTTAAAAAATTATCATTGGCTTGCTTTTATTTGAATTCTTATATCATTGTCATCATTCTCATATTTATATTGTTATGAAAGTCATCTTTGGCCCGTAGTGCATAGATGGACTTGGTATGATTATGACCGGGGATTATTCGGTATAATCATGACCGTAATGTTATAAATGATGTGGTAAAAGTCCTTATTGGCCTGTAGTGCATTGATGGACAGTTCTTGGCATAATCATGGCCATTGATGAAAACACGAATATCCTTGGCCCGTAGTGCATGGATAATTTGTGGTCGTGATACTAATGAATATCTTTGGTCGTAGTGCATGGATGATATGGATTATTTATTAAGCTGAGTCTCAGTGATAAAACTTTTGCTAAACTTTTTAAATCTTAGAAGATAGTAGATTTAATGCTCTACTTGACTCTTCTAATGGATTGCTTGTTCTACTGCAGTTAAACTTGATGTCTATTGTATTTTATCAGTTTAACACTGTTGAAGGCTAACGATAATTTATTCTGCATTATCTTAGTCATAATATTTCTTACTGGGCTAGTTGAGCTCACCCTTTTCTTTATTGTTCTCTTCAAGAAATGAGAATATAGTTGGGACTAGTTGGGGGATGGAGTGACGGTCCAGATGTTTGCATTTGTAGTCCTCACTATTCTATAAAATAGTATGATAATAAATGTATTGAGGACTTATTTTGAGTTTTAATACTGCCTAGAAGACAATATTTGTATTAAAACTCACAGCTCATGTTGTATATTTAAGTGTGTATTTGTATTCTGTACCATGTATTTAGCGACTCAGAATGGGTGATGTATACCTATTTTGGGGGCGTCACAATTGGTATCAAAGCTTAGGGATATGATCATTGGCTAAGATGTGAGACTAGAACTAGGGGGAGAGACGAGGAAATCCTTCGCTAGTATTGTAGCATCCCCAAATTCGGGTACCTTTTTACCACGAATCTGGTATACTAAATCCATAATTATTGCGGAAGATATAAACATAAATTGTTTATACATTAAACTTTTATAACATAAATCCCAATGTCTACAACCTTAACTTAATATATACCTTCAATATCTTAAAGGTTTACAATATCATTTGTATCAGAAAATTTAATAGTTCTAACTGCATCAAAAATTAATCTTGCACTTTGTCTTTGCTTCTATCTTTACTCGAGCTTTCATCTTAATCTGAAATTTTTTATCATGATATAGCAAGGGTGAGCATCAAATTTGTGTAGCAAGTTAAATTGATTTGAGGATATATCATGATTGAAAGAATATGAATAAAAGGCTAGCTACGTCCAACAATATAATTGTGAACTAACAGGAATCAAATTTCATAATTGAATGATCAGGACGACATGAATAAATGTCAATAATGAATATGAATAATTCAACTGGAGCAGATGGTAATGAAGGTGATCAACCTTTCATACCTGATGAACATATGTAACATGCACTAAGTGCGAATCAATAATCAGTATAGATGTGAATAATCCACAATAATTATTCACTAATATGCTTTGAAATATAACTCGAGTTTGAGTTAAGGAAACTTGCCTGCATAGTCGATTACCGCTACGCAATTTAATTTATTCTCTTTATTGAAAAGACCTATCAGGTATAAGATTGGTCTTTCAATTAGCATATCATACTTTATTTCATAATACTATCTAACACTTAATCACATAGTCAAATATTAGATAATCTTAACACCCTATTCATTTACTTACTTATAATCTCATCACCTTATATTAACTTGTCTAATCTTTACTCACAAAGTTAAGTATTAGACATCACACCTTAGTTTTAATATTATCATTATACTTTGATAATCTTACAACTTGTACTTTATAAGTTTTCCCCTTTAGATGTTATCTTAGTAAACGAGATAACCTTTCAGTAAATTGAAATATTATTTCAGTAAAATGAATTACATTTCAGCATCCTGAAATCACTATTTCAGCAAACCAAAATCAGATTAGCAGACTAAATTCAATTTCAGCAACCTGAATTCAAAATCTTCAATTTCAGCAACCTGAATTCACTATTCTTTTGCACGAAAATAACAAATCAACTTATTATTTTTCTATCTTTTGGCCAATCATATACACATGTATTCCATACACAAAAAATATTTTTCCGTAATTTTTCAACTCCCTTAAGTATTTTTCAAAAATCAATTTCTAGTTAATTCCTTAAAAAATTAGCTACCTCGTGCTTAACTCCAAAAATCCCCATCTCTTGGAATAATGTTATACATGTTAACGTGACCCTCCAGTTTAAATTTCGTGACTATCGGAGATATAGAACTCCGGTTATAGCGATTTTTGTCAGAAAATCACAGAAATTGAAATGCTCATAACTTGCTCAATTTAAGTCAGAATGAGATCATTTTTGGACACAACCTACTTTATCCCATATATTTTCATCCCCCAAAAGGCCGGATTTTATCTCAATAAATAAGTTGCCGAAATAGCCCTTTTAAAGTTTTGGGCAGAAGCTAAATTGTCATTTTGCAGTTTTTCGTCCTTTGCTAAAAATAGTCCATACGGAACTCTACAACTCCTTTTTCAGTGATTCCATATGGAGATGTTAGATAACATATACATATAACTCTAGGACTTGATCACACTCAAAAATTCGAAATATAATAGGAGATATGGTCATTTGAATTTCATGTTCCGTTTTCACAAAAATCTAATTTTTAACCCTTGGTGAGTTCTAAGAAAACTTTCATGTTTTCACATAATATCAACATAACTCATCATAATACTTAATAATACCTTATACACCCATGGATCTATCATGATGAATGATCTATTCCATCAAACAATCATCAAACACAAAATAAAATACAATCAAGGTAAGGAAAAATTAGGATTTTCTACACTTTGAAAACCTAGCTTCACTTTTCTTGCTTTTGATCTAACTTTTGACACTTAAAATGGATAGATCCACACATAAAATACTCTAAATCATGTAGATCTAAGATTTTTGAGTTTTGAAACATTAGATCTTTATTCCATCAAAATAACTTAAAAAGGATAACTTAGGTTTGGTTTTATACCTTTGAAGTCTTTCTTCTTCTTCCTTCACAAAGTAACTTCATGATTCTTGGAGACATGAAAATCTCCTCCCTTCTACTTCACAAAGTCGGCAGCCCCTTGGGCTCTCTCTTTCTATTTTCTCTCTCCTTTAGCTCTTAAGTTATTTAGAAAATGATGAAAGAGAAAAAAAAAGTAAACTTGTGGCAAAAAAATAAATATGATATGTGTATGCATATAACTTGAATATCTAATTAAAATCTCCCAACATATCTAGCTCTTCTCTCTCCACTCAATTACCAAGTGGTTACTTGGAAGAAACAACAAAGTGTTGTCTCAATAAAAATGTGCCACCTATTAAAGTAATATACCAACTAAATGTTAGAGTTTATGCCCTAGAGGCCAATTATTTGATATAATTGCTTAACATTTGATATTATTGTTGATTGAATAAATAAATGATTTTATTATGGTTTTATTTACTGCGTAATATAATTGTTAACATAATAAAATTCCTTAGAATAGTGATACAAATTATATAGTTTCAAGTATGTGACTTGAACATGAGATTATATAATTACAATTAGTATCATTGTTCTTAAATGTCCCTAGTCGAGTATCATTGTTGATGGGATAACAATGATGCATTGAGACTAGTATGTGGATTGACTGATGACCAAATCTCATTAGTCATAAATATATGAGATATTAAGTCAATGCATAGGTACATGTTAGAGAACGATGTACTGGACAGACCCACCATGAGAATTCTATATGGAGCATTATGCGAAGTGTCATTAGCAATTCTCATAGTGACAATGATGTAATGGTCCTCCAACCTGAAACCGCTATATTACTACACGAGAATTTATGTACTTTGATATCATCAAATGTCACCTTTAATAGGGTGGACTATAAAGGTGATTATTGAGTTTATTGTGAATCGTGTGAGAAATATGAGTGATCTAGATGGAATTTAACCATCCTATATTTTATAGGTGATATCCATAGGCCTCTTGATTGAGTAGGACTATGAAATGCATGGTCATTCTCAAATAGTAATTTGTTTCATATAGTCTACTCATTGATCAAGAAAACTCAGATTAAATTATGAAGAGTATGACACATTCCACGACTCGAG
This sequence comes from Panax notoginseng, assembly GCA_016801055.1. Classification (NCBI taxonomy): domain Eukaryota; kingdom Viridiplantae; phylum Streptophyta; class Magnoliopsida; order Apiales; family Araliaceae; genus Panax; species Panax notoginseng. Next base: position 153,807,021 of record CM029015.1, on the reverse strand, counting down.
TTTAATCTAGGATATTAAGGTTAAAAGGATTAAATTACATTGAAACATTGGTCACGAAAAGGTTGTATCGAATCATCGATCTTATTATTACTTGGGTAGCAGTGATGCATTACTAGATGCCGCTCACCGTTTATAACTTTATAATATGATTTTAAAGTTATTGCCAACGTAATAATAACCTATAGGGTCACACACAAAGAACGTAATTAAAAGGAAATTAATTTAAATTGTAAAGATTTAAATATGTCAATGTGATTGATATAATTTTAAATTACAAATTTAAATTAATAGGATAATTTATATATAGGTATATTAATTAAGTAAGATTTAATTAAGATATATATAAATTCAGATTTTAATAACATTAAATTTTGATTAATTCCTCCTAACTGCTATATATATGATATATATCAGTCACTTTAGGTTTGACGTCAAAAAAAAACCCTAGCCGCTCTTAGAGAGAGACTAGAGAAAACAGTTCAAAAATCCTCAACCTTGGTGGCTAGTACCACGTTTCCTTCTTCTGCAGATCGTAGGACGATTCGTGTGGAGCGTTCGTGTGGATACCGTAGAGACGCAGTCCGTTTGAATTGCGTTGGAGATTCGACCGCATCGATTCTAGCTTTTACAATCGGTATAATTTCTTACCACTGAATTAATTGTTTTTCGCATGGATCCTGTTTTAGGGTTTCGAAATTGCTTTAAATTTTAATTTTCGCTGTGCGTTTCTGTATCGAAACCCTAACACTAAAGTTACATGATCATTAAATACCTCTCCCCTTTCTCCTTTAAGTAACCGGCCATGTGGCCTTAATAACTCCACTATATCTCATCCTTTCTCTTACCTACTTTCTCATCCTAGCAAAGCTAACTTGTAAGCAACAACTAATGTGTTGTCCAACTAATAAATTGCCAACAAAAGAAAAGTTGTTTACCAACTAAAGTTAAACCCATCATTACATTCCACTCCTTTTCCCACTCCACCAATTTTGGCCACATGTCCTATTCATTCACCCATTTTATTTTTATTAGCTAGTTTAATTAATGACCATAATGCCCCTCCTTAAATGGACTTTAATTGGGCCAAGCTTGGGCTCCCTTTTTATTTTTTTTTGGGCTTGCACTTTCTTATTCCTTTGTCTACTAATTAAAATGAGCTTGAGCTCCTCCACCAAATAAATTGGGTCATCACTAAACTTGCCCTTTATATTAAATATTGGGCTAGCTCAATAATTTAATTGTTCTTAAATTAATTAACTACAAATCTCATGCTTAAATAAACACTTGGGCTACAAATTAATTCTTTGAGCCTAAAAATCAACTTAGTTCTATACTTATTAAATTTTTATCCATTCCCCATTATTTAATTAGGGTTTCCTTACACACATTAGTAAGTTAATTTCTTACTCATACACACTTATTTTCTTAACCCAATTAGACTTGCTTTAATTAGGTTATAAAATTAATTAATTGAGATGTATAAAATAAATCTTTTAATGTTAGTATATATATTTATATACTAATATTCTCACATATTATAACCTCTTAGGTTATTTACTTGTCACACCTAATATATATATTAGGTTACATAACTTAATTCTTAATTCACTTACTCACATATTCATACAAAATAAATTATTAAATTGAGACATGGTCCACAATTCCTAGATTAGGTCACTAGTATATAATTAAAATACTAGAACCACATACATATAATCTTATGACTCATACACTAAACATATACCTCATTATCAGACTATCACTTATAGTCTACCAAATCATTCAAGTTCTTATCCAAAAATTTTAAAATCCTTAAAATTCCTTTACAGAAACGTCAAATCCATACACTCATTTTCTGTCTAGGTCTATTATTTAACCTTTATTCAATCTTTTAAGATTTTATAGAATTGTCCAAATTTTCGGGTTGTCACAAGTATGACTTACCTAATTTATTTGTTATTTAATTGGTCGGTCAGAATATAGGGATAATATGTTGCACGTCAATTAACCTTTATTTTGTGACAGTATTTTAAAATGACATCCGAGAATGTTGAGAATAACAATGGAGCACATGAGACCGTTGAATCACCAACGATCAATAACCAGGAAAACGTGCATTAGGAGGGTAACAATCCTAATGTAAACAACAACACCGACCAAATGATGAACGACGGAATGTTTAGGGGCTTTCTGCAATTCATGCAACATCAGACGAGAGAGACTCGTGTCCAAAATACAGGTGGAAACACTGGCAACTCTCGGACGGTCACCGCTAAACAATTCAAGGAGTTGGGACCACCGGAGTTTATTAGAGACCCAAAACCACTTAAGGCGGAGATGTGGATAAAGCAGATCACCAAGATATTTGATGTCTTGGGATGCTCCAAGGAGCAAAAGGTTCCCTTTGCCACCTTTATGTTGCGAGGAGAGGCAGATTACTGGTGGGAATCTCTAAAGCGTACCCAGTCTTCCGCACTGAAGATGACTTGGGAGAAGTTCTAAGAACTGTTCAATGACAAGTACTTTCTCGAAAGTATTCGTCACATGAAGGAGGTAGAGTTCATCAAGCTAAAGCAGAACAATATGATTGTGTCGCAATACGAAGCTAAGTTTGCCGAGTTGTCCCAGTTTGCGTCCCACTTGGTTGATAATGAGGAGAGAATGATGCGGATGTTTCTAAGAGGTTTAAAACCTGAGATACGTCAATACCTAATTTCTCATAAACTGTGTTTATATTCAGATGTCGTAAATAGGGCTCAGTTATTGGAGCGCGATAACGAGTCAACCCAACCAAGAGAAAGCAGTCGACAAAATGATAATATCAGTGGTAGCAGTCATCGAAGCGGTGACAACAAACATGGAGGGAATCAACATACCAGAAATGGTAACCACTTCGGTGGTAATCATGGCCAAGACAGTAAAAGTGGACATTTTAAGAAGAGGAGATTCAACAATTATGGAAAAATGTCAGCACCAACACCCATTGTTAAGGAAGGAGAACGACCACCTACCATATCCTTCAAATGCGGAGGGGAGGGAGACATCAGTCTAAACTGTGCGCAGCAGTTCAAAATGTGTTACAATTATGGAAGAGAAGGTCACCTAGCTAGATTTTATTGTACAGGGAAGCCAAGTCCAGTTGGAACGGTGACACCAAATACCGTCCCAAACAAGTCAAAACCAGTAGTTCTAGGGAGAGCATTTGTTGTGACCTCCTAGAAAGTAAGGAACCCGAACGAGGTCATCACGAGTAAGCTTATCATAAACTCTAGCGAAGTATATACCTTATTTGATACCAGTTCTACCCATTTTTTTATTTCTCCTACTTGCGCTCAACGTTTAAATTTGACTTCAAAGAAATTAGACTTTGACTTATCTGTTGAAACTCCGTTAGGAGAAAGCTTCATTACATCCACTATTTATAAGTCTAGTTTGGTTCAAATCGGTACCCTCACATTACCTGTCGATCTTATTTCCTTAAAAATACTTGCGTTTGACATAATTCTAGGGATTGATTGGTTAACTACTCATCATGCAAAAATTGATTATTTTCGTAAGGTTGTTAGCTTTCATATTCCTAACCAACCTATTATGCGAATTCAAGCAACCAAACCATTAAAATCAATCACTATCATCTCAAGCCATAAAGCTATTCGTTTATTGAAAAATAGATGTCAAGCTTTCTTAGCTCATGCCACGGATTTAAACAAAAAATGTCAGTTTTGAATGACATTTCTATTGTTAATAAATTTTCTGACGTATTCCCTAAAGAACTTCATGGCTTACCCCCAAAGCGTGAAATTGAATTTTGTATTGACCTTGAACCCGGTACAAAACCCATTTCCAAAGCCCCATATCGAATGGATCCTATTGAACTTTAGGAGTTAAAGACCCAACTGTAGGAATTGTTAGACATCGGTTTCATTCGTCCTAGTACGTCTCCTTGGGGTGCTCCTGTTCTATTCGTAAAGAAGAAAGATGGGAGTATGCGACTTTATATTGATTATCGGGAGTTGAACCATGTCACCGTCAAAAACAGGTACCCGTTACCTCGTATTGATGACCTGTTTGACCAGTTGCAAGGCGCCAAATTCTTTTCAAAGATCAATCTGTTAGATTTGTAATATTCATTAACGCAATCAAATTGCACAAAATAAGCAGAAATGTGATAAAATAGAGTTTTAAAATTTTACGAACCATATACCCGGATCATCCTTTAAGCACAATTATTAATTAAATGAAAATAAAGGACGAGAATCATACCCTTGAAGATCCGAGCTTCCTCAGGTACAAGTTTACCTCCAAATCCTTTTCGTGTTCAATTTGAATCCACCGGGTTGGGTTTCTTCCTTTGATCAAAGTTAGCCACCCAAGTGTTTGGCCTCTAGAGGTGATCCACCAAGGAAGAAGAAAGATTCAAGAAGATGGGTGTTTGGCAAAACTCTAATTTTTCTATCTCTCATAGAAAAAGAGGAGACTCATTTCAGCACATGTTCTGATAATACCATCTAGCTCGAAAGGATTTGTCATCTACAGTGATGCTTTGGGCAAAGGGTTAAGATGTGTTCTCATGCAACATGGGAAAGTCATAGCCTATGCCTCTCGACAACTCAAAGAATATGTGAGGAATTATCCTACTCATGATCTAGAGTTGGAAGTTGTTGTCTTCGTACTTAAAATTTGGAGGCATTACATGTATGGGGAGAAAGTGGAGATCTATACGGATCATAAAAGCCTCAAATATTTTTTCACTCAAAAGGAACTCAACATGCGGCAACGACGTTGGCTCAAACTATTGAAAGTTTATGATCATACTATTCAATACCATCCTGGAAAAGCAAACGTAGTAGCTGACGCATTGAGTAGAAGATCATATGCGGGTACGAGTGCGATATTGTCAACGTAAAGGCCCATTTTATATGACTTGCAAAGGATGGAGATAGAGTTAAAGACTCCAGGGACCCACGTGATGATGACAAATATACGAGTTGAACCGACTTTAATCGATAAAGTTAAAGCTGCTTAAGTTAAAGACCTAGAGCTGATGCGTATGAGGAAAAAAGTATAAGAAGGTGCTATCCCGGAAGCAAGAATCGATGAAGAAGGAATATTACAAGTCAACTATAGACTTTGTGTTCCTAACGACCTTGATTTAAAGTATAAAATCATGATGGAGGCGCACAACACACCATTTGCAATCCATCATGGGAGTACCAAAATGTATCGTGATCTTCGACATACATTTTGGTAGAGCAATATGAAGAGAGAGATCGCGGAGTTTATCTCAAGGTGTCTAACTTGTCAACGAGTCAAGGCGGAGCATCAAGTGCCAAAAGATCCATTGTAACCACCTGCAATTCTAGAATGGAAGTGGGAGCACATTACCATGGATTTTGTTACTGGTCTTCCTAAAGTTTCTCAAGGCATATATGCAATTTAGGTCATTATTGATAGATTGACCAAGTCTGCTCATTTATTACCTATACGAAAAACTTATTCACTTGAATTTCTTGCTCGTATGTACATAAACTAGATTGTAAGACAGCATGGTATGCCAGTATTCATAGTTTCGGATCGAGACCAAAGATTCACTTCACGGTTTTGGGTTAGTTTGCAAAAAGCTATGGGCACAGATTTACGATTTATTTCGACGTATCATCCTCAAACGGACAGTCAAAGATGACTATCCAAACTCTTAAGGATCTATTACGACTCTGTGTCCTTGACTTCAAGGGAAGTTGGGGCAAGTTCTTGCCATTGGTGGAATTCTCCTACAACAACAGTTATCAAGCAAGTATCGGCATGGCTCCATTTGAGGCATTGTATGGAAGAAAGTGTCGTTCTCCAGTATGCTAGGATGAGGTGGGTGAAGCAACGTTGTTGGGATCGAAATTGGTACGCATGACTACGGAAAAGAATCAAATGATCCGGCAACGTATAAAAACCTCGCAAGATCGTCAAAAGAGTTATGCTTATCTTCATCGGAAGGACATGGAATTCAATGTTAGAGAACATGTGTTGTTACGTGTTGCTCCATAGAAGGGAGTTACGAGATTTGGAAAGAGAGGAAAGCTCAATCCTCGATTCATTGGCCCATTTGAAATCCTTGATCGAGTAGGAACTGTAGCCTATAGACTTGTTTTACCACCAAGTATGTCTCGTGTTCATAACGTTTTTAACATATCCATATTACGTAAATATGTGGAAGACCCGAACCACATTATTGAGTTAGAACCGGACGAAATAGCGGAAGATTTAACGTATGAAGAGGTTCTTGTTAAAATCTTGGATAAGAAGGAACATATTCTACGCTCTAAGGTTATACCTCAAGTTAAAGTTTTGTGGAGAAACCACGATGTTGAGGAAATGACCTGGGAGATAGAATACGAAATGAAATCATGGTATCCTCACTTCTTTGTCATACCAGGTATCTACCCTAATTTCGAGGGTGAAATTTCATAAGAAGGGGAGGTTGTAAGACCCCAACTTTTATGAATAAAGATGAATTTTCTAAAAATATCATTTTTGAATATTAAGGAGTGAATTTGATATAATGTTATAGTTGTGGGTAATATTTATAAATTTTGCAAAGTACTCAAGTTGTTATATTATATTCGATTGGTCGGGAAATATTCGTTTTAACAGGGAATATTCGTACGACGGCACAATCATTGGTGGACCCCACAACGGAATTATTATCGGATTGAGAAAACGACAAAAATATCTTTTTATAAAAATAATGGCGAAAGTTTTACTGTTAACTGTTGAAATACTCGGTGTTAAAAGTACAGTAATACGTGTGGTTACATAGTAGTACACGGTATTGATTATTGATGCTTACGTGAGAAGTCACTTAGTTTTGTTTAATTATTGCTACAGTATTTGCTGCATAGTATCTCACATTATTTGATTCAATTATTGTCGATATTTTATATATTATTAAATCAATAATTGAGACGATACAGTTATTCACATTATTATTTGCAATATTGATGATGTCTAGAAAGTTCTGTCGAGGAGAGGTTTGGTCACCTAATTACGCGCCAATAGGGAGAAATCCTTATTGAAAAGCCCCATCTTTCCTAGGAACGATCTAGTTGTTAAATATTACGAATAATAATAATAATGAATAAATATTGTTAAAAATATTGAAAGAATTTTTATGAAGTTATTCGGTATATATATAATAATAGGTGGGGGCCCACTTGTGGGGCCCACATGTTGAAAAATGAATGTCAAGGAAGAATGCAAATTTTGGTCACTGGTGGTTATAATTATGTGTGTGTGTGTGTGTGTGTGTGTGTGTGTGTGTGTATATATATATATATATATATATATATATATATATATATTGTAATGAGATTGAGGGGAGGAAAGCATGGATTCACGGGTTGAATCATGGGGTATATCCCGTGATTTTATTGATTTTATTTTATAGCATATGTTATATATATATATATATATATATATATATATATATATATATATATATATATATTATTTAAAAGTTTTCGTTTTATTAGAATATTTTATTGCATAGTACAGCATAGTAAAATCAAAAATTTTCAAAAAATTCGGCCGAACATCGCCCGTGACTTTTTCATTACTATGCGTCCGAATAGTATCTTTTCAATTCTCCTATAAATAGGATGCTTAGTTAGATTTGAAAATCACACCAGAATCAGAGAATTCTTCTTCTATAATATGAGCGTATTTTTTTTCGAGTTTTAGAAAGCTTTGAACGTAAAAAACAGTGAAAGTTTTCTTCAAGAATATCCCCGCTATACCAGTTAGAATACTCTTCTTTTAAAGGTAAGGGATATTATTTTTGTTCAGTATTCATATGAAATAATATTTTCTTCCATACTCTGTAGTATGTAAGTAATATTATTTCGTTTCAGATTTCGAATTCTACACTCATTTTGTTAAATTGTTGGCTTCTATACTCCATGAAATTAGTAGAATATCCTTGATATTTGCGCTTCATCCAGTATCTTTTCATAGAAATATTATTTTGAGCATTCTTGATAAGTTTTAACTTTTTTATGTCGGAGTACTATTCACGGGGTTACTATTCCCAAAATACTATTCACGGGATACTATTCACTCAATTACTATTCACTCGGGGTACTATTCATGACAAAAATTGATTTCTTTTCGGTCACAATCATTTTTGATACAATATTATTCTTGAATTTAACTCCACAAAGCAGTATCATGTTGACAATTTAGGCATTATTGAATTCTGGATAAATTAAATTATAAATCTTTAAAAATTTATCATTGGCTTTCTTTTAATTGAATTCTTATATCATTGTCATCATCCTAATGTTTATATTGTTATGAAAGTCATCTTTGGCCCGTAGTGCATAAATGGAGTTGGTATGATTATGACCAGGGATTATTCGGTATAATCGTGACCGTAATGTTACAAATGATGTAATAAAAGTCATCATTGGCCCGTAGTGCATTGATGGACAGTTGTTGGCATGATCATGACCATTGATGAAAATACGAAAATCCTTGGCCCGTAGTTCATGGATAATTTGTGGTTGTGATACTAATGAATATCATTGGCCGTAGTGCAGGAATGATGTGGATTATTTATTAAGCTTAGTCTCAGTGATAAAACTTTTGAAAAAAATTTTAAATCATAGAAGATAGTAGATTTCATGCTCTACTTGACTCTTCTAATGGATTACTTGTTCCGCTGCAGTTAAACTTGATGTCTATTGTATTTTATCAGTTTAACACTGTTGAAGTCTAACGATAATTTATTCTGCATTATCTTAGTCATAATATTTCTTACGGGGCTAGTTGAGCTCACCCTTTTCTTTCATTGTTCTCTTTAGGAAATGAGAATATAGCTGGGACTAGTCGGGGAACGGAGTGACGGTCCAGATGTTTGCATTAGTAGTCCTCACTATTCTGTAAAATAGTGTGATAATAAATGTATTGAGGACTTATTTTAAGTTTTAATACTATCTAGAAGACAATATTTGTATTAAAACTCACAGCTCATATTGTATATTTAAGTTTGTATTTGTATTCTGTATCATGTATTTAGCGACTCAGAATGGGTGATGTTTACCTATTTTGGGGGCGTCACACTTTTAATATATGTTTAATCAGTTGCTGAATTGGAATATCTAAAGGGATATGGTTAGCTGTGAAATCAATTCAAATTCGGATTGGAGTTTATTAAGGAGTTGGTTTAGCCAAGGAATTTGTTTTAAATTAAATTGCAGTCTTTTAAGGTAACATGTTTAGCTATTGAAGATGTTTAGAAAAAAGACTCTAACAACCTTATCATGAATATTCTCTAGCTCCTTAATTTTAGCCTATTTTATTATCATATCTTTGACTTGCTGGTTTAGAAATATATTAATAGTCGTTAGCTATAACAGATTGCTGATTTTGTTATCCTTAATTAAGTCATTCATGATAACTATTTGGTCCAGTTGTTGCTCACTATTCTATATATATTCATCTTGCTCAGGGAAAGATGATACGAATTTTTGCAGTTGAAATTCATTAGTGAGTACATCTTGAAAGCTTTCTAAAGTCTGATTCCAGTTACTGTTTGTAATCTCTTGAATTCTTTTGAACTGGAAAATCTTTGTAATCCTTCAAATCATATCTTTTTGTAAACTAAATTCAAGTCTAGTTTGGCTTGGGTATTTTTGTAATCGTTAGTCTGTGCAAAGGAAGCATCAATGTCTCAATGGTGAGAGAAGTTACAGATGTACAAGGGAGCAGAGGTGTCTAAGTCAGAATCGAGCTTCTTTGTACAAAGAGTTTTTCTTAGTAACTAATTGAGTATTAAGTTAAACAAAAAGAGTCTTCAATATCAATTAGTATTGGACGTTGATTAGACCACTAGATTAGAAGTTAAGGGCCGAACCACGTAAAAATCTTAGTGTGATTTTGCGTTATGTTCTCCTTCTTGTTCTGCATTTTCTTATTCTACATATTAAGTTCAGGCCTGGGCTTGAAAATATACTAATCCAGAAAGGGTATCCTATCCATTTATAATTAATGAAGAAAATATACTAAAGCAAACACAGAATCAGATAAGGGTACCTGTCCGATTTAAACCTGTAGCAGTAAAACATAAAAATTGACCATTGTTGATAACTTTTAACCTTTATACCTATTCACCCTCTCTAGGTGTTCTTATTTACAGAATTACATTTGGTATTAGAGCAAGGCTCTACTAATATTGATTTTTTCAGGTCATAGGCAAAGATGATATTAGACCCAAAACTCTCGTAGAAATAGAGCCAAACGAATCATATAGGTATTTGATCCTATGACTCCAAAGTCATGAACACGATGCTGAGGGGAATGATTCAAGCTGAAATCGACAAGGTTTCTACATGTAATACCGCAAAAGAAATTTGGGATACAATCATCATGAGTCATAAAGGAACTACTAAGGTGAAGGAAGTCAAGCTCAGCATGTTAATGCAAGAATATGAGCTCTTCAAGTTAGAGAAGAATGAAACAATCAAGGAAGCACAATCAAGCTTACTCACTCTTATGAATTCACTAAGTATGCTCGGTCGAAAAATTGATTAAAAGGAAATAAATAAAAAGCTACTTAGAGTCATGCTCAAATAATTTGCACCAAAGGTTAAAACTCTTCAATATTCAACAACAATTAGTACAATGGAAACTCTCACTTTATTTGGAGAGCTTGAAGAATTTGGAAATCAACTAAAGAGGTATGATGAAGAAGATGAGGGATCTAAAAGAAAGACTTTAGCTTACAGGCTGAAAGTTACTTGGAAGGTGATGATGAAGACTCTGATGAGGAAATAACTATGATAACTCGAAAATTGAGAGAGCTGATTAGAAAGAAGAACAAATTAAAGTTTCAAGGCAAAACATTCAACAAGAAAGACTTCAAGAAAAATCCACAAGAGGAAACTTGTTTTGAATGTGGAAGACCATGTCACTATAAGAGAGAGTGTTTCCAACTGAAAAAGAAGAACAAAGCAAATAATTCAAAAGTAAAAGCATTAATGACATGGAGCGACGATGAATCCGATTATGAAGATCAATGTGATGAAACTGTTGATCAACTGCGCTTCACCGGATTAAGCAATCAGGAATCATCCGAGGTAAACTCTGAACTTGGTGAAATTACTATTTATTATTACCTTGTTTTAAAGAATGAAAATATTTGTATTAAAGAGTAAAATGCTCATTTAAAAAACTGGATAAATGATTTAATGAAAGAAGTAGAAACTTTAATTTAGAAAAAATAAGTAATAGTTAAAGATTGCACATCAAGTGATGTACCCAAGTTAAAAGCTAAAATAGATTATCTAGAAAATTATAATAAAATCTTATATAATCATGCAAACAAATTGAATGTAGAATATAATGATCTTAAAAAGCAAAATGATAATTTAAAAGAAAGTTTAAAAATGAGAGATACATGTATTGATGCATTTAATGATGGAAAAATGGAAAACATAAAAAATAACAATGAGAAAGAAATAATATCTTTGAAAAAGGATCTTGCAAAATTTGTTCAAGGAGGAGAAAATTTAAATATAATGTTGGGTGCTCAAAGGTCAAGCCTAGATAAACAAGGAACTGAGTACAATCATGTTAAGATCATAAAATTAGAGTAAAAAATAATAAACCAAGGAACAAGCCTCTTTATAAATAATAAACCAAGGAACAAGCCTATTTATTGTTCACCTTTTGTGACTTGATAGAAATGTGGTTTAAAAGGACATTTTGATACTAATTGTAATAAAATAAAAATAAAACAAGTTTGGGTAAAGAAAGGAGAATTAGTTGTTGCTAACAAAATCGGACCCAAACAGATTTGGGTGCCAAAACGATGAGCTACTTTTTTGTTTTGAAGGTATGCTTAAAAGCTAAAGTGTTGTCACATAAATGGGTGCTAGACAATAGGTGTTCTAAACACATGATAGGTGATAGAACTAAATTTACCTCACTTGTTGCAAAGAAATGAGGAACGATTACTTTTAGAGATGACACTACACGACAAATTATCGGTAAAGGTAAAGTTGGAAGTGGTAAGGTTTTCATTGATAATGTACAACATGTTGAAGGTCTAAAATATAATTTAATTAGTGTAAGTCAGCTTATGGATAGTTGTCATAAAGTAATCTTTAATAAAGATAAATGTGTTATTATTCATGCTTCACATAATGTTCCTTTAGTAGCTAACATGTAAGGTAATATATATATATATATATATATATATATATATATATATATATATATATATATACAATTAATTTTGAAAACCAAAATGAAGATATTTGCTTAGCTGTTGTTCAAGACCAAACTATTCAATGGAATAGAAGGTTAGGACATGTGCATGTGGAGCTAATTAACAAGTTAGTTGCAAAGGAACTTGTCAAAGGACTACCAAAGCTGAAATATGAAAAGGCAAGTATCTGTAATAAAGGTAAACAAGCAAGGAATTCTTTTATAAGTAAAAATCAGGTATCAACATCCTTACCTCTTTAATTATTGCATCTTGATTTATTTGGACCCGAGAGATATACTAGCTTAGGAAATAATCATTATGCTTTTGTTATTGTTGATGACTTTTCAAGGTTTACATGGGTTTTATTTTTGAAAACTAAAGATCAAGCTTTTGTAGAATTTGAAAAACTCATAAAGAATATTGAAACAAAGTATAACCTCAAGTTAATCAGTATAAAGAGTGACCACATGGTTGTTAGTTTGGGAAATATTTTATCCCATTTTACAGTGACAAAGGTGTTACACATGAGTTTTCTGCAACAAGAACACCACAACAAAATGGAGTGGTGGAACGTAAGAGTCGTACTCTCTAAGAAACTGCAAGGACTCTACTTCAAGAAAGTAAACTGCCTAAGAGATTTTGGGCAGAGGCTGTAAGTACTGCATGTTACATTTTAAATAGAGTACTAATTAGACCCATGTTATTAAAAACACCATATGAGTTACTGAACAAAAGGATTCCTAATATTAGTTATTTTAAAGTGTTTGATGCTAAATGTTTTATTCTAAATACTCATGGTAATCTTGGTAAATTCGATGCTTAATCAACTGAAGCTATTTTTCTTGGTTATTCAGTGCATAGTAAGACATATAAAGTTTATAGTCTTGATAAATCGAAAGTTGAAGAATATGTGGATGTTATCTTTGATGAGTTTAACCATGATCTGTCAAAGGAAGAAAATGAGGACTCTGTAGGAAAAGAAAATCTGAATCGTGGAACTCAAATAGCTCAATCTGGACAGCCTAAACTGTCTGCACTAGAAGGAAAATCAGCTGAACCATGAAAACAAACAAATAAAATTAGACAGCCTGACTCGTTTGTTTTAGTAGAAAACTCAGACATGCATGCAGACACCTCAAACCAGACAGCCATACCCATCTGTTTTAGAAGAAAAGTCAGACGAACATTTATACGCAGAATATGATATACCAGAGGTTGCACCTAAAGAGCAGATGACATCGGCTGAACTTCCTAGATTGTCTAGAACTATGAGAAATCATCCTCTAAATCTGATTATAGGTGATCCCAACACTTGGATGAACACAAGAAGGAAAATAAGGAATTATTGTGCATTTTTAGCCTTTCTCTCACAAATAGAACCAAAAAATGCCAAGGAAGCAATTCAAGATGAGAAATGGTCTATCGCCATGTAAGAAGAATTAAACCAATTTGAAAGGTGTCAGGTATGGGAACTCATTAAACCTCCTAAATTTGCATCTATAATTGGTACAAAATGGATTTTCAAAAATAAATTAGATGAAAATGGTATTATAACTAGAAACAAAGTTAGGTTGGTAGTATAGGGTTACAATCAACAAGAAGGTATAGATTATAAAGAAACTTTTTCCTATGTTGCAAGGTTGGAGGCAATACGTATTCTTTTAGCCTATTCATGTTATAGACAATTTAAATTATATAAAATGGATGTAAAAAGTGCATTTTTTTAATGGTTATTTAAATGAAGAAGTGTATGTTAAGCAACCACCTGGATTTGAACAAAAAAAATATACCCATCATGTATTTAAGTTAAAGAAGGCTTTGTATGGATTAAAACAGGCTCCAAGAGGCTAGTATGAAAGTTTAAGCAAGTTTTTATTAGACAATAGTTTTAATCGAGGTAAAATAGGTTATACTCTTTTCATTAAAACCAGTTATAAAGATTTATTAATTGTTCAAATTTACGTTGATGATATAATTTTTGGACATACTAATAACTCTTTGTGTGAGTGGTTTTCCCAATGTATGCATAACGAATTTGATATGAGCCTTATTGGTGAGTTGAACTACTTCTTGGGACTTCAAATCAAATAATCAAATGAAGGGATTCACATTCATCAATCGAAATACATAAAGGAACTATTGTAGAGATTTGGTTTTGATAATACCAAATCCAAGGCAACTCCAATGAACATTACTATTAAGCTAACTGCAGATGCTACAGGTAAAGATGTTGAAGTAACAATGTATCGAGGTATGATTAGTTGTTTACTTTATCTAACAGCATCAAGGCCGGATATTATGTATAGTGTATGCTTATGTGCTAGGTTTCAAGCTCATCTGAAAGAATCTCATCTTAAAGCGGTAAAAAGAATATTTAAATATTTATCTAGTACATTAACCTTGGCTTATATTATCCTGTATCTCCAAGCTATGAACACATTGGCTACTCAAATGCAGATTATACAGGTTGCCAAGTTGATCTAAAAAACACAAGTAGAGCTTGTAAATTCTTAGGTTAAAGCCTTGTGGTTTGGCACAGTAAGAAACAGATATCAGTTGCCTTGTCTACTATGGAAGGTGAATATTTGGTTGTAGGTAGTTGTTCAAAAATTTTGTGGATGATACAAATGTTACATGATTTTAATGTCATATGTGATAAGGTGCCTATTATGTGTGACAATACTAATGCGATTAATATTTCAAAAAATCATGTGCTTCATTCTCGTACTACGCATGTTGAAGTTAGACATCATTTTTTAAGAGACAATGTTGCTAAAAGATTAATTAAATTAGTATTTGTCTCTACTAAACATCAACTGGCTAACATTTTTACAAAACCTTTAAGTGAAGAACGCTTTTATACTTTGCGAAGAGAACTAGGCATGTCTGCTTGTAATTAAAAGATTATAAGTTTTTTTAATCATAATATATATATATATATATATATATATATATATATATATATATATAGTTTCATATATATTTATATTTGGATTTAAAATCATACAAATGTTCATATTATTTTCTTAACATTACTTGCACTTATGTGTTAATGTGTTAGTTGCCTAAATTTTCATCATCAGTATTTAATAAGGGCAAACTTGGTAGCCATTATTCACTGAAGGATATTTTAGGGTTTTTGATCTAAAGGTTTTTAGCGGGAGTATAACTCTGAAGGTTTAAGCTTTCATCTTTTATCATGTCGACGCCGAAAAGATTTTTATCTCCCTTTTCCTATGTGTTTCTTACCCTTTATGTTTTCTACGTGAATTTGTTTCATCTGAAGGGTGAGGTTTTCAGGAAAAAGACCAACATAGAATGTCGACGATTTGAAAAGATTTGATTTTACTAGTCCGAATTAGACAGAGTCGCCAGTTGGTATGAGTTAAATAGTTGTACCAATTCAACCGAGTTTTGAAAGGTTTTGCGATATGGCCTAATATTGGACTCTGTTTAATTGGTCTTAAAAACCGAGATTTCATAGAGTTCGGGGGCTTGATTAAGCGGGGGGAGGTGTTAGGCACTCCGACTTCCGTGAAACACTGTTACCATTACATTTAATTGGGCCTAAGTGCTTTATTTGGAAGTAATGCTATGCCTCTTTTGCACCTATATACAAAGAGTTTGACTTGTATAAAAGTTCAATTTTAAGAAAAATATACAGAAATGATGTTTTGAAAATAGGTTTTCAAACCCTTATGCTCACATAGTAATTGAGGCCTTTAATACTTCCATTTTATTCCGTATTCGGCTTATTCTGATTTTATTCTCGAGATGCGAAGCATCTTTGACAAAATAATATATATAAGTGTCGTGTTTCTTATTGGCATAAAAGCCATCAAAGTATGCCCGAGCACCACACATAGGATTTTCACTATTATGGGAACCTTAAATCTAGATAATCATTTTAAGGTCCTATGTTTACAATTATAAAATTCACAAGCTAGCTATACAACTGAAAAGGGTCCATCATGGAAACCAGATCTAGATCCGTCAGCTGGATCTTAGATCGCGTGGCTTCTAGGCTCACATAATATCACATAAATATCCTGCATAGCCAATATACTGAAATAAAACAGATATATTTACTCTAAATATGGCAAAATAAAGGATCCATCAATCAAATTATTCCATGCGCGTAGCCAAAGCTTCTGGTATCCTCTAGATACAGATCTAGGGCTACGTGGTTGCTAAATACTTATAGAAACTAGAAAGAAAACTAGATCTGTACAAATATTAGCCATTTTAGCTTCTAGGTTCAAGTTTCACAACTTCTAAACTGGTTAAAAGCTAGATCTGGTATAAATCTAGTTAATACAGCTCAAATATTGACTATTTACAATAAATAAATGGTTAAAACTTCAGATCTGATGAATATGATCCGTTAAAAAGCTATATAAAATGCTTATATACATACTAGAACAATTGAAGAAGCCAGATCTGGCGAAATCTTATAGTTGGGCATGAAAATGGCTTTTCGAACGACTTTAAATGCCTTTAGGAACAACTTCCACTGGTTAAAACTTGATATGTTGTAGTATATAAGTATAAGAGTGTTTACACAGAAGTTTTATAGAAATCAGAGCACGATTCGAGCTTTG
The DNA here is from genome assembly GCA_016801055.1 of Panax notoginseng. Taxonomy (NCBI): domain Eukaryota; kingdom Viridiplantae; phylum Streptophyta; class Magnoliopsida; order Apiales; family Araliaceae; genus Panax; species Panax notoginseng. Next base: position 153,790,161 of record CM029015.1, on the reverse strand, counting down.
TTTGGTTATTCTAGCCTCTATTTCTCTCGCCTGGCCCTCTTCTTGTATAATCTTCTATATTCTTCTCTTGGAAACTAAAGAGGTGAGGCTATATATATAGAACCGAGTTGTCGCGGGTTGACCCGCGGCAGTCGTAAGTCTATCTGTGGCTAGGCCTGGTGGGCCCAGCCCGATGGGACCTGTTATCTCGAAGTACGTGCATCCCAACCAACACGTTGTTTGCTTAAACTTCATAACTTTCAATCCGGGAATCTGATGGAGGCGTGCTATACCTTTTCGGTAAGCTCTTTCTGAGAGCTACACAATGACATGAGATTTGACCTTTTCTGAATCCAGGAAAACGGGTCCATGACCAGGTCTTTGAGTCTTCGCAGTCCGTCCATTGAGATGTCTTGCGCTATTTTCACTCGGGATTGTTGTTATAGTTTCGCATTACCTTCTTCATGGTAATTTGATTTGATTTGATGTTGAGTTGGAAAAATTACTCTTTTGCCCTTCCGAGTTAATTTTTGGCCTTGATGTTCTGCAGTTGTCTTTCCTCAAGGTTATCTCCGGGGTTTAACTGTTGTCGACTCTTGTTTTTCTTCAGGGTTGTCTCTGAAGTTTATTTGATGTCCCGGGGATGTCTCTGCGGGTTTGATTTGATGATTTCTCGGGGTTGTCTCCAGGGCTGGTTTGATGATTTCTCAGTGTTACCTCCAGGGTCTGGTTTGATGATTTCCCGATGTTGTCTCCGGGGGTCTGGTTTGATGATTTCCCGATGTTGTCTCCGGGGGTCTAGTTTAATGATTTTAACTTCTAGAGTTATCTCTAGAAGACGATTATGCCCTCCTGTATAGTTTAGTAATAGGAATGCGAAATTTCAAGTGGCAACAGATGCCCCTCTTAATCATGTTTATGCAATGTAATAGAATGAACAGGATAAAGATTGCTAGACACTAGAAATATGATAAATGCAAATGCAATGCAATGCATGGTATAATATACTGTAAATGATGTATGCCTCTGTGGGGTTAGCTGCCACAGGTTGTATCAACTACCATCCCTATTCTTTATTGGGGATGACTTTTATGGCTAATACCAATGGACTTTTCAGAATTCAATGTTGGGGTTTTCACCAATGTTCTTTGCCTTCAGATACGTTTCCTGACTTTACCTCCTCTAGGGGTATTCCTCTCTTTTCAGAGTGACCTCTTTGGGTATTCACGATGCTCATCTTAATGATAGCTTGCACCAGTTTACATCATTAGATCATTCCCAATGCTACGCTGGGGCTGTCTCCAACGGTTTAGATTTCTATCCAGTTGATGTCGACGTTTCTATTGGGGATAGAGCTTACAATCATAACATCCTCTCAACGCTTACTCGAATGGTAGTTTACAAAGGTTACCCATCATCGAACTTTCTCGTTGCCTACTCGAACGGTAGTTTACAAAGGTTGAACATCACTGATCCTTCTTGGTGCCTACTCAAACGGTAGTTTACAAAGTTTGAACATGTAACAATCCAAATTTTTAATTAAATATTTAAATATTTATTGAATTATATAAATATTTAATGGTTGTGTTTATCGTTGAATAAGTATTTGTTTAATTGATTTGATGTGATTTGATTATTTATTTGTTTAATAAATAATGAATGAGTTAAGGAAAGTAATTATTTTGAAATAGTAATCTAATTTAATTTAATAATTAAGTTAGAGAGTTTATAATGATTAAATAAATTATTATATTATGCAATGAATTGTTATTAGAATTAATTAAATTAAGTATGAAAACTTAATTAAATAAAGTGTGACAAATAACTATGTTATAAGGAGTTATTAAAATAAATCAAAGTAGTTTAATTTGATTTGTGCCAAACAAGACTTATTGGTATGAAGTGTTTAACTTTTAAATGGTTTTTACCAAACAAAGCCCTACGGCTTTTGGATTTTGAAATTTAAATTATTAATAAATAAAATATATATATTTATAAGTTATACGTTTTATAACCGATGTCAATTATTAGGCTTATTATGGCCATAACCGTTCTTGTGTTTACCACTGAATTATCAGTTGGATTTTGGGTTTACGTCTTATTGTTAAACTTGAGTCTAAGAAAAGAGTTGTCTGCTAAAAGAAGGGTGCAGAGATTTTGAGAGAGTCTGAGAAAGAGAAGCAACAAGAGCTGAGTTCTATAAGCTATTATTAGAGTTTAACACGAATTTCTTAACAATAAAAGGTATGTCTATGACCTTAATACTAGATACACATATAATTTATATGTCTCTGTGTATTTCTTTTTACTGAGTAGAAGGTTTTTACAAAATTCTTGTAAAACTATGTTTTTGTAATTGTTATACTGGCATATATAGATATGCGATTGTATGTGTAGTATGCTTATAAGATTTCATGCTAATTACGTGTTAAAGAAAAAGGAAGTGAAATTACAGTGAACATATATGTATAAAGCGTGGTTTCTAGAGTACTAAATATTATACTTGTATTGTATGATAATCATGAAATTGAACTGTGATTATATGAATTGGGTAAGAAGTTAATAGAATATAGTTAGAATAAATCAAATTATTTTATAACTATGATTACAGTGCTCACTGTGTCAAGAATATCAACAATGGAGTTTTTGTTTTAAAAAAAAATAATGTTTTCAAAGAATTAGTTTATGAAATCGTTGTTTAGTGGTTAGTAACTAGTATATGAATGATTGTTAAACGTTTATGTGTAGTTTGCGATGAAATTATGGATGTTAATTAGTGTTAGAATTGAAGTAATAGACAAACAAATCAGTTGTTCTGTTCTTCGTGGTTGGGTTCTGCGAGTTTCGGCGCCCCAGCGTCAAAATTCACGCCCCAGCGCCAAAAATCGCGCCCCGGCGCCAAAATTCGCGTCCCAGTGCCAGAAGTTGGTGCCCCAGCGCTGAAATTCGAGCCCCAGTGCCAATCTCACCCCAGCGCCACTAGTTGGTTTAGTACTCGCGCCCCAGCGCGGGGACAGAAGTCTGACTTGGACAGTTTTGACCTCCTGTAGTAAAATGGCCATAACTTCCTCATAAAAACTCCGATTGAGGTGATTCAAGATGATCCGGAACGAGAAAGAGTAGACCTACAACTTTGGTTCTTTAAGTGTTTCAATTTGAGGTCATTAGGATGGGTCAAAATGGTTATCTTTAGGACTATTTTGTTTTCGGAGGCAATCGGAGGGTGTCGGGCATGCACATATGCATGTGTAGTGCTCCAGACCATAAAAGATGATGTCCTAAATTATAAAACATGAATCTTAGTAAATATAATAATGCTTAACATTAATAAATAATGTATTACATAACTTATAGAAGCATAGTAAGCATACACAAGAGAGGCAAATCGGGCGTGTGACGAATGAACGTCGAAACGCCGTGCTAAGTGTTAATTAACTTAAAAAGTGTTTCAATTCAATTTAAATGAGTATTATAGGATATGAAATGGGTTTAACATAAAACCAATAAGTAGTCCTAGCAAGACTTAAGCACTTGAATGAACTTCGATTATGAAATATAGTGAGTCATAAGTCGAAAAGTTAACACAATCTAATTGACCATTGTGTATTTATGATAGGAATGGTTATGAGACGTAGAGTAGAGTTTACATTACAATTACTATGTGTTGTTATGTGACTAATATTTGATGTGTATGATTATATAATTGCGTAGGGCACGTGAAGTGCAGATAGCTGTAAGCTGTTAAACTGTTATTGGTAAACAACGATCAAGGCAAGTCTTTCGGTTCCTATTTTCTACGTGGACTTCATGAACTGTTTTAAATTGCATGATATGTTATGCATGCTGAAATCATGAAATGTTAAAGTCAATATATGACTGCATTGTTTTGGCTAAGTAATGATGATTGAGTAAGGAACTCAATCTTTATATTTGCTATGTGAATTAAAAGTATGTATGTCATGTTACTTTAATGAGATGTATATCGAGCATGTTATTATGTGCTATGTGATGCATGAAAACTGTTTGACTTTGCTGGGCTGTCGAGCTCACTCTTGCAAATAACCACTTTTGCAGGTCAAGATTTTAAGGTAAAGATATGTGCTATGTGAGTTATAGAGATCTATATTCACGAAGATTACTTATGTTTTATGAGAAATGTATTTCATATTTTGAACGTAACATGTTGTTGAATTGTAAGTTGAGCTATCCAATGTATATGGATATTTAGTTATGATGTAAGACTTTGTATAGTCATTTTGTTGTAACGATTCATGATATAAGATTGAATCAAAGAGATGTAATGTAATGGTTGCGATTCAGGGCAAGAAAGAAGGAAATGTATAAAAGTTTTAAATATTCCGCAATTTTATTAAGTTTAACATCGAATAATGATGTATTATTTAGAGGTTGAATGTATAGTTAACGACCGAAGTCGGGATTTAAATTGTATAGATTTTGGGGTCGTTACAGAACATCACTGATCCTTCTCGGTACCTACTCAAACGGTAGTTTGCAAAGATGACCATCATCGAACTTCCTCGATGCCTACTTGAACTGTAGTTTATAAAGGTCAAACATCACCGATCCTTCTCGGTGCCTACTCGAATGATAGTTTATAAAGTTGAACATCACCGATCCTATTCGGTGCCTACTTGAATGGTAGTTTTCAAAGGTTGAACATCACCGATCCTTCTTGGTAACGGTAGTTTATAATGTTGAACATCACCGATCCTTCTCGGAGCCTACTCAAAGGTAGTTTACAAGGTTAAACATCACCGATCCTTCTCGATGCCTACTCGAATTGTAGTTTAAAAAGTTGAACATCACCGACTAGGGGTGTTCAAAAAATTCAAAAATTTCAGTTTTTTACCGAACTGGTTGAAACCGGTACCAGCGGTACCAGTTTTTTTCAATTTCGGTTGTTTCTATTCCAGTTTTTCGATTTTTTTATACTTTTCGGTACCGGTAGCAGTAATAAAAATTTTGAATTCGGTAAATACCAAAAAACTAAAAAAACTGAATAGACCAATTTTTTTGGAAGTGGCTGCATTGTCAGTGATGACAGTGGGTCTGTGCTGTTGAATTTAAATGACAAAGCAGGCATTGGGAAAGCTTTGTGGTAGATGAAGACCATCACAATCCCTTACTGAATCAAAAATCTGTTTAGCTGGGTTTATATCTCCTAGCTTGATATATACATCAAGTAGGGTTGTTAATGCAATCACATTAAGACTGGAATGGAAGCCCCACTTTTCTCTAAAATTTTGTGAGCAATTTCAATAACGCCAGACTTAGAATACATGGAGATCAAAGCATTTCCTACTGTCCCAGAAGTATCAAATTCAGTTCTAATAATGTGTGCATGGATTTATTTCCTAAGAGTCAAGTCCTCAAGATTCGTACATGCTGCTAAAGCACTCGTCAAAGTATACTTATCAGGCTTACTCTAACAATAAAGAAAATCACCAGTGCCTGGTCAATGAATGCGTAACGTCAACAACAATTAACAGGTATAAAAAATTCACTATATTACTATATTACTATATTACTTTAGTGTTTTACATATGGTGTCTACAGGAAGTTTATATAAAATGAAATACTATATTACTATCTACTCCAGAAAATTTGATAGCATATCCCAAGAGATGTAACAATTATAATTAGTATTTGTAAGAATGTAATTTACTAGTCTCATTTCTGAGTTTTAAAAAATTTGTTAATATAAAAAAAATTATTTAATTATTACGGTATAACCGAAAACCGAACCGAAAAAACTGGTACCGACTTTGTACCGAACTGGTACCGAAATCGGTTATTCGGTACCGATACCGGTTCTTGATTTTTTGAGTTTTACGGTTCGGTACCGGTTCGATTTTTTATTGATGAACACCCCTATCACTGATCCTTCTTGGTGCCTACTCGAATGGTAGTTTACAAGGCTGAACATCACTGATCCTTCTCGGTGCCTACTATCGATGTCGGGAAAATTTTCCTTTGGAATTCCTCTTTTAAATATTTCGTACCCTTTATGTTTTCTATGTAGTTCGAATTTGGTTTAAAAGGGTGAAATTGACAAAAGAGTCCGACATAAAATGTCGACAATTTAAAAATATTAATTTTTATAGAGCCGCCAGTTGGTAGGAATGAAATGGTTGTACCAACTCAACCGAGTTTATGAAAAGTTTCGCAAAAAGGCCCAATTATTGGACTCTATTTAATAGGCCTTGAAAACCGAGATTAATAGAGTTCGGGGGCATGCTTAAGCGGAGGGATTGTTTTAGGCACCCCCTGACTTCTGTGAAAATACGGTTATCGCATTTTTTAAATTCCCTAATTATTTGGTGTGTGTGTGTGTATTGCATTTAATTGGGCCTAAGTTCTTTATTTGGAAGTAGTGTTATGCCTCTTTTGCACCTATATACAAAGGGTTTGACTTGTATAAAAATTCAATTTTAAGAAAAATATACATAAATGATGTTTTTTGAAAATAGGTTTTCAAACCCTTATGCTCACATAGTAATTGAGGCATTTGATACTTTCATTTTATTCTATATTCGGCTTGTTTTGATTTTATTCTCGAGATGCGAAGCATCTTCAACAAAATAATATATATAAGTGGCGGGCTCCTTATGGGCGTGAAAGCCATCAAAGTATGTTTGAGCACCACACATATGATTTGCAAGCTAGCTGTACAACTGAAAAGGGTCCATCATGGGAACTGAATCTAGATCCGTCAGCTGGATCTTAGATCCCGAGGCTCCTAGGCTCACATAATATCATATTAATAGCCTGCATAACAAATATACTGAAATAAAATAAATATTTAATCTAAACGTCGCAAAATAATGGATTCATCAGTTAAATCCTTGTATGCGCGTAGCCAAACCTTCCAGTTTCCTCTAGATACAGATCTAGGGTTGCGCAGTTGCTTAATTTTTACAAAACTAGAAAGAAAACTAGATTTAAATAAATCTTAGCCATTCTAGCTCAATGGTTCAAGTTTTACAACTTTTGAACCGGTTAAGAGTTAGATATGGCTAAATTTAGATAACTCTAGTCCACAAATTTAAATATTACAGCTTAACATTAACTGAACAGTAAAAACTGATATTTAATCATAGTAAACAATTAACATATATATATATATATATATATATATATATATATATATATATATATATATACACACACACATTTGTATATGTATATTGAATCAGATAAAAGCTTCGGATCGAAAAAGATCTTACAGTGTGTAGCGAGGAAGGCTTTAAACTGCTTTTGAAGCTTGAAAACTCAGTTTCCACAGGTTAAAACTTGATATGTTGTAATATATATGTATACAAGTGTTTACAAAAAATAATATCAAAGTTTGGAACACTGTAGGAGGGGTTAAGAGCTGAAATGGGCGGAATTCTCTCTCTTTTTCTCTTTTTTTATGGTTGATGGGGGGTCTATTTATAAACCAAAATAGTCGCGGGTCTTCCTGCGGCAGCCGGGGGTCTACTTGCGGCTGACCCGGGTGGAACCGACCTCGTGGGTCCTATAGACACTCGAAATTTTTTGCATATCTGTTACTAACATCGCAGGAGCGCAGATTCGTCTTTTAAGAGGAAACCCTAGAAGACGATTCATATCCATTCCGGATACCACCGGAAGGAATACCTCAACCCCGGAACACACACCGGGAGTAACAATTCCAACCTCGGAGATAACCCCAAGGCATGTAGATCTAATACCGAAACACAAACCGGAGAAGACCGATTCACCCCGGAGATAACCCCGAGATGTTCCGTCTCAGTCCCAACCTTGGGAATAGCAGATTCCAACCTTGGAGATAACCCTAAAGAAGGCAGTGGCGAGATAACTCCGAAAATGCTTATTTCAAATGCATGTCATCAGCTTCAACCTCGGCGCTCACACTGAGGCACTCAATACAAGACAGGCACACCTCAGAGATGATGCTTATTTCAAATGCATGTCATCAGCTTCAACCTCGGCACTCACACTGAGGCACTTAGTACAAGACAGGCACACCTCAAAGATGACACTGAGGACCTTCAACATTTGCAACAGTCCAATCTCAGCGATAACCCTGAGCAACGTCTGCTTTATCAGCCCAAATTGGAGATAACCTCGATGAGCGGCAAAGTCATCATCTTGCCACCATAACGCCACATCACACCGTCTCAATATTTCAGATATACATTTCTACACAATAATGTCCCACAAAAGCCAAGGAAAACCAATCCCGAGTGACTATTATGTAGAACAACGGATAGAATTTGAAGCTGAAGACTGGACGGCATCATCCCATCTTCATAACTTCGCACAATTTCTAATCACATGTCATTTCATAACTCTCAACAACGGCGGTTCGAAACAGATCCTATATACCTCAGTCGGATGCTCGGATTGCAATTTTGAAAGTTCTAGCGGACATCACGTTGACTACGTGCGTGTACTTCGAGACGGCAGGACCCGCGAAGCCCGGGGCACCTCGGGCAGCCTCTGGTACACCTGCGGCTTAGCCGCAGGTACACCTGCGGTTCCACCCTGTATAAATAGAGGGCTTGGGGTGGCCATTTTGCAAGGAGAAAAGGCGAGGAAGCCCAGTCCATTTTGCTCTGTACACACCCCAAACTGAGTGCTTTCTCACTTTAAACACTTGTGAGCTCACATATAGCTACTTCTGTACCAGCGAAAGCCAGTGTTTATCTATTTTAAAGTTATTGAAATCTTCTTTGGCAGCCCACTGTAAGCCTTCTTACGCATTTTCAAGCATTTCTCTTCACATTTGCACACACCCTTCTTTACGTTGAGAGTCGTGTTATGTGTGTTTGCCCGGACTTCGGTCCGTGGTTTTATTTTAGTTTATATATATATATATATACTAACATTATCGAGTTATGCCTCGATTGAGCCTAGACTTCGGTCTGGAGCGTTTACTTACTTTTTGTATATATATACATTTATATATATGAACTGCATGTCGAACTCCGTTCGATGAGCCTAGACTTCAGTCTGGAGCGTTTACTGCTTTATATATATATATATATATATATATATATATATATATATATATATATATATAACTATTGTCAGACTTTGTTCGATGAGCCTGGATTTTATATCCGGAGCGTTTATTTGCTTTCGTATATATATATTTCTATGTATGAACTGTGTGTCGAACTTTGTTCGAAGAGTCTGGATTTTATATCTGGTGCGTTTATTGCTTTAATATATATATACTTATATATATTAACTGTTGTTGGACTTTGTCCGATGAGCCTAGATTTTATATCTGGTGCGTTTATCGTTCATATATATATATATATATATATATATATATATATATATATATATATATATTTACATTTCATCCCACCTGGAGTTTACTTCATGGTGGTTGACCGCTTTTACTGCTTTATGTACATTTTGTCCCGCCTGGAGTTTCCTCCGTGGCCGTAGATAGCTTTTACAGCTTTATTTACATTTCTGATCCCCCATGGAGGTGCTTCGTGGTTGGTGATCATGTATGTATATATATATTTACAGCTTTTATATATATACCTGCTTACTGCGTTTATATCAACTGCGGCATCATGTGACCCTAGGAATCATGTGATCACAGATTCAGTCTACTGAATCTAGATTCGGTTCCCGTGATGGACCTTTTCAGCTGTAAGCAGCTTGTAAATTTATCTGTGATGTTTGGATTTCCTCAGATGGTTTTCATACCCACGAGGAATTCAACACCTTTTGTACATTATTTTCATATAGATGCCTCGCATCTGTAAAATAAAATCAATCAAGCCGAATACGGAATAAAATGGAAGTATCAAAGGCCTCAATTACTATTGAACACAGGGTTTGAAAAACCCCCTTTAAAACATCACTGCTATATCTTGTTTAAAATTGAATTTTTATACAAATTCAAACCCTATGTATATAGGTGCAAACGAGGCATATCACTACTTCCAAATAACAGCACATTGACCCACACACACACACACATTCATATAACAGTTTCTTGAAAAGTGGTGGTCACCGTGGCAACACGGATGTCGGGGGGTGCCTAACACCTTCCTTCCGCATAAGCAAGTCCCCGGACCCTAAATGAAACTCAGTTTCATAGACCCGTTTAGCAGTGTCACATCACTAGGTCAATGTGCAAACCTTTTCTCTGTTGTGTTGGTACAACTAGTTAAAAAACTAACTGGCGACTATTATAGTCCAATCGTCGACATCATACATGTCGGACCTTTTTCACTTGTTTATTCAAACAAATCTCACCTAAAATGAGAACACAAAAAAATAGGTAACGAAAAGGGACAAATAAATATCCTGATATCGACAGGTGGCGACTCTGCTGGGGACGTCAGTAAGAGGACTTAAGCCGCGATTACAAACTTTTCAAAATTGTTATATGCTTGTGTGTGGATGTTGCATTTACATTTATGATGAATGTGTACGAATGCATATATTTACTGCGATTAATGTTTTACACTATATCTGCCTGTGATATTAGTGCTTCGTACATGTCATCATTTTCATATACGGTGAGACGCAATGAATGTGAATGTATGTTGTGTGGTCCCTCCACCAGGAGGCTATCCTGTCGGTGTTTGATTACTGGACTCGTAGGAAGACTAATTCCCGCGAGGCTCAGGAAAGGCACCACCCAAATTCACTCCAGTTGAAAGACCGAATTAACTTCCCGTCGAGTAAATTGCGATGATTTGGGAACCTTCATGCCGAAAAGCTGCGAGAGTAACCTAAGATAGGTCAGCCTCTGATAAACCAAACGCGGAGAGAAGTCTCTTCATGCCTTCTCATTTTAAATTACTTGTAAAAATAATTACTTGTAATTTACATTCCATATTCATCTCTATGTAATGAGAAATATGAAGAAATATATGCATATACATATTTACATTAACATGCTATCCTATACTACGAACAGCTAACATCCGTTTTTGTAGGATAAAAATTCCTACAACGGACACACCACATAGCATGTTAATATTTACACATTCCCTAAAAACTAAACTATGCCAGTTTTGTCACAGGGAAGCATTCGGACCTATTACCAAGTCAAAGTCCAAAAAGGCCACAGGCCTACAGCCAATCATGTCTTAATTTGACCAGTCTAATCCAGTTTCTCACGAAAAATTTGATGGATTAAGTAAACAAATCACAGACTTGGATGTTCTGCTTAAAGAACTACATCAATCTACGCAGGGTCCAAAAATACCCGTACATGTTGAATCCTCTACACAAGGAGGAACTCAAGGTCCTAATAAAGCCATTATAATACCTGAACTGCAGTTGGATACAACCAACTAAAGTCATGATGTCGCCCATCTCACAAGAGATCCAGACACCGGTGACATCAGAATGAAAGTTCTTCAAATGGAAGAAACCCTACATTCTATCAAAGGAATTGGAGCACACGGGAGTGTCTCCTATGCTGATCTTTGTATATTCCCTGGGGCACATTATCCAGAAAAGTTCAAAACTCCTGACTTTGAAAAGTACGATGGGTTAGGAGATCCTTATACACATTTGAAGGTGTTCATTGGAGAACTCGGATCTTATGCAGAAGATAAGAAGCTTAGAATGCAGCTGTTCCAGAAAAGTCTGACTGGAGAAGCCCGTTCGTGGTATACCATATTAGACAATTCAAAGATCCATAGCTGGGAAGAGCTAGCTCATGCCTTCCTCACGCAATACAGTTTCCAATCTCAGATGGATCCTGACCGGTACCAGATTACCAAGGTCAAGAAACAGTCCAACGAGTCTTTCAGAGAGTATGCTCAAAGGTGGAGGCACCTTGCTGCTCAAGTTATTCCTTCTATGACAGAGTCAGAGATCGTTATGACCTTTATCGACATACAAGAAGCTCCTTTCTATGAGAGAGTCTTAGCTGGCATCGATAAACCATTTTCTGAAATGATCAAACATGGGGAGATGGCTGAGATGGGATTGAAGTCAGGAAAGATTCAAGACCTAGCTGCCCTTAAAGCTGTTGCTGAACACATCCAATCCAAAAATTATGGAAACAACCCCCAGAGGGTCCATAAAAAGAAAGAAAAGGATGTTTCCCTGATACTATAGGGTCAAAAAGGCAATCAGAACATGCCTATCCATAGGAGAAATTACACTCCCTTTCCAGCACAATCGTCAAACCCTCCAATACCAAAAGTTTGAGAAGTCAAACGCCCTCGAGTGTTCGCACCCTTAGGGGACTCCCTCGAGAACATTCTTACTCTTCTGACCACGCAGAAGAAAATCATGCATCTTCTTCCACCAGCCAGCCCTAATGGCAAGGGTTTTAATGCTGCTCAGAAATGTGCTTATCATGCCGGGGCACCTGGACATGATACTCAAGATTATTGGGCCTTGAAACATAAGATCCAAGACCTGATAGACAACGGTGAGATTATGGTCACCAAACCAGATCAACCTCACGTACAAGACAACCCTCTTCCTCCACACAAAGAGGAAGAAGTCAACATGATTAATTGGAGCAGTGGACAAAGTTCCAATTCTAACGGTGAAGCATCCCAGATAATCAAAGACGGTGCTGACAAATGGGATTATGCCAAGTTCCAGTTCTCAATGGAATGAAAGATGAAAGCTCTATGTAAGTAAATCGAGCAATTGGCAGAACTGGTGACATACCAGCATCAAGTCACACGCCAATTAATCAGCCAGGAGCATGCTAGTCTCCTTCCTCTTATCATGAATATTCTCTCTTCACCTCCAGAAAGTGAAATAATGGAGGACAAAGTGGTAAAGAGAGAAAATGCCAAAGCTCATCAGGATTTTGCCAACAGAAGGGAATTTATATATCTGGGGCAACCTATGGAGGAGATCCTTCAAATGTTAATCAATGAAGGAATGATTAATTCCCTTCTACCTTCAATCAATCCCCATTCAGGATGGTACAATTCTGATGGAGTATGTCAATATCACTCCCATTCTCGCGGTCATAGCACAAAAGAATGTTGGGCACTCCACCACCTTATCCAGAATCTCATTGATAGCGGTGTCCTGCAATTAGCAGACGATGATACTGTGTTACGTGGTCGTGATAATACTTGTCCTACTAAATGGAAGGGATTGGTAGCAGTTATCTCCACTGAGGCTGATGTAATTGTCAAGCCACTCACTATACAGTAATTCAACTCAAAGGAAGCAATAATCCTTTGAAAGTGGTCACTCCCAAGCCAATCAACTTACCATGCAGAGCACAATATCCTATTGTTAGCCTACACACAGTTCTGTGGAATTATGAAGAAGGTGAAGGATCCATCTCGCATACAACTGCTGCAGTGTCGAAGGAGAATCCACTGTATCTTCCCCAATGAGTGATGAAGTCTACCATCAAATCAAAGGGGAAAATTCCCATGGAGAAGATTGAAAAATTCCTCCGTGCCATGGGTCGTAATGAAGCCAAGGTGGTTTTAAGCTTAAGAGAAGCTCCACATCAAATTTCAATACTAGACTTGGTTTTAACTTCCAAGGATCACAGGAAGATTCTACTAAAGGTTTTGGAAGAAGCCTACTTGCCAAAATCAGTGGATGTGGAAAAATTTCAACAGCTGGCTGATCATATTTTCAACAACAATGTGATCTCTTTCAATGATGATGACATACTGTGAGATCCCAAATTTTATGAATAAAGATTTAAACGTCTCAAAATATTTTTTTAATATTATGGTGTGGATTTGATATAATGTTATAGTTGTGGGTGATATTTACAAATTTTGCAAAGTATGCAAGTTGTTATAAAATATTCGTTTGATCGGGGAATATTCTTTTTGTCAGGAATATCCGTACGACGGCACAACCATTGGTGCACCCACAACGGAAGTATTGTCGTAGTAAAAAAATGACAGAATTATCTTTTCATAAAATAACGGCGGAAGTGTTACCGTTAAAACTGTTAAACTACCCGGTAGTAAAAGTACAGTAATACGCGTGGTTGCATAGTAGCACAAGGTATTGATTATTGATGCTTACGTGAGAAGCTACTCATTTATACTCAATTATTGTTATAGTAATTGCTGCATCAAATCTCTCATATTATTGATTCGATTATTGTCACAGTATCATATGCATAATATGTTATATTATTAAATCAATAATTGAGACGACAAAATTATTCATATTATTAAATTGCAATATTTATAATGTCTAGAAGTTCTGTCAAGGAGAGGTTTAGTCACCTAATTGCGCGCCAATAGGGAGAAATTCTTATTAGAAAGCCCCCTCTTTCTTGGGAACGACCTGGTTGTTAAATATTGTGAGTTATAATATTACTGATGAATAAGTTCATGTTGATTAAAGATGAATTTAATAGTTCCATTATGTTGAAATTATTTGTGTTAGTGAAAATTGACATTTATTTCAATCAGGTATTCAGAGCACTTTTCGTGTTGGAGTACTATTCATGAGTTACTATTCATGAGTTACTATTCACAGGATACTATTCACGGGATACTATTCTGTTAGGTTTGTAATATTCATGAACGCAATAAAATTGCACAAATTAAGCGAAAACGTGAAAAATCAGAGTTTTAAAAATTTACAAACCATATACCCAGATCATCCTTTTTGTACAATTATTAATTAAACGAAAATAAAGGACGAGAATCATACCCTTAAAGATCCGAGTTTCCTCAGGTACAAGTTCACCTCCAAATCCTTTTCGTGTTCAACTTGAATCCACCGGGTTGGGTTCCTTCCTTTGATCAACGTTAGCCACCCAAGTATTTGGCCTCTAGAGGTGATCCACTAAGAAAGAATAAAGATTTAAGAAGATTGGTGTTTGGCAAAATCCTAGTTTTCTAAGAGCGTACTCTCTAACTTTTGGAATTACGCATGTTGTTAAAAAGTCAACAAAACCTCTTCACCCATAATAAGACTCCTCTTATTTATAGATGTGGGCAACCCTCCTTAAGAATTAAGAAATTGAGTTTTATTTTAATTAATTAAATTTCTTTAATTAATTAGGCTCCCAATCTTATTAGGAAAATTAATTAAACTCTTTAAATTAATTAGCCTCCTAATCTTATTAGGATATATGAGAGTACTTTTATTAATTAATTCATAAACTCCTTTAGAAATTAAAAAATAATAATAGTAATAATAATAATAAGACTCCTCTTATTAATTTATATTTAATATTTCTAAAATATTAAATAATAAATATTAAGCTATTTAATTTATTCTATCACCGTAGATTAAATTAAATATATTTAACTTATTATTACGATTATGCCATTAACTTCTTAAATAATTATTCTTCCTTTTATAGTGTGATCCTTTAGGTTCTCCATATTAAACTGGTTATGAATAAATCAATTAGAACAATTCTAATCTTATTTAAATAAATAAATTAAAATATTAATTTAATTAAATAAATAATATTTATTCTACAATAGGGATAAGCCTCCCTAGCGATTAACGACTTTCCAGATAATATAGATTTCAACATTAATCATAAAAAAACTTTTGAGTAAATAGTTACCGTACAATTCAATCCTTCCACCATACAATGTCTCAATTAAATATAAGACATGAAATTACTGTCAAGTCTTATTTTATTTAATTATATATTTTTTGATTCTTAAATGCACAACTCCAAATAATGTAAATTAGAAACTCTTTTCTAATTTTATTCTGCCTTGGCCAAGGACTACTGGGTTGTCATTTATCGAATCACATAGGACATTTTTCTTCTTTTGCTAGAAGTGGTAGATTCTTTATTGATCATACATTATCTCTATGTACAACTTATTATAACCAAGCATACCCTTTGATATACCCTGAGGGTCTTAAGGAATAAGTCAAAGTATAACTCATCATACACAAGATACTATGATGATCTCAAGTCCAAGGATCACTTGTACTATTATCACTACAGGAATTCCTATTGGCAGGCAAGTAAAACTCCATTAGGTATTTCTTAGCGAGCCACGTTCAGTGAACTTATTCTCTAATAAGTACATACATACTTGCTTTAGTGTCTCCACACAAATGATCATGAGATCAATCATCCTCATCCAATGAGCAAGCAACGTATGTACCAATCTATCCGAATTTACTAATCTCTAATTTAGTAATCCAACGATTGGGAACTATTTTAGTTTTAAGCTTTCTAAGAATTTAGATCTCATTAGAATGATCATCATCATTATTCTAAAAGCATTGCTTAAAACTATGGGTTTATCACATATTATAAAACAGCATCATGTAGATAATTAAAAGCCTTTAATTAATTAATACTTTTTATTAATAAATGAATAAAATTATTACAAAGTATATGCTTTATCATCAAACATGATTAGATTATGTGTATACTACTTTCAATCTCCCACTTGCAGTAAAGCCAATAGCCATGGTATCTCATACCCTTCTTCCCTAAGTGACGATTATCCTGCTGTTGGATAAACTTTAGTTAATAGATATGTAATGTTATTCTTGAGAGTTCACTATCTCTATAGTGATTTCCCATCTTTCAATAATTCTTTAATCAAATGAAAGTGCCGCAACATATGTTTAGATCCAAGATGAGACTTAGGAACTTATTCCTAGTTCTGGAATGAACTTTTCATCTAAACAATCAACTTGTAGCTTCATTTATAGTTATATACTTTGTCTTTATCACTAAAGCAGCAACTCTTTGCTATTTGGAACCTTTCCAATTCACTGCACCATCGTTCAAGGTAACGCCTTACCTTAAAGTGGATTTTCTGTCATCTTGGTCTGTCTGAAAAACTTGAGTCTGTTAAGCCCTCTAGTTTTAATTTAGACTCACCATAAATTTGATCACATCCTTAGTGTCGGTTAAGTACTTTAAAATATTTTTCACTATCTTACAGTGATCTTCTCTAGAATATGACCGATCAACATCAAGTCTCGTATATTTCATTGTATACATGATAATCACTCATGCGATCTCTCTTTTAGGAGTCTATGGGGACTATTAAGAGAGATACACTCCATGGCTCATCAACATGAGACATCTCTTTTAGTTTGCCATGCTAAATAACTTTAGCATCAAAGGAATATACGTTCCTTGGGTTAAGTCGAGCATCCTCTTGAATCTATCTATAATGATTTGTATCCCCAATGAAGATACTCTTTCCAAATCATTCATAGAGGAATGTTTAGACAACTTTATCTTTACTGATTCTAGCATTGGCATGTCATTCCATATCCGTAGTATATCAACATATAATACTAGGAATGTCACGATGCTCCCACTGACCCTTTTGTACACACTAGGTTCATTCTTATTTTTGATAAAATCAAACTCTTTTGATTGTCTCATCAAAACGAATGTTCTATTTTTGAGAAACTTGCTTCAATCCATTTCTCTGAGTGTCTACAACTCTTCCCTCATCGTATGTAACTAGATCATCATCTTCTATGATGCGTACCTCATCATCATCATCCATCATGAATCCATACCTCCTAGGTATCTTCAGTACTATTCCAAATTTACGATTCGGTTGTGGTACAATAGGTCTATCTACAAGTTCCTCTTATTTGACTTATAGTGTTTTGTGGTTCTTGAACTCTTCAAGATTCTATTATCCTCCCACTAGCCCCTTCAATGATAAACACCTTTATCTTAGAAGGTAGCGTGTTTCGTAATAAACACTTTTTGCTAAGTAGGATTATAGAACATATACCCTAAACTTACTTTAGGATGTCCCACAAATCTACACTTGTCAAATCTTGTCCCAAGCTTATCCTTTGAAACCTTTTTTACATAAGTTGGACAACCCCTTATCTTAACATACTTAAGATTAGGAATCCTCCCTGTCCATAACTTTTATAGAGTCTTGGGGTTAGATTTTGAGGTTACCTTTTCGTAGATATGCAACCATTTCTAGGACATTACCCCAGAAGGGTACTGGAATGTCGGTAAAATTATTATGGACCGCACCATGTCTAACAAGGTACGATTTTTCCTTTCAGATACATCAATCAATTATTGCGTATCAAGAGGCGTCCATTATGAGAAAACCATTTGAGATGATCTAGAAACTTATTGCACAAGTATTAATTCCTTGATCTAATCAAAGAATCTTAATACTTTGCCAATTTATTTCACTTCTAAATTCTTTGAACCTTTCAAATAATTCACGCTTGTATTTCATCAAATACAAATATTCAACTCTTTGAATGATCATCTCCTTTTCATATACTAATTTGTTCAATATGCAAAATTATTTTCAAGTAAGTCAAGTATACAAAATCTATTAAGTAATATTTCAGTTCTATATAAAACATTATTATTATAAATAGAACAACAATTATTCTTAAATATAATACCAAAGATTTTATTATCCAACAATAAAATGAAAATAATGTTTCTAACAAGAACTGGAATACAATAACAACTTATTGACTTAATAGATTTGCCCGTAGGCTTTGCTAAATTATAATTTTCTATGGCTAATGTGGCAACCTTTGCTTCATTTCCCACACATAGGATTACTTATCTTTGTTTAGCTTTCTACTTCTGCTTGGTCCCTTCATAAATCTATATTTATGATAACCAAAGTCGGTATCCAATACCCAAGTAGAACCTTGACTTAAAAAATATATTTTAAATCATGAACAAAATTATATTTGTAACCGAAACTTCACTAAGCTTCTTTTGGTTAGCTCTGCAAGATGCTTCTCGTAGTTTCTTTCCAGTGTCCAGGCTTATTGCAGTGGAAGCAAACTCCTTTGCTATCCATATCAGTTTTGTTCTTAATATCCTTTTTTTTCTTTTCTATTTACCTTCTTAGAATCGTTCTTCTTTCCAGAAGATCCTTTGGCCCCTACCAGTAAGACTTGGTCTTTCTTGGTTGGAAAGTGACTCTTAACATTTTTCAACATGTTAAGCAAATCAACGAAGCTGATGTCTAACTTGTTCATATAAAAAATTCATAACAATTGTGAAAGGAGTTCAGGAGTGAGTGCAAGATTAAATTTTGGCTCAACTCTCCATCCATGACAAAACTCGTTGTCCTAATTGATCAATCAAATTGATTATGTTAAGGACTTTTGTCTTTACTGTAGTGTCATCGGTCATTCTAGATCAGAAGAGCTCCTTAGATATTTGATATCTATTAGTCCTACTTTCCTCACCATCAACTACTTGATGTGTAGGAATATAGTAAGAGTATCCATAGTTTCAAGCTGACACTGAAGCTTGTTACTTATGGATACGAGCATGATGCTTTGAGCCAACTGTGCATCATCTTGCCACTTTCTAATTGTAGCAATCTTTTCCTCAGAGGCATTATCTGCAACCATTGCAGGGATAGGCGTATTAAGGACATAAGATAGCTTTTCAGCTGTGAGAACTCTTCTCAAATTCCTTAACCAATCCGTTTAATTCGGTTCAGTTAATTTAGCATCTAATATGCTACGCAGTGATAGTAATTTTAGACATTATAAAATTCTATAAATAAATTTGTAATTAACAATATTTTAGCATACATTCTTTTATAAATTACCAAAATAAATTGGTATCTCCCACTATTTTCTTCAAACTATATTACCCTCACTTATATAGTTCGGAAAAATCTAATTAAGATTTGCTAGTGAGAATAAGGATCCCATTTCAAATGTATATAGTCTTGTGGTGACACAACAAACTATATATAAATAAATAGGTAGACAACTCATGTCAATTACATCAACTATGCAACTCCTTGTATTTTGTCTCTTAGATTATTTTGATCAAGTGGTGGCACATCCGAATCAAAATTATCCAAGTTAAGTCCAACCTAGCACTCCATATATTCAAAAAAGAAAAATATTGTCCTTGTGGTGACACAACAAAATAACATTGTTCAATTTTCTTTATAAGCATCAAATGTGATAAAATTAACATCTCAAAGAATTAAGATAAACCTTGTGGTGACACAACAAACTTATAATAATTAATTGATACCCTATTATTTTTATCATGCTAGAAGGCAACGTTCGATATTCTAAATATCTTTGAACGCTTAGGACTTAATATAAAAAATTTGAGGGGTTTGTTATTAATTTGTCTCATCTTGTTTAGCGTGCATGCCCATATATATATATAAAATACGCGTCATATTAATTAACATGCGAAGCATGTTTGCATAATATATATAATATATATAATATAAGCATGCACATATAGAATATTATATTCTACCCGGATTGATTATGGACTTTATTCTAGTTTGGTTCACTAGAGCCACCAAGTGAACCAAAAAGTCAAATCCTAGGGGTGCAAGAATTAATATTTAAATATAATTATTACATTTAAACCCGGGCTCCATTACAAACGGGTCTTCAAGCGCTCCTTGCTCCTTGATCTCCAATTCTTCAAAATTAATTCTAATTATTCCTATTACAAAACTATTTAAAATAAATAAAAACCTTGATCAGCAGTCAAGGGGAAGTACATAGGAGGGAGTTAGAATTTACATTAAGAAAAATTTAGAGAAGACAAGGTACGCAGACCCCATTTAATAAAACTCATATATTCATGCATCCAACTAAAATAAAATCTAATCACATTGGTCAATAGTCCATAATCAATCCCATTTATTATCATACACATCACCATATGCATCAATAAATAACATTCATCTCATGAATAATAAACATATATATATATATATATATATATATTGATATCATTTAATGGGAAAAATTAGTTAGTATAAAATCTATTTTTGAATCAAAATAAACTCCATTATTTTAATTCAAATTTAAATCAAAATAAACTATTTAATTCTAATTTATCCAATTTTGAATAAAATAAACTATTTTATTTTAATCAAAATCTTTAATCAAAATAAACTCATTTATTTTAATTAATTATGGAATTCAATTCCAAGTAAAAAAATAAAACTCCTTTATTAAAAGGAAACACGGATTCTCTATCCTATTCATAAATAAACTCCTTTATTTTGAATAATATGAAATCTTATTTCATATCTAAATAAACTCATTTATTTAAGGAAATTAGGATTCTCTTTCCTATTCACAAATAAACTCTTTTATTTTGAATAATATGAAATCTTATTTCATATCTAAATAAACTCCTTTATTTAAGGAAACATGTATTTACTTTCCTATTTAAAAATAAACTCTTTTTATTTTGAATAATATGAAATCTTATTTCATATCTAAATTAGCTCCTTTATTTAATGAAACATGAAATCCAATTTTAACTCCAATTAGTTATCATGGAATCCAATTCCAATTCTAATTAGTTAGCATGAAATTTAATTTTAAAATTAAAATAAACTCTTTTATTTTAATTATAAAATTATTAAAATATTAATATATGACATATGACATATGTACTATACTAACCATGTCGCCACGTTGACATATATATAATATAATAGGAATCCCACTTTGGAATCCTGTGAATACTACTGCTAAGTATCATGTATATATATATATATATATATATATATATATATATATATATATAATACACGAAACCGTGAATCTCAGTAAGTTTAATAACCACGGATTTCAAAAACAAATCAAACCACTTGTTTTTCTATTACTTATCTTGCAACTCTTTAAAAAACATTCACCGGAAACTTTTAAAAAAAAGTATGTCCTGGTTACTTTATTGAATTCATGAATCACCTTAATATATCATGATATGTGTGCTCACGAAATTTCAAAAAGCATGTACTCACGGAAATTAACAGACTTCGCAAATGACGATTTTTTTTTAATTTATAAAATAATAATTTTATATAATAAATTATGCCCAATTAAATTGTTCTAAACACATATCAAATTTGAACAATTAATAATTCGTATAAAGGTTTGGCTCTGATACCACTGTTAGGTTTGTAATATTCATGAACGCAATCAAATTGCACAAAATAAGTGAAAACGTGAAAAATCGGAGTTTTAAAAATTTACAAACCATATACCCGGATCATCCTTTATGTACAATTATTAATTAAACAAAAATAAAGGACGAGAATTATACCCTTAAAGATCCGAGCTTTCTCAGGTATAAGTTCACCTCCAAATCCTTTTTGTGTTCAACTTGAATCCACCGGGTTGGGTTCCTTCCTTTGATCAACGTTAGCCACCCAAGTATTTGGCCTCTAGAGGTGATCTACTAAGAAAGAATAAAGATTCAAAAAGATGGGTGTTTGGCAAAACTCTAGATTTTTAAGAGCGTACTCTCCAACTATTGGAATTATGCATGTTGTTAAAAAGTCAACAACAACTCTTCACCCATAATAAGACTCCTCTTATTTATAGATGTGAGCAACCCTCCTTAACAATTAAGGAATTGGGTTTTATTTTAATTAATTAAATTCTTTTAATTAATTAGGCTCCCAATCTTATTAGAAAAATTAATTAAACTCTTTAAATTAATTAGCCTCCTAATCTTATTAGGATACATGAGAATACTTTTATTAATTAATTCCTAAACTCCTTTAGAAATTAAAAAATAATAATAGTAATAATAATAATAAGACTCCTCTTATTAATTTATATTTAATATTTTTAAAATATTAATTAATAAATATTAATCTATTTAATTTATTCTATCACCATAGATTAAATTAAATATACTTAACTTATTATTACGATTATGTCATTAACTTCTTAAATAATTATTCTTCCTTTTATAGTGTGACCCTTTAAGTTCTCCATATTAAACCGGTTGTGAATAAATTAATTAGAACAATTCTAATCTTATTTAAATAAATAAATTAAAATATTAATTTATTTAAATAAATAATATTTATTCTACAATAGGGATAAGCCTCCCTAGTGATTAACGACTTTCCAGATAATATAGATTTTAACATTAATCATAAAATAACCTTTGAGTAAATAGTTACCGTACAATTCAATCCTTCCACCATACAATGTCCCAATTAAATATAAAATATGGAATTACTGTCAAGTCTTATTTTCTTTAATTATATGTTTTTCGATTCTTAAATGCACAACTCCAAATAATATAAATTAGAAACTTCTTTCTAATTTCATTCTGCCTTGGCCAAGGACTACTGGGTTGTCATTTATCGAATCACATAGGATATTTCTCTTCTTTTACTAGAAGTGGTAGATTCTTTATTGATCATACATTATCTCTATGTACCACTTATTATACCCAAGTATACCCTTTGATATACCCTGAGGGTCTTAAGGAATAAGTTAAAGTATAACTCATCATACACAAGATACTATGATGATCTCAAGTCCAAGGATCACTTGTACTACTATCACTACAGGAATTCCTATTGACATACAAGTAAAACTCCATTAGGTATTCCTTAGCGAGCCACGTTCAGTGAACTTATTCTCTAATAAGCACCTACATACTTGCTTTAGTGTCTCCACATAAATGATCATGAGATCAATCATCCTCATCCAATGAACAAGCAACGTATGTACCAATCTATCCGGATTCACTAATCTCCAATTTAGTAATCCATTGATTGGAAACTATTTTAGTTTTAAGCTTTCTAAGAATTTAGATCTCATTAGAATGATCATCATCATTATTCTAAAAGTATTGAACTATGGGTTTATCACATATTATAAAACGGCATCGTGTAGATAATTAAAAGCCTTTAATTAATTAATACTTTTTATTAATAAATGAATAATATTGTTATAAAGTATATGATTTATCATCAAACATGATTGGCTTGTGTGCATACTACTTTCATATTCACCCGAAAAATATATTTCTTTTCGGTTCAAATTATTTTTGGGTATAATATTATTCTATAAGGAGATGTGCTAATTTTTCAGACCGTTGGTTGAAATTATAATAGTAAATCAATATGGATCGTTGATTTAAAGTTTTAATAGTAACTTGTCCCTTCAGTTTTCCAAGAGTTATTTGTCCCTTCAGTTTTTCAAGAGTTAATTGCCCCTTCGGTGATTTATGAGTTAATTGCCCATTCGTAAATAGTAGTTGTCTCTTTAATATTACCAAGAGTTATTTTGTCCCTTCGTTAAGACCAAGAGCCACTTTTAGTTCTTCTATAAATAGAAGCTCATTCCTTCAGTATTTCTTATGAATTCATTGAAACTCTAGAGAGAGGAACTATAAAGAGAAAGAAGAAAAGTATTCTGTTACTTCACTTTTCCAATATCTAATTTCTTCTAAGGTAAGGGGTATTATTTCTTTCGTATTCATGAAGAGAACTTCTGTTATTCCATTCTTATTATTCTGTTGGAATAACCTGTATACGTGGACTACCGTATACATGGTAAAATTCTTCTGTTATTCCATTCCTCATTATTATGTTAGAATAACCTGTTTATGTGAAGTACCGCATACATGGTGAAATTTTTCTATTATTCCGTTCTTTATTATTCTGTCGAAATATCCTGTCTGTGCATTTACGCTGGACCTGGTTCCATTATTTATTATTCTGTCAGAATATTCTGTCTATGTATTTACGCCGAACCTGGTTCCATTATTTATTATTCTATCGGAATATCCTATCTGTGCGTTACGCATGACCTGGTTCTATTATTTATTATTCTGTTGGGAATAACCTGTCTGTGCAGTCTGTCGCACGCATGGTGAATCCTTCTATTATTCCATTCTTTATTATTCTGTTAGAATAACCTGTCTATGTGGATTACCACATGTATGGTGAATGATCATTTGTATTCATTCCTTATTAAATTGTGAAAATGATCTGTATACGTGGATTACCGCATGGCAGATGAAAATTCATTTGCAGTGTCATACATTCTATTATACTCAGTTGGTTAAAGTTTTGTCTTCTATATTCCTTGAAATTAGTGGAATATCCTGAATATTTGCGCTTCATCCAGTATCTTTTTGTGGAAATATCCTTCTGAGCATTCTTGAATTTTACTCCACAAAGCAGTATCATGTTGACAATTTGGACGTTATTGAGTTCAGGATAAATTAACTTATTAATCTTTAAAACTTATTCTTGAACTTGTTTTATTGAATTATTAGGTCATTGTCATGATGAGTTGTGTTGGTTATTATGTGAAAACATGGAAGTTTCTTAGAAATCACAAAGGGTTAAAAATCAGATTTTGGTAAAATTGGAGTATGAAATTCAATTGACCATATCTCCTATTATATTTCGAATTTTTGAGTGTGGATATTGTCTAGATGACAATATTCTTATTAAAACTCTCAGTTTATGTATTGTCATATATTACACGATGATTATAAAGCCTCCAAATCCAGGTACTTTAAACCCGAACTCGGTGCTTTACTATACCATTTCTATGAGTGGAATAATACTAATAATAATAACAATAATATAGATACTAACTTAATTTACATATTTATCAAAGTCTAAATCCCAAGTACGCAACCTTTAATACATTACTCACAATACGTGATAGGTAATATATATCATACTTATCTTAATAAAGATAACTATTACATAAAATGGTATTGAATTCATTCTGCAACCTTTCCTTTTCCTTTATTCTTAACCGAGCCTTCTACTTATTCACACTTAGCTAAAAACATTTAAATTAAGCAAGGATGAGCATTTGAGTGCCCAACAAGTAATAACAATTATATATATATATATAAGCTGAAAGAATTTAAATATTTTCTTTATACTATCCTTCTACAACAAATCAATAGTTGTGAAGTAATCTGAACCGATAATAATAACATAACAACCCTCTTTCAAATTTTTGAAACTACGCACTGACTATAAATAGGGTTAAGGGGACATACTATGTACATTATTTTCATTTTGGAAAAGGTTAAACAGAACTTCATCTGTAAACCGTCATAACTTACGGGCACAGGGGTGATCAGCCCGTTGTAGCCTGTATTGATTAATACTACATGCAAGAACGATGTTATCGTTCACCCTTTCCACCTTGGGTGCATAAAAGTTTTTTCGTGTAAGGGATGTTCATACTTGTCGAGGTTCCAAACCAAATCAATTCGGTTGGATAATAATAAGGTTTTATCTTCTTCAACAATAATCTATAATTCAACATATATATACTGGTAATTAACAAAGGTGTATCAACATGTGGTTAAATGCAATGATTATCCAAGTGTGGACACTTGTATAACTATTTATAGAAATTATCGAACAGAATATATATCTGAATTACCATATACTAACATGTTGCTAATCAATGAGCGTATATAATATAGGATTAATAATATGTACAGTAATAATATAATTCTGAAACATTCTTACTCATGTCTATTGCATAAAAAAATGCAAATGTAGGATACTTGCCTGATGCGCTGCTTACAATACGCACCTTAGTTTTATCTTTTATATCACGACCTATCATTAATCAGATCATTCGTTCTATTAGAACAATATACTATAACATATAGTACTGCATTTTGCAGTCAGCACATAACCTAATCATATTATCACACATGTTCAACAGTTATTGCATCACAAACAAATATTAATACAATCAAAATATCTAAGTCCAGATCAATTTATGAAATATGTAGGTGTACCGACAGTTTTATCGGGTAATTATCGAGTCTAAGACTCTATTCTGAAGCTCAATAACTATAAGTATCAGTCATATCATTTTAAATGACTTAATAAACATTTAATATAATTTATCAAGAATTTCAAACACCAGAATCATTATCAAATGATTTAAGTATTAAACAATTCTATTATCATTTAATTATTATTTAACTATTAATGAAACCATTGCCAAAAAATTAAAGTTATTTATAATAACTCAAAATATTTTTAAAACATTTATATTACCCTTAAATGATTTTTAAAACGTTTAAAATTATTTTTAAATAATTACCATTAATATTAAGATATTAATGTACTATTTCTTAAATTATTAAAAGTCATTAAGTATAACTTAAAATATTTTTAATTCACTTAATATTATTAATCTTGATAATATTTAATTCACCTCTTAGCATTATTAATTCACTAATAACACTTTTATTCGCTTACTAATATTATTAACATCTTAATAATATTTTAATATTTTACGAACATTATTAATCCTATTAATAATATTTTAATCATGCATTAATATTATTACTTTAATAATATATTACTTATACTTTAGTATCATTAATCAATTAATAATACTTTTAGTCATTTACCAACCGTATTAATATTTTATTTATTTACTAATATTATTGATCATTTAATAATATTTTATTCATTTACTAAGGTTATTACATTAATAACATTTTATTTAATTTCGTATATTATTATATACTTAATAATATTTTAATCATCCAATAATACTTTAATTTAATATTATTAATCTTTTAATAATACTTTAATCTAAGATTAATACTTTAATCTAATATTATTAATCATTTATTAATATTTTAAATCAAATATGATTAACCATTTAATAATATTTTAATAAAGTTTTAATCTTAATATTTTTATTTACTTAACAATATCATATTCTAATATTATTAATATCATAATAACATTTTAATAATTTATTAGATCAATAAATAATTTATTTTAATTGTTCACCCTTTATAAAACCATTTATTTAATATCCATAAAAGGTTATAAATAATATTTCTTATTATAAATTACCAAAGTGCCCTAAAATAGTCATAATATTATATATTAGGAGTATTCAAGCATTAAAATCATATTTTTTTTTGTAAAATATTGTTCTAATAATTGTAATGAAGACTTATTTGAGTGTGGATATTGTCTAGATGACAGTATTTGTATTTACACTCACAGTTTTTATGTTGTATTAATAAAGTTATAGTTGTTTCTGTACCATGTTATTGACGACTCAGAATGGGTGTTGTATACCTGTTTTGGGGGCGTCACAGTTGGTATCAGAGCTTAGGGATATGATCTCTGGCGGAGATCGAGGAATAGAACTAGGAGGGGAGAGACGAGTAAATCCTTCGCTAGTGTGTCCTACCTAAGCTTATTTGTTGGTCGGTCATAATATAAGGATATTATGTGATTTGTTAATTTGTTAAATTAACCCTTGTTTTATGGCAGTATTTGAGAATGTCGACTGAGAATGTTAACAGTGGAGTAAATGAAATCGTGGAGACACCTGTACTCACCAACGAGGAGAACGTGCAACAGGCTGGCAATGTTCCTCCTGTGAACAACACCAATGAGCAGACAATGAACGATGAGATGTTTAGAAATTTTTTGCGATTCATGCAAAACCAGACGAAGGAGATTCCTGTTCAAAATATAGGAAGAAACAATGGCAACGCACAGCTGGTCACAGCCAAGCAGTTCAAAGAGTTGGGACCACCAGAATTCTGGGGAAAGCCAGATCCGATTAAGGCGGAGACATGGGTCAAGCAAATTACCAAGATATTTGATGTCTTGGGATGCACGGAGGAACAGAAGGTTCCATTCACCACCTTTATGTTCCGTGGTGAGGCAGACTACTGGTGGGAATCTGTGAAGCGTACCCATCCAGCCGCACTCAGCATGTCTTGGGAGACATTTCAGAAACTATTCAATGACAAGTACTTTCCTGAAAGTATTCGTCATATGAAGGAGGTAGAGTTTATTAGACTGGAGCAGAATAACATGACGGTGTCCCAGTACGAGGCGAAGTTTGCAGAGTTGTCCAGGTTTGCACCTCATTTGGTGGAGAATGAGGAACGTATGACACGGATGTTTCTGAGAGGTTTGAAACCCGGCATACGTCAATATCTCATTTCTCATAAATTTTCTCTCTATTCAGATGTTGTCAACAGGGCTCAATTATTAGAGCGAGATAACGAGTACGGTCAACCGAGGAACCACAACCAGGATCATGTCGGTGACAACAGTCATCAGAACAATGATAACCAGCGGAGAAAGAAAAATACAGACAAGAACGGCAACCACTCTGGTGGTAATCGTGGCTATGAAAATAGAAGAAGCGAGTCGGGAGGAGATTTTAAAAAGAGGAGATTCAACAATGACAATACGAAGACGTCAGCACCAGCAGCAACTGGTACCAAGGGAGGAGAACGACCACCGGTCATATGCTATAAATGTGAAAAAGAGGGACATATCAGCCCAAACTGTCCACAACAGTTCAAGGTATGCTATAATTGTGGAAAGGAAGGTCATATCGCTCGAGATTGTACGATAGCGAAACCAAGTTCAGCGGGGACGGTGACTCAAAAGGCTGTCCCAGAAAAGTCAAAGTCAACGGTTCCTGGGAGAGCGTTTGTCGTGACTGGTCAACATGTGAGGAACCCAAACGAGGTGATCACGGGTAAGCTAATCATAAATTCATGTGAAGTTTATACCTTACTAGATACCAGTGCTACCCATTCATTTATTTCTCCTACTTGTGCTCAACGTTTAAACTTGACTCCGGAGAAATTAGACTTTGATTTATCTGTGGAGACTCCGTTAGGGGAAACTTTCATCACATCCACTGTTTATAAATCTTGTTTGATCCAAGTTGGCACTATCACCTTACCTGTTGACCTTATCTCTTTAAAGATACTTGCATTTGACGTGATTTTAGGAATTGATTAGTTAACTACTCATCATGCCAAAATTGATTGTTTTCGTAAGGTGATTAGTTTTTATATTCCTAATCAACCTGTTGTTCGAATTCAAGCAACAAAGCCATTAAATTCAATCGCTGTCATATCAGGTCATAAAGCCATTCGTTTATTGAAAAACGGATGTCAAGCTTTCTTAGCCCATGTTATGGATTTGAATAAAGACACGTCAAATTTGAATAATATTCCTGTTGTTAGTAACTTTCCTGACGTATTTCCTGAAGAACTTCCCGGTCTACCCCCAGAACGTGAAGTTGAATTCTTTATTGATCTTGAACCTGGTACAAAGCCCATTTTTAAAACCCCATATCGAATGGCTCCTATTGAACTTCAGGAGTTAAAAGTCCAACTACAAGAGTTGTTGGACATCGGTTTCATTCGTCCTAGTACATCTGCTTGGGGTGCTCCTGTTTTATTTATAAAGAAGAAAGACGGGAGTATGCGACTTTATATCGATTATCGAGAATTAAACCATGTCACCATCAAGAATAGGTATCCGCTACCTCGTATTGATGACTTGTTTGACCAGTTACAAGGAGCACAATTCTTTTTAAAAATCAATCTTCGTTCTGGATATCATCAGCTGAAGGTTAAAACTGAGGATATTCCGAAGACTGCCTTTAGAACTCGGTACGGGCATTATGAATTTTTAGTCATGTCTTTTGGATTGACTAATGCTCCTGCGGCTTTCATGGATATGATGAACCGAGTATTTAAGGATTATTTGGATCAGTTCGTTGTTGTCTTTATTGATGACATCCTCATATATTCCAAAAGCCGTGAAGATCATGAGCACCATTTGAAGCTGGTACTCCAAAGGCTGCGTGAAAACAAGCTATATGCTAAGTTGAAGAAATGCGAGTTCTAGCTTGAGGAAGTAGCATTCCTAGGGCACGTGGTGTCAAAACATGGAGTATCTGTGGACCCGGCGAAGATTGAAGCAATACAAAGCTGGGAGCAACCGAAGACGGTGACCGATGTACGTAGCTTTCGGGGCTTAGCTGGTTATTATCGAAGATTCGTAGAAGGGTTTTCTCGAATCGCTACCCCGTTAACTCAGCTGACTCAGAAGGATATCAAATTCGTATGGAGCGAAGAATGCGAGAAGAGTTTCCAAGAGCTTAAGAGGAGACTCATTTCAGCACCTGTTCTGACAATACCATCTGGTTCGGATGGATTTGTTATCTACAGCGATGCTTCAGGCAAAGGGTTAGGATGTGTTCTCATGCAACATGGGAAAGTCATAGCCTATGCCTCGCGATAACTTAAAGAATATGAGAGAAATTATCCTACTCATGATCTAGAGTTGGCAGCAGTCGTTTTCGCGCTAAAGATCTGGAGGCACTATCTATATGGGGAGAAGGTGGAGATATATTCAGACCATAAAAGCCTCAAATATTTCTTCACTCAAAAAGAACTCAACATGCGACAACGACGTTGGCTCGAGCTGTTGAAAGATTTCGACCACACTATTCAATACCATCCTGGAAAAGCAAACGTGGTAGCTGACGCGTTGAGTGGAAGATCATATGTAGGAACGAGTGTGATGATGTCAAGTATACACGTAGAACCAACTTTAATCGATAAAGTTAAAGTTGCTCAAGCTACAGACCCGGAGCTGATGCGTATGAAGAAGAAAGTGCAAGAAGGTGCTATTCCAGAAGCAAGAATCGATGAAGAAAGAATACTTCGAGTCCACTCCAGACTTTGTGTTCCTAACGATTCTGATTTGAAGTACAAGATCATGATGGAGGCACACAATACACCATTTACAATCCATCCTGGAAGTACTAAAATGTATCGTGATCTTCGACATACATTTTGGTGGAACAATATGAAGAGAGAGATTGAAAAGTTTATCTCGAGGTGTTTAACTTGTCAACGTGTAAAGGCGGAGCATCAAGTACCAAAGGGTCCATTACAACCACTTGAGATTCCGAAATGGAAGTGGGAACACATTACCATGGATTTCTTTACGGGTCTTCCCACGGTTTCTCAAGGCATAAATGCTATTTGGGTTATAGTTGATAGATTAACCAAGTCTGCTCATTTCTTGCCGATACGGGAGACTTATTCCCTTGAACGTCTTGCTAGTATGTACGTGAATGAGATTGTAAGGTTGCATGGCATGCCAGTATCCATAGTTTCGGATCGTGACCCAAGATTCACTTCAAGATTTTGGGTTAGTTTGCAAAAAGTTATGGGCACGGATTTACGGTTCAGTTCGGCATACCATCCTCAAACGGACGGGCAATCAGAGAGGACTATTCAAACTCTTGAAGATCTATTAAGACTTTGTGTCCTAGATTTCAAAGGAAGTTGGGATAAGTACCTACCATTGGTGGAATTCTCCTACAACAACAGTTATCAGGCAAGTATAGGTGTGGCTCCCTTTGAAGCATTGTATGGACGAAAGTGTCGCTCTCCAGTATGTTGGGATGAGGTGGGAGAAGCAACGTTGTTGGGACCAGAGTTGGTACGAATGACTACAGAGAAGATCTAAACGATTCGATAACGTATGCTAACGGCACAGGATCGTCAAAAGAGTTATGTGGATCTTCATCGAAAGGACGTGGAATTTGACATTGGGGATCATGTATTATTACGTGTAGCTCCATGGAAAGGAGTTACAAGATTTGGGAAGAGAGGAAAGCTCAATCCATGATTTATTGGTCCATTTCAGATTCTTGACCGAGTAGAAAATGTGGCCTATAGACTTGCGTTACCTCTAAGTATGTCTCGTGTTCATAATGTTTTTCATATATCTGTGCTTCGTAAATATGTGAAAGACCCGAACCATGTTATTGAGTTAGAACCGGACGAGATAGCTGAAGACTTAACGTACGAGGAGGTACCTGTCAAGATCATGGATAAGAAGGAGCATGTCCTACGCACGAAGGTCATACCACAAGTTAAAGTTTTGTGGAGAAACCATGTTATTGAGGAAATGACCTGGGAGTTGGAAACGGAAATGAAAGCGAGGTATCCTAATCTTTTCGAAACACCAGGTACGTATGTCAATTTCGAGGACGAAATTTCATAAGGAGGGGAGGTTGTAAGACCCCAAATTATTAATAAATGAAATTTAATTTTCTCTATTTATTATTCTGAAATAGTAAGGGTTGATTTGATTAATGTGGTTAGTTATGGATAAAATACGCAAATAATTTAAATAAGCAGGTGGTTATAAAATATTCATTGTTGTCGGGGAATATTTGTTTGGTCGTGGAATATTCTTGTTATCGGGGAATATTTGTACGACGGCGCAGCCTTGTGTGGGCCCCATAACAGAAAGCGATTGGATGAAGAAAACGACAAAAATAAGTTGTTTATAAATAACGGCGTAGTTGTTACCGTTAATACTGTTGGAATACCCGGTGGTTAAAACACGGTAATACGCGTAGCACACGGTATTGTACCAATTATTGATTCTTACGTAAGAAGGCACTACTCAATTACTGTTCAATATTATATTTTATTGATTCAATAATTGCTGCGTTGATATTTTATATTACTGTTGTTTCAATAATTGTCACTACACAGTATTTTCTATTATCGGAGCAATAATTCATATTATCTGAATAATATTATTAGATAACATTATTGGAAATGTCTAGAAAGTTCTGTCTAAGGAGAGGTTTGGTCATCTAATTGCGCGCCAGTAAGGAGAAATCCTTATTGGAAAGCCCCCTCTTTCCTGGGAACGGCCTGGTTGTCAGTACTGTGATTCTGTAATATTATTTGTGTATAATTAATTATTGATTTATATGATGAGGAAAATATTAATTGGATATAGATGGAGAAAATTTTTAATGTGACAATTGTTGAAAATTAATATTTTATCTTTTTCTGATAAAATAATTCATTTAAATATATTATTTTAATAATATATTGATGGTGGTATTTTTATAATAAATGTGGGATATATGAGTATATGAGGAGGAAGAGTATTTTTGTGGCATTAAATGATTAACACATGTTTTGTGTGTTGGTGGACATAATTCTTGACCGAAAATTTATTATTGACTATAAAATCGTCCGTTTGTGAATTTCGGTCAATTTCTATTTGGAATTTGGAAAAACTTTCTTTTGCAAAGTTGTAGAGAATTGAATTTCCTATAAAAACTCGCGAGATTCAAATTTTCTGATAAAAGGGCTATTTATTATGAATTATTGAAGTTTCGAAGTTTCGAAATAATTGATTTTTGGAGTTTAAAATGTTTTTTTTAAGAAAAACATTTTTTGTTGCAATTGAGTGGCTCACATGTGTTATACATGATCTGAAATCAGATTTTTTAGGTGGGCTTGAATATTTTTAAGAAATATTATTATTTTATTAAATTTTCTGCTTTGGTGTTCTAAGTATTTTCCTATAAATAGGGTGCTTAGGTTAGAATTAAAAATCACACCAGAAACTGAAGTTTCTCTCTATTTCTCTCTCTATATTATCGAGTGTATTCTTGTGAGTATTTTGATATCTTGAGTGTTGCTATACGGTGCAAGTTCGTTCAGCGTTATTCCAGTCAGAAGTACCGTCTTTCCGAGATAAGGGATGTTATTTCTTCTTAAATGATATTATTTTTTTCAATATCATTATGCCGAAGTATTGATCTGAACTTTTTATCAAATTTGGAACTTTTTATGTCGGGGTTACTATTCATGAGTTACTATTCACGAGTTACTATTCACGAGTTACTATTCACCGAAAAATAAAATTTTTCTTTTCGTCCAAAATATCTATTCTGAATACTAGCTTTGATTGTATCCATGTTTTGATCATTCTTGAATTTTACTCCACTATGATTATTTATGAGGTATTTTTGGACATGGAATAGCTGAAATACGAATCCTTAATATTTATTATTTTGTTTCACTGGATTCGTTTCCTTAAAAATATTTTTCATCATCCTCAGTCTTAAATGATGATATAACTGAATATCTTTGGCCTGTAGTGCAAAGTTGAATAATTTCTGATGAATATCTTTAGCCCGTAGTGCAAAGATGAACAGGTGTTGAGGTGAACATGACCAACTGATGAATATCTTTGGCCTGTAGTGCAAAGATGACTATTTGATTCAAGATATTTATTGATTGATGTTACAGGGATAAAATGTTGATGATGGGCTTTTAAATTCATGGATAATCGTAGATTTCATTCTCTACGTAACTCTTCTATGAATTATTATTTTCCGCTGCGAATATTGAATTAAAACTTGTTGTCTATTGTATTCTATTAAATTTTTTCCTGTTGAAGACTAACGATAATTTGTTGTATATTATCTTAGTCATAATATTCTTTACTGGGCTAGTTGAGCTCACCCTTTTCCTTGTTGTTCCATTTTCTTCTCAGGAGGCGAGAATGTAGCAAGTACTAGTCGGGGTATGGAATGAAGGTTCTAGGAAGTTGTTTTAGTAGTCCTCACCATTTTTTTTTGTAAAATATTGTTCCAATAATTGTAACGAGGACTTATTTGAGTGTGGATATTGTCTGGATGACAATATTTGTATTTACACTCACAGTTTTTATGTTGTATTAATAAAGTTGTAGTTGTTTCTGTACCATATTATTGACGACTCAGAATAAGTGTTGTATACCTGTTTTGGGGGCGTCACACCTTTAATTGTTTTGGGCCATGTAATGAACATAGTCTAACAATTTTAATACATGCTACCCAAATTATTTATTTAGGGTTTCCTTTCCCAATCTCATGAAATTTAATTACTTATACATATGACTTTAGCTCATAACCTAATTAGGTTTACTAGAAATAGGTTTAAAATTATTAGTCACTTGAAATAACAAAATTATCCACATAAGTTAGTATACATATTAAATGCTAACCTTTCCTTATTACCATAACCCTTAGGTTATTTAATTGTCTCACCTAATGTATAATTAGGTTACAAAGCTTTCATTTAGGGTTTAAAATAAAATAAAATTAGTTCCTAAAAGTTATAATTAGGGTTTTCTTAATTTGATTAGGGTTCTAATCATACATGAACATTAGGGTATTATATAATAATTATAATTATCCTTGCTAATCTAGCAATTAGGGTTTATAATTAATAGATAGGATTTCAAGAAATTAATAAATCTAAATGTTAATTAGGGTTGACTTAATCAATAAAAAAAATCATATAACACAGTTATATAATAGTCTTAAACTCACAATTGAGTTTCAAATTAGAATTTTTCACAGTAAAACTAGGGTTTGACATAATACACCATAACTGACCAATCATTGTCAGTCCGCATACATACAGTATATAATTATAGCACTAAAAATCAAAATATAAATAATATTATATTATTATTATCATTCCTTGATCAAAATCCAAAATTAGGATTTGGATTCCATATCTGATTTATCTGTCATACTTAACATTATTAATTAAGTTAAAATAATTAACTTAATAATCTGTACTAAAATTCATATAATAAAACAATTATTATAATAATACAGTTTATAACAATCAAAAAAAAATTAAAATAAAATTATTTAAAATCATTCATGTAATAAATATATCACATAAATACATATACACATTATCTTGGCACATATTCTCCATATTTAAAAAAAATAAAAAAAAATTATACGCAAAATTTCTAATTTATTTGTATAGAAAATATCGGGTTGTTACATTCATCCCCCCTTATAAAGATTCCGTCCCCGGAATCACCGCTTTAAAACCTACACATACAAGTGTACGTAGCTTATACAATCATTGCAATTAGATCTTGATCATAAATGATCGCACTGATCTTTAATCTATTCACGTAAAGCTTGTCTATTTGATTAAACGAAAATTTGATTTCCAAAAGAACTCAAATTCCTTCTTCAAAATTTATTTATAAAATAATTTATTATATATATAAGAAAATCATATATAAGAAAATAAAATTTGATTAGAATACTACCTGGAGTTGCATCCTTCGCTGCCACCGTATCTTGAACTGTCATACTGAAGACTCCTGTGGTTGGTTCTATTATTTCGTTTGTTGAAGTTGGTCTCGTTGTTGCCAATGTCCTACCGCCTTTTCCCTTATTCACATTTCTTGCCTCCCTTATCCTTTTTGGACAGTCTTTCACCTTATGTTGTAAGACCCCAACTTTTATAAATAAAGATGAATTTTCTATAATTATCATTTTTGAATATTATGGAGTTAATTTGATATAATGTTATAGTTGTGGGTAATATTTATAAATTTTGCAAAGTACGTAAGTTGTTATATAATATTCGATTGGTCGAGAAATATTCGTTTTAACAGGGAATATTCGTACAATGGCACAATCATTGGTGGACCTCACAACGGAATTATTGTCGGATTGAGAAAACGATAAAAATATTTTATTAAAAATAACGGCGAAAGTTTTACCATTGATATTGTTGAACTACTCGGTAGTAAAAGTACAGTAATACGTGTAGTTGCATAGTAGCACACGGTATTGATTATTAATGTTTATGTGAGAAGTCACTCAGTTTGATTCAATTATTGTCAGTTAATAATATGAATTATTTAGCGATAAT
This sequence comes from Panax notoginseng, assembly GCA_016801055.1. Classification (NCBI taxonomy): domain Eukaryota; kingdom Viridiplantae; phylum Streptophyta; class Magnoliopsida; order Apiales; family Araliaceae; genus Panax; species Panax notoginseng. Next base: position 153,753,098 of record CM029015.1, on the reverse strand, counting down.
GAAGTTTTGTTTTATTCGTATTATGAACTTAATAAAATAGAAAATTTTTTATATAAAACAGAATACTTTATTAAAGTTATTCTATAAATAGAATATATTTTATTTTATTTAAAAGATTTTTCTTTAATTATGGACCGTCAGATTAAAGTAAATCAATCTGGACCGTTTATGGATTAGTTGTAGGGTTTCGGCACAGAAACGCACAGCGAAAATTAAAATTTTAAAGCAATTTCCGAAACCCTAAAACAGGATCCATGCGAAAAATCAATTAATTAAGAGGTTTAGAGATTATACCGAATATGAAAACGAGAATCTGAAATCGACTGCGCCTCGAATCTCCAACGCAATACAAACCGACTGCGTCTCTACGGTATCCACACGAACGCTCCGCGAATCGTCCTACGATCTGCAGAAGAAGGAATCGCGGTACTAGCCACCAAGGATGAGGATTTTCAGAACTGTTTTCTCTAGTCTCTCTCTAAGAGCGGCTAGGGTTTTTTATGTTTTGACGTAAAACCTAAAGTAACTGATATATATCATATATATAGCAGTTAGGAGGAATTAATCAAAACCTAATATTATTAAAATCCAAATTTATATATATATCTTAATTAAGTCTTACTTAATTAATATACCTATATATAAATTATCCTATTAATTTAAATTCGTAATTTAAAATTCTATCAATCACATTGACATCTTTAAATATTTACAATTTAAATTAATTTCCTTTTAATTACGTTCTTTGTGTGTGACCCTATAGGTTATTATTACGTTGGCAATACTTTTAAAATCATATTATAAAATTATAAACAGTGAGCGGCATCTAGTAATGCATCACTGCTACCCAAGTAATAATAAGATCGATGATTCGATGCAACCTTTTCGTGACCAATGTTTCAATATAATTTAATCCTTTTAACCTTAATATCCTAGATTAAACTCGAGTCATGGAATGTGTCATACTCTTCATAATTTAATCTGAGTTTTTCTTGATCAATGAGTAGACTATATGAAACAAATCACTATTTGAGCATGGCCATGCATTTCATAGTCCTACTCAATCAAGAGGCCTATGGATATCACCTATAAAATATAGGATGGTTAAATTCCATCTAGATCACTCATATTACTCACACGATTCATAATAAACCCAATAATCACCTTTATAGTCCACCCTATTAAAGGTGACATTTGATGATATCAAAGTACATAAATTCTCGTGTAGTAATATAGCGGTTTCAGGTCGGAGGACCACTACATCATTGTCACTATGAGAATTGCTAATGACACTTCGCATAATGCTCCATATAGAATTCTCATGGTGGGTCTGTCCAGTACATTGTTCTCTAACATGTACCTATGCATTGACTTAATATCTCATATATTTATGACCAATAAGATTTAGTCATCAGTCAATCCACATACTAGTCTCAATGCATCATTGTTGTCCCATCAACAATGATACTCGACTAGGGACATTTAAGAACAATGATACTAATTGTAATTATATAATCTCATGTTCAAGTCACATACTTGAAACTATATAATTTGTATCACTATTCTAAGAAATTTTATTATGTTAACAATTATATTACGCAGTAATTAAAACCATAATAAAATCATTTATTTATTCAATCAACAATAATATCAAATGTTAAACAATTATATCAAATAATTGGCCTCTAGGGCATAAACTCTAACATTAGTTACTATGTAGTCCATTCTTCTATAAATAACAGCTCATTTCTTCATTATGTCTTACAAATTCACTGAACTCTAGATAGAGAAACTATAGAGAGAGAGAGAAGAAAAGTATTATGCTACTTAACTACTTCCTTATTTCAGTTCTTCTTTAAAACGGTAAGGGGTGTTATTCTTTCTTATTCATGAAGAGAACTTTTGTTATTCCATTTCTTATTATTCTGTTGGAATAACCTGTATACGCGGTCTACTCTATACTTGGTGACATTCTTCTATTATTCTGTTGGAACATCCTGTCTGTGTATTTTACACCGGACCTGGTTACGTTTTTATTATTATTCTGTTGGAACATCCTGTCTGTGTGTTTTACACCGGACCTGGTTCCATTATTTATTATTCTGTCAGAATATCATGTCTGTGCGTTTACGCCGGACCTGGTTCCATTATTTATTATTCTGTTAGAATAACATGTCTGTGCGGTCTATCACATGCCAGGTGATTTCTTTTGTTATTCCATTCTTTATTATACTCAGTTGGTTAAGTTTTAACTTCTATACTCCATGAAATTAGTGGAATATCCTTGATAATTGCGTTTCATCCAATATCTTTTCATGAAAATATTATTCTAAGCATTCTTGAATTTTACTCCACAAAGCAGTATCATGTTGACAATTTAGACGTTGTTAATTCTTGGATAAATTAATTTTTGAACTTGTTTTATTGAATTATTATATCATTGTCATCATCCTCATGTTTATAAAATGTTGAAAGTCATCTGTGGCCTGTAGTGCATAGATGGACTTGGTATGATTATAACCAGGGATTATTCGGTATAATCATGACCGTAATATTACAAATGATGTGGTAAAAGTCCTCATTGTCATGTAGTGCATTGATGGACAGTTGTTAGCATGATCATGACCATTAATGAGTACACAAATATTCTTGGCCCGTAGTGCATGGATAATTGTGGTCGTGATACTAAAGAATATCATTGGTCGTAGTGCAGGGGTGATTCGATGATGTGGATTATTTTGTTAAGCTGAGTCCCAGCGATAACAGTGTTGAAAAACCTTTTAAATCATAGAAGATAGTAGATTTTATTCTCTACTTGACTCTTTTAATGGATTTCTTGTTTCGCTGCAGTTAAACTTGATGTTCATTATATTTTATCAGTTTAACACTGTTGAAGGCTAATGATAATTTAATCTGCATTATCTTAGTCAAAATATTTCTTACTGGGCTAGTTGAGCTCACCCTTTCTTTCACTGTTCTCTTCAGGAAATGAGAATATAGCTGGGATGAGTCGGAGAATGGAGTGATGGACCAGATGATAGTATTAGTAGTCATCACTATTCTGTTAAATAGTGTGACAATAATTGTAATGAGGACTCCTTTTGAGTTTGTATAGTCTCTAGTAGACAATAATTGTATTCAAACTCACAGTTATGTTTTGTCGTATTGTACACGACAGTTGTATTAGTAAGTTGTATTTGTATTTTGTACCATGTATCTGACGACCCAAGATGGGTGATGTATACCTAATTTTTGGGGCGTCACATATGCTCCATTGATTCACAAATAAAATATCCACTATACATTCTAGGATTGGGGCAGTTGGGAGAGATATGTCCCTTCTGCCCACACTTATAACATGTAAACTTACCTTCTATATCTTAGGGTATTTACATAACGTGAAATTTTCTACTCGAATAAGCATGTATTCAAAATATTAGATTTCAAAAACTTTGGTTTACTGTATTAACCAGTGCTCAGATGGTTAATTACTATCTTTATACCAACTTATTTCATTAATCCATCATAGATTCATATCCATAACACTTGACATTCTATAATATATACTGCTTTAAACATCCGCTATCCCTTTGTGACTATAAAAGTCGGGATTTACAACCTTGACCAACACAAAAGTTGAGAATATTTCATTGCATAGACATACTTAACATTAAACAGACCTACCCAACAGAACCTATACTACCTATTCACTACCATTTACCCCTCTATCAAATAAAAGTTGGGGTCTAACTGCCATCCTATGCATACAGTAAGGCATAAGGATTTACAACAACTAAACAGTCCCTAATAGAAACAAAAAGTGGGACTATATCGAACATGAATACAAATCAACGCCTGCTCTCTCTACTGGAGGGCAGCTCCATCCACTCTGCGTCGAACTGCATAAAGGCGATGTCTAAAGCTTGCTCCAAAGTATATATCCTCACATCTTTAGCTTCCACCTCAACTCTCAACTGTCCTAGCTATAGCTCTCTCTGCTCCAACCTCCCTCGCAACTCGGCTAACTCAGTCTGTGCCTGGTAAGCAGCGTCCTTGTACTGCTGCTCTGAAATTTGGAGGGTGTGGTTCTGCGCCTCCACTCGCTCAACCCTAACCTTTAGCTCGTCGTTCCTGGCCAACAAATCTCCTATCATCGCATCCTCCATGGACTCCTCACTAGAGTCCCTCAACTTTTGGTTCACTAAATAACTATCTTGACTCTCGTCAGTCATCCTATGACCACAATAGACAATCAAAACAACATCAGTACCACAATAAAATATATTCATTGATAAAATGAAAGGATATTTTATTCAGTACAACTAAAACTTGATGGATCTCCTCAACCCATCACCTAGCTAACATACTCTATAAAAATTTTCTACTAAGGTTATAACCTAGGTTTCACATTCCTAATGTTTATAACCTACAACTTTGATACCAACTTATAAAACCCCCAAATCCAGGTACTTGAAACCCGAACTCGGTGCTTTACGATACCATTTCTATAAGCGGAATAATACTACTACTAATAATAATAATAATAATATGGATACCAACGTAATTTACATATTTATCAAAGTCTAAATCCTAAGTACGCAACATTTAATACATTCCTCACAATACGTGATAGGTAATATATATCATACTTATCTTAACAAAGATAACTATTACATAAAATGGCATTGAATTCATTATGCTACCTTTCCTTTTTCTTTACTCTTAGTCGAGCCTTCTACTTGTTCACACTTAGCTGAAAATATTTAAATTAAGCAAGGATGAGCATTTGAGTGCCCAACAAGTAATAGCAATTATATATATATAAGCTGAAAGAATTTAAATATTTTCTTTATACTATCCATCAACAACAAATCAACAGTTGTGAAGTAATCTGAACCGATAATAATAACATCACAACCCTCTTTCAAATTTTTGAAACCACGCACTGACTATAAATAGGGTTAAGGGGACATACTATGAATATTATTTTCATTTTAAAAAAGGTTAAACAGAACTTCATCTGTAAACTGTCATAACTTACGGGCACGGGGGTGATCAGCCCGTTGTACCCTGTATTGATCAATACAACATGCAAGAACGATGTTATCGTTCACTCTGTCCACCTTGGGTGCATAAAAGTTTTCCCGTGTAAGGGATGTTCATACTTGTCGGGGTTCCAAACCAAAGCAATTCGGTTGGATAATAATAAGGTTTTATCTTCTTCAACAATAATCTATAATTCAACATATATATACTGGTAATTAACAAAGGTGTATCAACATGTAGTTAAATGTAATGATTATCCAAGTGGGGACACTTGTATAACCATTTATAGAAATTATCGAACAGAATATATATCTGAATTACCATATACTAACATGTTGATAATCAATGAGCGTATATAATATAGGGTTAATAATATGTGCAGTAATAATATAATTCTGAAACATTCTTACTCATGTCCATTGCATAAAGAAAATGCAAAGGTAGGATACTTGCCTGATGCGCTGCTTACAATACGCAACTTAGTTTTATCATTTATATCACGACCTATCATTAATCAGATCATTCGTTCTATTAGAACAATATACTATAACATATAGTACTACATTTCGCAGTCAGCACATAACCTAATCACATTATCACACATGTTCAACAGTTATTGCATCACAAACAAACATTAATACAGTCAAAATATCTAAGTCCAGATTAATTTATGAAATATGTCGGTGTACCGACAGCTTTATCGGGTAATTATCGAGTCTAAGACTCTATTCCGAAGCTCAATAACTATAAGTATCGGTCATATCATTTTAAATGACTTAATAAACATTTAATATAATTTATCAAGAATTTCAAACACCAGAATCATTATCAAATGATTTAAGTATTAAACAATTCTATTATCATTTAATTATTATTTAACTATTAATGAAACCATTGCCAAAAAATTAAAGTTATTTATAATAACTCAAAATATTTTTAAAACATTTATATTACCCTTAAATGATTTTTAAAACATTTAAAATCATTTTTAAATAATTACCATTAATATTAAAATATTAATGTACTATTTCTTAAAATATTAAAAGTCATTAAGTATAACTTAAAATATTTTTAATTCACTTAATATTATTAATCTTGATAATATTTAATTCACCTCTTAGTATTATTAATTCACTAATAACACTTTTATTCGCTTACTAATATTATTAACATCTTAATAATATTTTAATACTTTACTAATATTATTAATCCTCTTAATAATATTTTAATCATGTATTAATATTATTACTTTAATAATATCTTACTTATGCTTTAGTATCATTAAACAATTAATAATACTTTTAGTCATTTACCAACCGTATTAATATTTTATTTATTCACTAATATTATTGATCATTTAATAATATTTTATTCATTTACTAAGGTTATTATATTAATAACATTTTATTTAATCTCGTATATTATTATTTACTTAATAATATTTTAATCATCCAATAATACTTTAATTTAATATTATTAATCTTTTAATAATATTTTAATCTAAGATTAATACTTTAATCTAATATAATTAATCATTTATTAATATTTTAAATCAAATATGATTAACCATTTAATAATATTTTAATAAAGGTTTTATTTTAATATTTTTATTTACTTAACAATATCATACTCTAATATTATTAATATCATAATAACATTTTAATAATTTATTAGATCAATAAACAATTTATTTTAATTGTTCACCCTTTATAAAACTATTTATTTAATATCCATAAAAGGTCATAAATAATATTTCTTATTATAAATTATCAAAATGCCCTAAAATAGTCATAATATTATATATTAGGAGTATTCAAGCATTAAAATCATATTTTTCTTATTTAAGACATCATTTAACTATTTATTTTTTTTATTCATAACTTAATCATTTTTAGGAAAAATAGCAAATTGATTCCAAAAATTCTCATTTTCTGGATTTGGACAGTATATGACCCAACCATGATCCCCAAATTTTTCTGGAATTTTAGAAAATGATTTACTAATTTTAAAGTGTCCAAAAATTCTGGATCTTGTTTCATTTTTCATAAATCGAGTTTTGCTTAGAAAAATCTGAAATTTTAAGCTTATACTCTCCTAACATATATGAACCTACTGTAAACATTTCGGAATTTTCTAGTGTATACACAGTGAGAAATTCGAGTGTTAATATTTAAGAGTCCTTCACGGAAATAGTCATTACGCACAACCTATAAATCGAAACACGTCCGTTCTTTTTCCTACACGTAGATAACTTCTTAAGGTACCTCTGTGATTTTTTTTCATATTTTTAAAAGACTTGCAACTGCACGAAACAGCCTCAAGAAAAACGGGGACAATAGCTTTTTAGGGTTTTGAAACTTTAACTTTCCAAGTGGACTGTTTTGGGGAAAACAGCCTTCATGGCTTCAATACTTGCTAGATTTGTGTTCTACCACTTGGGTTTACTAGATAACTCATGTATCAAGCACCCCCCTTTCACGGATCACAAATCCAAGTTGTAAAACTTGAGTTGCACAAGATTTAGTGGAAGAAAAATAAGAGTTTCACCCCTTGGAGAACATATGCTCATTTCCTTCCTCTAAGCCTTTGATCTAACACTCAAAATACTTAGTTCTATACATGATAATATGTAGAACTAGGGTATCTTGAGTATTAATCCATATCTCTAACAAATCATGCTATAACACAAAATAGAAGGAAGACTAAGAAAAAGAATGGATGAGAACCTCACCTAGTTTTATTTGCTATCCTTCTTGATCTTCCAAAGTAATGTATAATCTTAGGGTGCATTAAGCAACTAGCACACCTCTCTCTCTCACAAAACCGAAACTCTCTCTCTCTCTCTCTCTCTCTCTCTCTCTTGTATGTTGCTTGCTTGGGAGAAAAAGAAGAAGGAGAATAAGAGAAATGAAAATGATCTAGCAAATGAATGGGTGATTAACTATTATCCCCCATACTTTTATTGTCCCATGGATTAAAGACTACACCTTATCTCTTCAATTAGCCTAATCATGTGATTAAGGGTGCTTAATAGATTTGTAACCAATAGGAGATTGACACACATGTACTTGTGTGTAAGACTTCTACTTATGGACATTGATTAGCATAATTTGTTGCCTTAAAAGGCCTAATGGGGCCAGCTATATTAATGCCCACTAATTCCTTCATTTAGCCTTTATTTTAATGCATAAATTAGATAAATCAAAGGTCTAAAATACCCTTAATCAAGTGGACTAAGTTTGGGCTTGTATTTTATTTCTTTTGGGCTTCTCCTTTAATTGTTTTGGGCCATGTAATGAACATAGTCTAACAATTTTAATACATGCTACCCAAATTATTTATTTAGGGTTTCCATTCCCAATCTTATGAAATTTAATTACTTATACATGTGACTTTAGCTCATAACCTAATAAGGTTTACTAGAAATAGGTTTAAAATTATTAGTCACTTGAAATAATAAAATTATCCACATAAGTTAGTATACATATTAAATGCTAACTTTTCCTTATTACCATAACCCTTAGGTTATTTAAATGTCTCACCTAATGTATAATTAGGTTACAAAGCTTTCATTTAGGGTTTAAAATAAAATAAAATTAGTTCCTAAAAGTTATAATTAGGGTTTTCTTAATTTGATTAGGGTTCTAATCATACATGAATATTAGGGTATTATATAATAATTATAATTATCCTTGCTAATCTAGCAATTAGGGTTTATAATTAATAGATAGGATTTCAAGAAATTAATAAATCTAAATGTTAATTAGGGTTGACTTAATCAATAAAAAAAATCATATAACACAGTTATATAATAGTCTTAAACTCACAATTGAGTTTTAAATTAGAATTTTTCACAGTAAAACTAGGGTTTGACATAATACACCATAACTGACCAATCATTGTCAGTCCGCATACATACAGTATATAATTATAGCACTAAAAATCAAAATTTAAATAATATTATATTATTATTCTCATTCCTTGATCAAAATCCAAAATTAGGGTTTGAATTCTATATCTGATTTATCTGTCATACTTAATATTATTAATTAAGTTAAAATAATTAACTTAATAATCTGTACTAAAATTCATATAATAAAATAATTATTATACTAATGTGGTTTATAACAATTAAAAAAAATTAAAATAAAATTATTTAAAATCATTCATGTAATAAATATATCACATAAATACATACACACATTATCTTGGCACATATTCCCCATATTTAAAATAAAAAAAATAAAAAAAATTATACGCAAAATTTCTAATTTATTTGTATAAAAAATATCGGGTTGTTACAATGGTTGTATTATTAAGTTTGTATTTATATTCTGTACCATGTATCTGACGACCCAAGATGTGTGCTGTATATCTATTTTGGGGGCGTCACAGTTGGTATCAAAGCTTAGGGATATGATCCCTGGCTGAGATGTGAGATAAGAACTAGGAGGGGAGAGACGGGAAATTCTTTCGCTAGTATGACTTACCTAAGTTTATTTGGTATTTAATTGATCGGTCAGAGTATAGGGATAATATGTGATATGTTAATTAACCCTTATTTTGTGGCAGTATTTGCAAATGGCATCCGAAAATGTTGAGATAAGCAATGAATCACATGAGACCGTTGAGACACCTTTAATCACTAACTAGGTTAATGTGATGTCAGACGAAGAAGAAATTAGAGATATCTACGTGGTGCGTGAAGAACTAATAGTTACACCCGAGCTAGTTGTAGAGGTAGCAGCTGAGAGTGAGCAAGAAGAGGAAGAAGAGGAACGTGAGGAGAATTTATTAGAAGAATTTTATGATCAAAATTTAGAATTACAAAATCGTATTCAAGAGTTAGAAGAGCAGGCTGAAGAACGGCAGGCGGTCGTGGAGCAAAGAGATGCAACAATTCAAAATTGTGTTACCCAATGTGCGATGCTTGAACAGAAGCACTCTTTAGCAGAGTATAAGATATTAGAGCTGGAATCTGAGAATGCTATGATCAAAGTTCTGATTAAAGCAGAAACAACTGAACGAAGGAGAATAGATGATGTGTGGGTAAAAGCTGCACGACGCGTTGATATTGTCAAAAAGGACGTCCGATCTAATAAAGTCAAAATAGATGAAATGGATTTTGCTTTTTGGACAACAATTGGGAGAATCCAACATCGAATTCAGAATTACCCTGTGCAGAGCGGTTAATCCCAATTCGATATGGATCGGGGGTTAATGATTCGAATTATGGATCAGGAATGTGACGAAGCAATTAAGGGTGGAATGTACTCTATAGCGAAGTCAAATTCGGTAGTTTAAGTGAGAGCGTTTGTCGAGAAACCCGAACAAAGTTATTATGGGTAAGTTAATTATAAACTCTTGCGAAGTCTATGCCTTATTAGATACCGATTCTACCCATTATTTTATCTATCTTGCTTGCGTTCAATGTTTAAATTTAACTCCGGAGAAATTAGACTTTGATTTATTTGTTGAAACTCCATTGGGAGAAACCTTCATTACATCCATTGTTTATAAGTTTTGTTTAATTCAAATCGACACTTTCACATTACCTATCGATCTTATCTCTTTGAAAATACTTGCCTTTGATGTGATTTTAGAAATCAATTGGTTAACTACTCATCATGCTTTTCGTAAGGTGGTTAACTTTCATATTCCTAACCAACCTATTTTGTGAATTCAAGCAACCAAACCACTAAAGTCAATCATTGTCATTTCAAGCCATAAGTAAAGAGCCATAAGCCTTTATCTGGTGACTTTCTTGTGTGGAATGCACCGAAGCTAGACTTTCTATAGGCGACGTCATGAATGACGATGACAAGTTGATAGGTATCAATGTGACGTACTATCCAAGTCTTGGGATGAGGGTCACAGTTTTGAATGATATTTCTATCGTTAATAAATTTCCTGACGTATTTTCGAAGAACTTCCTGGCCTACCCCCAAAGCGTGAAAATGAATTTTGTATTGACCCCAGTACAAAATCCCATTTTGTATAACTTACAAATGATGAAGATAGATTTAAAGACTCTAGGGACCTGCTGTTTGGTTTTATGAAAATCAAAGTAGCAATCAAATTGCAAAATTAGCGGAAGTATAATAAAATCAGATTTTAAAATTTTTCACAAACCAATCACCCGGTTCATCCTTTATGAATATTATTAATTAAAACAAAGAACAAGAAATTATGAAATCATACCCTTGTAGAAACGAGCTTCCTCAGGTACGAGTTCATCTCCTACTTCTCCGCGATCTCCTTGAATCTCCGGGTAGATTCCTTCCTTTGATCAGTGTAAGCCACCCAAGTGTATGGCCTCTAGAAGTGATCCACCAAGGAAGAAGAATTTTCAAGAAGAAGGGTGTATTGGCTCAAACCCTAGTTTTTTCTATCTTTATAGAAAAAGGGGCGTACTCTCCAACTATTGAAATTACGTATATCTTTGATATCTGATATAAGACTCCTCTTATAAAGATATCAGATAACCATATTTAATTAAAATAAGGTATTATTTATTTAATTAAACTCTTTTAATTAAATGGGTTTCCTAATCTTATTAGGGATAATTAATTAAACTCCTTTAACTAATTTTTCCTCCTAATCCTATTAGGAATAAATGAGAGTACTTATATTAAATTAATTCCTAAACTCTTTTAGAAATTAAAATAATAATAATTGTAATAATATTAATAAGACTCCTCTTATTAATTTATATTTAATATTTCTAAAATATTAAATAATAAATATTAAGCTATTTAATTTATTCTATCACCATAAATTAAATTAAATATACTTAACATATTATTACGATTATGTCATTAACTTCTTAAATAATTATTCTTCCTTTTATGGTGTGACCCTTTAGGTTCTCCATATTAAATCGGTTGTGAATAAATCAATTAGAACAATTCTAATCTTATTTAAATAAATAAATTAAACGATTAATTTATTTAAATAAATAATATTTATTCTACAATAGGGATAAGCCTCTCTAGCGATCAACGACTTTTCAGATAATATAGATTTCAACATTAATCATAAAAGAACCTTTGAGTTAATAGTTACGATACAATTCATTCCTTCCACCATACAATGTACCAATTAAATATAAGACATGGAATTACTGTCAAGTCTTATTTTATTTAATTATATGTATTTCGATTCCTAAATGCAAAACTCCTAATGAATGCAAATTAGAAAATACTTTCTAATTTCATTCTACCTTGGCCAAGGATTCCTAGGTTGTCATTTATCGAATCACATAGGACATTTCTCTTCTTTTACTAGAAGTGGTAGATTCTTTATTTATCATTCATTATCTTCATATATAACTTATTACACCCAAGCATACCCTTTGATATACTCTAAGAGTCTTAAGGAATAAGTCAAAGTGTAATTAATTATATATAAGATACTATGATGATCTCAAGTCTAAGGATCATTTGTACTACTATCACTACAGGAATTCCTATTGACAGGTAAGTAAAACTCCATTAGGTATTCCTTAGCGAGTAACGTTCAGTGAACTTATTCTCCAATAAGCACCTACATACTTGCTTTAGTGTCTCCACACAAATAATCATGAGATTAATCATCCTCATCCAATGAGCAAGCAACATATGTACCAATCTATCCGGATTCACTAATCCCCTTTTTAGTAATCCATTGATTGGGAACTTTTTAGTTTTAAGATATCTAAGAATTTAGATCTCATTAGCATGATCTCATCATGATTCTAAAAGTATTGCTTAAAACTATGGGTTTATCACATATTATTAAAACAGCACCATGTTGATAATAAATGCCTTTATAAATAATTCTTTTATTAATAAATAAATAAGATTGATTACAAAGTATATGCTTTATCATCATACATGATTGGCTTGTATGCATACTACTTTTAATATCCCACTTGCATTAAAGCCAAACGCCTTGGTATCTCATACTCATCTTCTCTAAGTGACGATCAAACTGCTGTTGTGTTAACGATTTAGTAAATGGATCTGCAATATTGTCTTGAGAGTCCACACACTCCAGGGTGACGTCTCCTCTTTCAATGATCTCTCTGATCAAATAAAATCGTCACAACACGTGTTTGGATTTCTGATGAGACCTGGGTTCCTTAGCTTGCGCAACAGCTCCGGTGTTGTCACAGAATAAAGGTATTGGTCCTGTAATGCTAGGAACCACACCAAGTTCGGTAATGAACTTCTTCATCCAAATAGCTTCCTTTGCAGCTTCACTTGCAGCTATGTACTCTGCCTCTGTCACTGAATTAGTAACTGTTTGCTGTTTGGAACTCTTCCAACTCACTGCGCCACCGTTTAAGGTAAACACATACCCCAAAACGGATTTACTGTCATCTTGGTCTGTTTGAAAACTTGAGTCTGTGAATCCTTCTAGTTTCAATTCAGACCCACCGTAGACAAGAAATACATCCTTAGTTCTTCTTAAGTATTTTAGGATATTTTTCACTGCCTTCCAGTGTTCTTCTCCTGGATTCGACTGATATCTACTTGTTACACTAAGTGCATGAGCGACATCTGGTCTAGTACATATCATACCGTACATGATAGATCCTATTGCTGAAGCATAAGGAATCTTACTCATACGGTCTCTCTCCTCAGGTGTCTTTGGGGCCTGTTTCTTGGAGAGATGTATTCCATGGCTCATCGGCATGAGACCTCTTTTGGAATCTTCTATGCTAAACCTCTTTAGCATCGATTCAATGTATATTCCTTGGGACAAGCCAAGCATCCTTTTAGATCTATCTCTATAGATCTTTATCCCCAAAATATAGGATGCTTCTCCCAAGTCCTTCATAGAGAAGTGTTTAGATAACCAGATTTTAATTGATTGTAGCATAGGAATATCATTCCCTATCAGTAATATATCATCAACATATAATACGAGGAATGAAACAGCGCTCCCACTAACATTTTTGTACACACATGGTTCATCCACATTTTTGATAAAATCAAACTCTTTGATTGTCTCATCAAAATGGATGTTCCATCTACGAGAAGCTTGCTTCAATCCATAAATGGATCGTTGCAGCTTATAGACTTGATTTGTTCCAACCTTTGAAATAAATCCCTCTGGCTGTGTCATATACACATCTTCCTCAAGTTTCCCATTGAGGAAGGTCGTTTTCACGTCCATCTGCCAGATTTCGTAGTCATGGTAAGCTGCAATCGCAAGCAAAATCCGAATGGACTTGAGCATTGCTACTAGTGAGAAGGTTTTGTCATAGTCAACTCCTTGTCTTTTTTTGAAACCTTTTGCAACCAGTCGGGCCTTATAGGTCTCTACCTTGCCGTCTGCTCCAGTCTTTCTTTTAAAGACCCATTTACACCCAATTGGCTTAATACCTTCAGGTGGTGAAACCAAAGTCCATACTTGGTTCTCATACATGGAGTCCATCTCGGATTTCATGGCTTCTTGCCACTTCTCTGAGTCTTTACTACTCATAGCTTGTTCGTAATTCAATGGATCAACATCATCAATGATGCGTACCTCATCGTCATCTTCTATGACAAGTCCATACCTATCAGATATCTTTGGTACTCTTCCAGATTTACGAATAGGGTGTGGTACAGAAGGAATCTCTACTTGGACAGGTTCATCCATTTGATCTGTAGTGGTTTGTGGTTCTTGAATTTCTTCAAGATCTATTTTCCTCCCACTGACCCCTTCAAGGATAAACTCCTTTTCCAAGAAAGCAGTATGTTTGGCAACAAATACCTTTTATTCAGTAGGATTGTAGAAATAATATCCTAAACTTTCTTTAGGATATCCCACAAAAGTACACTTATCAGATCTTGTCCCAAGCTTATCATTTTGAAACCTTTTCACATAAGCTGGACATCCCCAAATCTTAACATGCTTAAGACTAGGCTTCCTCCCTGTCCACATCTCATATGGAGTCTTAGGGACGGATTTCGAGGGAACCTTATTTAGTAGATATGTAGCCGCTTCTAGGGCATATCCCCATAATGACACCGGAAGATCGGTAAAACTCATCATGGAACGAACCATGTCCAACAGTGTTCGATTTCTCCTTTCAGATACACCATTCAGCTGTGGCGTCCCTGGTGAAGTCCATTGTGAGATTATACCATTTTCTTTGAGACAATTGAGAAACTCACTGCTTAAGTATTCACCACCTCGATTTGATCGAAGAATTTTAATACTTTTGCTCGTTTGTTTCTCTACTTCACTTCTGAACTCTTTGAACTTTTCAAATGATTCAGATTTATATTTCATTAAATACACATATCCAAATCTTGAGTGATCGTCAGTGAATGTAATAAAATAAGAATACCCTCCTCGTGCATTTATTGTCATAGGTCCACATACATCTGTGTGTACCAACGCTAATAACTCTGTAACTCTTTCTCCTTTTCCACTAAAAGGAGATTTAGTCAGATAAGATTCACAAGTTGGATATGATTCATAATTCGATAGCTCTAGGAGCCCATCTTTATGCAACTTGGATAATCTTGTTTCATTAATATGACCGAGTCTACAATGCCACATATTGGTATAATTAACATCATCTCTTTTCCTTTTCTTAGTTTGTTCAATTTGAAGTATATTTTCATGCAAGTCAAGAATGTAAAGTCCATTTCGTAAATTACCAACATCATATAAAACATTATTATTATAAATAGAACAACTATTGTTCTTTATTATAATGTCAAAACCATCCATATCCAATACAGATATTGAAATAATGTTTCTAATAAGTGACGGAACAAAAAAACAATTATTTAAACTAATGGATTTGCCCATAGGCAGTGCTAAACAATAAGTCCCTACAGCTAATGCAGCAACCTTTGCTCCATTTCCCACTCATAGGACGACCTCATCCTTGCTCAGCTTTCTACTTCTGACCAGTCCCTTCATATTATTAAATATGTGAGAACCACAGCCGGTATCCAATACCCAAGTAGAAGATTGACTTTCAGAAAAATTAATTTCAATCATAAACATACCTTGATTAGGATCTGAAGCTTCTCCAAGCTTCTTCTGCTTTTGTTCCGCAAGATAATCCTTGCAGTTCCTCTTCCAGTGACCCGGCTTGTTGCAATGGAAGCAAATTCCTTTGCTAGCTGGATCAGGTTTCTTTTGATCCTTCACTTTCGCCTTTCCCTTAGCCTTCTTGGATTTCTTCTTTTCAGAAGATACCTTGGGCCTCTTCCTTTTCTTGGAAGAATCATCCACTAGTAAGATATGGTTTTTCTTGGATGGGAAGTGACCTTCAGCAGTTTTTAACATGCTAAGTAATCCAGGCAAGCTGACGTCCAACTTATTCATGTGAAAATTCACAACAAATTGTGAGACGGTGTCAGGGAGTGACTGCAAGATCAAATCTTGACTCAACTCTCCATCCATGACGAACCCAAGTTGTCCAAGACGTTCAATCAGATTGATCATCTTTAAGACACGAGTCTCAACGGTAGTGCCTTCGGTCATCCGAGATCGGAAGAGCTCCTTAGATATTTCATATCTAGCAGTCCTACTTTGCTCACCATACAACTCTTGAAGGTGCAGTAACATAGTAGGAGCATCCATGGTTTCATGCTGACGCTGAAGCTCGTTACTCATAGATGCGAGCATGATGCATTGAGCCACAGATGCATCATCTTGCCACTATTTAAAAGTAGCAATCTCTTCCTCAGAGGTTGTCTCTGCAACTTTTGTAGGTACGGGCGAATTTAGGACATAAGAAATCTTTTCAGTAGTGAGAACAACTCTCAGATTCCTTAACCAGTCCGTGTAATTCGGTCCGATCAGTTTGTTGGCATCAAGTATGCTACGCAGTAAAATTAGTGAATGTGACATTTTCAAAATTCTGCATGTAAAAAGACAATATTTTAGCAAACATTCATTTAATTAATTACCAAAATAAATTAGGTCTTATTTTATATTGGTATCTCCCACTATTTTTTTCAAACTATATTACCCTCATGAATATAGTTCGGCAATATCTAATTAAAGATTTGCTAGTGAGAATAAGGATCCCATTTCAAATGTATATAGCCTTGTGTGTGCACAATAAACTATATATAAATAGATAGGTAGACAACTCTTGTCAATTACATCATCATGTAACTTCTTATATTTTGCCTCTTAAATCACAATGGTCAAGTGTGTGCACATTCGAACTAAAATGATTTAAGTTAAGTCATACCCAGCATTTCCATATAAGTGAAGAGAAAACTACAGCACTTGTGTGTGCACAACAAAGTGGTAATGTTCAATTCCTTATAAACATTAAATGTAATAAAAACAACATCTCAAATATTTAATACTCGCCTTGTGTGTGCACAACAAACTCATATTAAATATTCAATGCTCTATTATTTTTATCATGCTAGAAGGCGACGTTCGATATTCCAAATATCTTTGAACGTTACAACTTAATATAATTTCATTGATGGGTTTGTTATTATTAGTCTCATCTTGTTTAGTGCGCATACAAATATATATATAAAATACGCGTCATATTATTAAACATGTGAAGCATGTTTGCATAATATATACTATATATAATACTAGCATACACATATAGAATACTATATTCTATCCGGATTGATTATGGACTTTTATTCTAGTATGGTTCACTAGAGCCACCAAGTGAACCAAAAGGTCAAACACTAGGGTGCAAGAATAAACATTTAAATATAACTATTACATTTAAACCCGGGCTCCATTACAAACAAGTCTTCGAGCGCTCCTTTCTCTTTGATCTCCAGTTCTTCAAAAAATTCTAACTAATCCTATTACATTAAACTATTTAATTTAAATAGAAACCTTGATCAGCAGTCAAGGGGAAGTGCATAGGAGAGAGATAGAATTTACATCAAGAAGGAAATCAGAAAAGACGAGGTACGCAGACCCTATTTAATAAAACTCATTCATTCAAACACCCAACTAAAATAAATCCAATCACATTGGTCAATAGTCCATAATCAATCCCATTTATTATCATACATATCATCATATGTATCAATAAATAAAATCATTCCATATATATATGAATATCATTTAATGGGTATTTTTAAATTGCATGAAATCTAATTTCAAAATTAAAATAAATTATTTATTTTAATTATAAAATTATTACGTTAATCTATATATATATATATATATATATATATATATATATATATATATATATAAATAAACTTGATACATGGTTAACGTGATACCATCCTTGAAAACATTTCCTGGACATGCAGATGCTATGGTATACATATATAAATATAAATATATTATATATCATATGCATATACTAACCACGTGGAACAATGTATCAGGCAACACTATAAAGACATATCACGCAAATATCCGTGCAATATGATTAAAAAAAATGGACAAGCTGTGAATCAGCATATTAGTTTTTTTTTTTAAATAAAGTGACCCACGAACTCGGTAAAAAAAAGTTTTCTGAAAACAGTTTTCGGCAAAAATATTTTTTTTCATAATATAATAATTTTATACAACAAATTATGCCTAATAAATTATTCAAAATACATACTCATACATTTATGAAATCAAAATAATTAATAATTCGCATAAAGTTTGGCTCATGATACCGCTGTTAGGTTTTATGAAAATTAAAGTAGCAATCAAATTACAAAATTAGCGGAAGCATAATAAAATCAGATTTTAAAATTTTTCACAAACCAATCACCCGGATCATCCTTTATGAATATTATTAATTAAAACGAAGAACAAGAAATTATGAAATCATACCCTTGTAGAAACGAGCTTCCTCAGGTACGAGTTCACCTTCTACTTCTCCGCGATCTCCTTAAATCTCCGGGTAGATTCCTTCCTTTGATCAATGTAAACCACCCAAGTGTATGGCCTCTAGAGGTGATCCACCAAGGAAGAAGAATTTTCAAAAAGAAGTGTGTATTGGCTCAAACCTTAGTTTTTCCTATCTCTATAGAAAAAGGGGCGTACTCTCCAACTATTAGAATTACGTACATCTTTGATATCTGATATAAGACTCCTCTTATAAAGATATCAGATAACCCTATTTAATTAAAATAAGGTATTATTTATTTAATTAAACTCTTTTAATTAAATGGGGTCCCTAATCTTATTAGGGATAATTAATTAAACTCATTTAACTAATTTTCCCTCCTAATCCTATTAGGAATAAATGAGAGTACTTATATTAAATTAATTCTTAAACTCTTTTATAAATTAAAATAATAATAATTGTAATAATATTAATAAGACTCCTATTATTAATTTATATTTAATATTTTTAAAATATTAAATAATAAATATTAAGCTATTTAATTTATTCTATCACCATAGATTAAATTAAATATACTTAACATATTATTATGATTATGTCATTAACTTCTTAAATAATTATTATTCCTTTTATGGTGACCCTTTAGGTTCTCCATATTAAACCAGTTGTGAATAAATCAATTAGAACAATTCTAATCTTATTTAAATAAATAAATTAAACGATTAATTTATTTAAATAAATAATATTTATTCTACAATAGGGATAAGTCTCCCTAGCGATCAACGACTTTTCAGATAATATAGATTTCAACATTAATTATAAAAGAACCTTTGAGTTAATAATTACCGTACAATTCAATCCTTCCACCATACAATGTCTCAATTAAATATAAGACATGGAATTACTGTCAAGTCTTATTTTATTTAATTATATGTATTTCGATTCTCAAATGCACAACTCCTAATGAATGCAAATTAGAAACTACTTTCTAATTTCATTCCACCTTGGCCAAGGATTCCTGGGTTGTCATTTATCGAATCACATAGGACATTTCTCTTCTTTTACTAGAAGTGGTAGATTCTTTATTGATCATTCATTATCTTCATATATAACTTATTACACCCAAGCATAGCCTTTGATATACTCTAAGAGTCTTAAGGAATAAGTCAAAGTGTAATTCATTATATATAAGATACTATGATGACCTCAAGTCTAAGGATCATTTATACTACTATCACTACAGGAATTCCTATTGACAGACAAGTAAAACTCCATTAGGTATTCCTTAGCGAGTCGCGTTCAGTGAACTTATTCTCTAATAAGCACCTACATACTTGCTTTAGTGTCTCCACACAAATGATCATGAGATCAATCATCCTCATCCAATGAGCAAGCAACATATGTACCAATCTATCCGGATTCACTAATCCCCTTTTTAGTAATCCATTGATTGGGAACTTTTTAGTTTTAAGCTATCTAAGAATTTAGATCTCATTAGCATGATCTCATCATGATTCTAAAAGCATTACTTAAAACTATGGGTTTATCACATATTATTAAAACAGCACCATGTTGATAATAAATGCCTTTATAAATAATTCTTTTATTAATAAATAAATAAGATTGATTACAAAGTATATGTTTTATCATCATACATGATTGACTTGTATGCATACTACTTTCACCTACGTGGGGGTACGAGTAGAATCGACTCTAATGGTTAAAGTTAAAGGCCGCTCAAGCTACACACCTGGAGCTGATGAATGTGAAGAAAAAGGTTCAAGAGGGCGTTATTTTAGAAGCAAGAGTTGATGAAGAGAGGAAATCTCAACTCTCGATTTTATTGGCCCATTTAAAATCCTGGATTGAGTTGGAACTGCGGCCTATAGACTCGTTTTACCACCAAGTATGTCGCGTGTTCATAACGTTTTTCACGTATCGATGTTACGTAAATATGTGGATGACCTGAACCACATTATTAAATTAGAACCAGATGAGATAGCTGAAGATTTAACGTATGAGGAGATACGTGTTAAAATCTTGAATAAGAAGGATCGTATTCAACACTCAAAGGTTATACCTCAAGAGTTAGAATCTGAAATTAAGTCAAGGTATCCTCATCTCTTCGGCATACCAAGTACGTACGTAAATTTTGAGGGCGAAATTTCATAAGGAGGGTAGATTGTGAGGCCCAAAATTTTATGAATAAAGATTTAAACTTCTCAAAATATTTTTTTAATATTATGGTGTGGATTTGATATAATGTTATAGTTATCGGTGATATTTACAAATTTTGCAAAGTATGCAAGTTGTTATAAAATATTCGTTTGGTCGGGAAATATTCTTTTTGTCGGGAATATCCGTACGACGGCACAATCATTGGTGAACCCACAACAGAAGTATTGTCGTAGTAAGAAAATGACATAATTATCTTTTTATAAAATAACTGCGGAAGTGTTACCGTTAAAACTGTTGAACTACCCGGTAGTAAAAGTACAGTAATACGCGTGGTTGCATAGTAGCACACGGTATTGATTATTGATGCTTACGTGAGAAGTTACTCAGTTATACTTAATTATTGCTATAGTAATTACTGCATCAAATCTCTCATATTATTGATTCGATTATTGTCACAGTATCATCTGCATAATATGTTATATTATTAAATTAATAATTGAGACGACAAAGTTATTCATATTATTAAATTGTAATATTTACAATGTCTAGAAGTTCTGTCAAGGAGAGGTTTGGTCACCTAATTGCGCGCCAATAGGAAGAAATCCTTGAAAAGCCATCTCTTTCCTGGGAACGACCTGGTTGTTAAATATTGTGAGTTATAATATTAATGATGAATAAGTTCATGTTGATTAAAGATGAATTTGATAGTTCCATTGTGTTGAAATTATTTGTGTTAGTGGAAATCGACATTTATTTCGATAATAATTGATGTCTGGAGGTTATATTGTTCAATCGGGTATTCGGAGAACTTTTCGTGTCAGAGTACTATTCACGAGTTACTATTCACGGGGTATTATTCACCCGAAAAATATATTTTTTTCGGTTTAAATCATTTTTGGGTACAATATTATTCTATGAGGAGATGTGCTAATTTTTCAAACCATTGGTTGAAATTATAATAGTAAATCAATATGGATCGTTGATATAAAGTTTTAATAGTAACTTGTCCATTCAGTTTTCCAAGAGTTATTTATCCCTTCAGTTTTTCAAGAGTTATTTGCCCCTTCGGTGTTTCAAGAGTTAATTGCCCCTTCACAAATAGTAGTTGTCTCTTCAATATTACCAAGAGTTATTTTGACCCTTCGTTAAGACCAAGAGCCACTTTCAGTTCTTCTATAAATAGAAGCTCATTCCTTCAGTATTTCTTACGAATTCACTGAAACTCTAGAGAGAGAAACTATAGAGAGAAAGAAGAAAAGTATTTTGCTACTTCACTTTTCCAATATCCAGTTTCTTCTAAGGTAAGGGGTATTATTTCTTTCGTATTCATGAAGAGAACTTCTGTTATTCCATTCTTATTATTATGTTAGAATAACATGTATACGTGGACTACCGTATACATGGTGAAATTCTTCTGTTATTCCATTCCTCATTATTATGTTGGAATAACCTGTTTATGTGAAGTAACGCATACATGGTGAAATTCTTCCACTATTCCATTCTTTATTATTCTGTCGAAATATCCTGTCTGTGCGTTTATGCCGGACCTGGTTCCATTATTTGTTATTCTATCGGAATATCCTATCTGTGCGTTACGCATGACCTGGTTCCATTATTTATTAATCTGTTGGGAATAACCTGTCTGTGCAGTCTATCGCACGCATGGTGAATCCTTCTGTTATTCCATTCTTTATTATTATGTTGGAATAACATGTCTATGTGGATTACCACATGCATGGTGAATGATCATTTGTATTCATTCCTTATTAAATTGTAGAAATGATCTGTATACGTGGATTACCGCATGACGGGTGAAAATTCATTTGCAGTGTCATACATTCTATTATACTCAGTTGGTTAAAGTTTTGGCTTCTATATTCCTTGAAATTAGTGGAATATCCTGGATATTTGCTCTTCATCCAGTATCTTTTCGTGGAAATATTCTTCTGAGCATTCTTGAATTTTACTCCACAAAGCAGTATCATGTTGACAATTTAGACGTTATTGAGTTCAAGATAAATTAACTTATTAATCTTTAAAACTTATTCTTGAACTTGTTTTATGAGTTATGTTGGTTATTATGTGAAAATATGGAAGTTTCTTAGAAATCACAAAGGGTTGAAAATCAGATTTTGGTAAAAATGGAGTATGAAATTCAATTGACCATATCTCCTATTATATTTCGAATTTTTGAGTGTGGATATTGTCTGGATGACAATATTCCTATTAAAACTCTCAGTTTATATATTGTCATATATTACACGATGGTTGTATAATTAAGTTTTTATTTATATTCTGTACCATGTATCTGACGACCCAAGATGAGTGATGTATATCTGTTTTGGGGGCGTCACACATACCGCCCGAAGGGACCGGTCATTGCAAGCCGTTACACATTGCGGTCTTGTCCTCCGGATATATGCTAGCTGGAGTCTTTGTAGACGGAGGTTCATCTTTGAATATTTGTCCATACGCTACATTGTTGAAGATGAACGTCAATCTCAATCAAATCCGAAGTAGCCATACGATCATCAAAGCTTTTGATGGATCCCGCCGGAATTCAGTCGGAGAGATTGAGTTGCCAATTGAGATTGGTCCCCATACATTCTGCGTGTCTTTCCACGTACTCAAGATAGATTCGGGATACAACCTGCTCTTGGGAAGACCGTGGATTCATATGGCTGGGGCAGTCCCCTCCACCCTTCATCAACAACTGAAATACATTATCAACAATAGTCTAATTACAGTCAACGTTGAACCGGAATGCCCTCAACAAGGTGACATATCGTCCATCAGTTTTAATTCCGATGTTGAGCCGCTCAGTTTCCACACTTTGGAAGTAAGCAACCCTCAATTTCATGCCTTGAGAACGCCATTGCCCGTACCCAAGATCTCTACCGAAGTAATGTCGGCTACTCAGGAAATGATGTCTTTGGGTCATCAGCTAGGACAAGGGCTGGGTATAGATCTCCAAGGTATCAAATACCCCATCCAACTAGCCAGTCAAACTGGGACAACTGGACTAGGCTATTCTGCCAGTTCTAGTCAGAGGAATCCTCATAAGCATCAGCAGATTCCTTCAGCTTCAACCACGCGGCGTTTATCTTCGCCTTCAAACGTTGAGTCCGTACAACATCCTGTAAAGGTGCCAACCAACGTGATGGCTATGCTATTTCCCAAGCCAGTGTCGTTCAAAGCAAAAGAAGTCTTTGTTCCAGATCCCAGAGTGGAAGAAGAGAAACAA
Organism: Panax notoginseng; assembly: GCA_016801055.1. NCBI lineage: Eukaryota > Viridiplantae > Streptophyta > Magnoliopsida > Apiales > Araliaceae > Panax > Panax notoginseng. Next base: position 153,728,850 of record CM029015.1, on the reverse strand, counting down.
AGAATCAAACAAAACGTTGTCCGGATAATGTCGGGCATGCGCATCATTATTCATGATGAACATACAAACAGATATAGCCCAGACGATGATTGTCCAGACGTCATGGTCATCATTCGGGAAGAGGAAGACGATGACGGCCCCTCCATCAATGCAGTCCACCCGGACTTTATCCTTGCCAATTGGAGCAGCACTCCTTGCATTGGTCAAGAAGGGTAAAATGGGCAGGACTTCTTTCTGCCCTGTAGATATAATAACTGCTTACTTTTCTGTATAGTACTAGCAGTTGTTTTGTCCGTATATGCTAACATTATGTATGATTAAACAACTTCATATATACTAAGTGAAAGCATATTTTGTTTCAGGACCCTAAATTTAGATGTGCCTGTACTTGCTGATACGGTGCCTCTTCTCCACAAAGATTGTGACTTTGGTGTAGAGATGAATTCAGCCTTGATGGAAACACAAGATGACATTGAGGTGCCTTCGAAGATCAAAGAATGGGTCGAAGACAAGCATAAACCCAACCTTGATCAAACCACCTCCTTCAATCTCGGAACCTTAGAAAACCCTAAGTTAATCCAGATTGGTTCAAACCTTACCCCAAACCAACGGAATGACATGGTTAAACTATTAACCCAATTTCCGGATGTGTTTGCATGGTCTCATGAAGACATGGTGGGTTTGTCCACTGACATTGTTCTTCATCGCCTTCCCATTAAAGAGGGATTAAAGCCAGTCAATCAGAAGCTCAGGCGATTGAAACCTGAGTGGAGTTTGAAGGTGAAAGAAGAAATTGTGAAACAATTTCAAGCTGGTATTATCATGGTGTCTACATATCCTGAGTGGATATCCAACATCGTGCCCGTGCCTAAACCTGGAGGAAAGGTGCGAGTTTGCGTGGATTACTGGGATTTGAATAAAGCTTGCCTTAAAGATAGCTTTCATGTGCCATTCATCCACATTCTCATTGACAATACTACGCAATACGACATGTACTCCTTTGCTGATTGCTTTGCGGGGTACCATCAGATCATGGTTGCTGAGGAAGATCGTGAAAAAATTGCTTTCATCACTCCTTGGGGAACCTTTTGCTACAGACGGTTGTCATTCGGCCTCCTCAATGCCGGAGCTACCTATCAGTGAGCTATGATGGCTCTCTTCCATAACTTAATGCACAAAGAGATTGAGATCTACGTGGATGACATCATTGTCAAGTCCCGGAATGAGGAGGACCACTTAGACCATCTCAGAAAGCTCTTCAACAGGTTGCATAAGTACAACTTGAAGTTGAATCCAGCCAAGTGCGCCTTTGGCATTAAATCAAGCAAGTTGCTAGGATTCCTAGTCATCCACAAAGGAATTGAGCTGGATCCTACCAAAATTCAGGCCATCACGGAAATGCCCATTCCTCAGACAAAGAAGGAAATACGGGGATTTTTGGGAAGAATCAACTTCATTAGTCGATTCATTTCTCAACTCAACAACCTGTGAGTCTATCTTCAAGCTGTTAAGGAAGAACTCCTCCATAAAATGGAATGATGAGTGCCATAATGTCTTCCTTACAATTAAAGAGAAGTTAGTCAAAGCTCCTATTTTGGTACCACCCAGGGATGATGTTCCCCTGTTCATGTACCTGTCCATAAGTGACAAATCCATGGGCTGCATACTGGGCCGAAAAGACGATAGAGGCTGAGAACGAGCTATCTATTACATCAACAAAAGATTCAGTAGCAGTGAACACAAGTACACTCTGATTGAGAGGACTTGTTGTGCTTTAGCATGGGCTGCCATAAGGTTACAACATTACCTCCATGGGCACACAACCCATCTCATATCCCGCGTGGATCCTCTCAAGTATGTGTTCAGTAAACCCATACTGAATTGTCGGCTGTCCAGATGGCAGTTGATCTTACAATAATTTGACATTGTCTACGTGACTCAAAAGTCCATTAAAGGTCAAGGAATTGCGGATCAACTGGCCGTCGCACCTTCAGGGGACTTCAAACCCTTGGAAACATACTTCCCAGATGAAGGGGTAATTACAATTCAGTAACAACATCAATACGATGCACGTCCAATATGGAACACGTATTTTGGTGGAGCTGTTAATACGGAAGGTTCTGGAGCTGGAGAAGTTCTAGTATCTGGTATGGGGGAGCAGTATCCCATCGTCGTCAAATTACAGTTTATCAGCACCAACAACACAACTGAGCATGAAGGCTGTATCATGGGGATAAAACTTGCCCATTCAATGGGTATCAGACGGTTAACTGTCATTGGGGATTCAGAGTTACTAATCAAACAATCCACAGGAATCTATCAAACCAAAGAGCTACGTTTACTGCCTTACCATCGGCAAGTTTTACAGATGGCTTCGGAGTTCAAAGAAATCTCTTTATACACATTCCTCGTAATAGGAATGACTTTGCGAACGCATTAGCAACTTTGGTCTCCTTGATGCACATACCTGACAAGGAACACATGCCAAGCATCACATTAGCCCTGCAAAAGGCACCAACCTATGAGAACTATGTTGGAGAAGTATCGGATGAGCTACCTCCCATCTAACAACCTTAGTATCAGCATATCAAGGAGTGCCTACGAGATGGGTCTACTCCCGCTGAGGCAAGCCTGACTGAGCAAAGGCGGATTCATCGACTTGCTATGAAATTCTACCTGAGCGGAGATGCACTCTACTAGAGAGATGCAGGACTAGCTCAGAGACTCATGGATGAGATCCATGGTGGAGTCTGTGGCCCACACATGAGTGGCCTCCTCCTTGTCAAGAAGATCCTCAGGACAGGTCATTATTGGCTCTCTCTCAAGGATGATTGCTATGACCACGTCAAGAGATGTTATCAATACCAAATTCATGGGAATGCTATTCACGCCCCTCCACGGGAGCTCCACAGTATGAGTTTAACTTGACCCTTCTCAATGTGGGGAATAGACGTGATTTGGCCCATCGAGCCCAAAGCCAGTAATGGACATCGCTTCATCTTTACCATGATCGACTACTTTACCAAGTGGGTAGAAGCAGCCTCTTTCCCCAAGGTTACCAAAGAAGTCATCATTGCTTTCATCAAAAATAATATCATTTGTCGATACAGACAACCCGAGGTAATCATATCAGATAATGCTAAGAACCTCAACAACAAAATGATGGAGGAACTATGTAGTAAATTCCACATCAAACACCTTAACTCCGTCATCTACTGTCCAAAGATGAATGGTACTGTTAAAGCGGCTAACAAAAATATCAAGAAGATTATGCAAAAGATGTCCGCCAATCACAAAGGATGGCCTGACTTATTGCCTCTTACTCTGTTTGCCTACAGAACATCAATGCGCACTTCAACTGGGGCAAAACCCTACGTATTAACCTATGGGATGGAAGCAGTACTCCCCATAGAAGTAGAAATAGAATCCCTCAAAGTGTTGATGGACGCTCAGCTGTATGAAGATCAATGGGTACAAGACAGGTATCACCAATTGTCTCTAATAGATGAAAGGCGAACCGCGGCTATCTTCCATGGTCAATTATATCAACAAAGGATCGCACGATCCTACAATAGAAAAGTCTGGCTACGGTAGTTTAAACAACATGACTTGGTTTTAAAGAAGATCCTCGACAACCAAGATCAATCTAAGGGAAAATTTTCTCCTAACTGGGAAGGCCCGTTTGTTGTCAAGGAAGTATTGGCAGGAGGCACTCTCAGATTACAAGAAATGGACGGCGATGAATTTCCACAGCTTATCAACTCGGACAACGTGAAATGGTACTACGTCTAAAGTTACCATTAAGCAAACATCCTGGTGTTGGATCATCAGATCATCAGTCATTCTGGTTCTTTAACCCTTTACAACATACAACTCTTGTCCACACTTTGCCCCTCAGGGAAACATACCCTTCAAGCCAGTAGCCTGGCTTCACTGTGCTTATACAACTTAGGTCATCCCACTACGGATTGAACCGCTCGCGTTTGCAATTTGGCTACCCATACATGGGATCAAACTTCTCGTATCTGCAGTTTGTCCTCAACCTAGGATCAAACTTTCTCTTCCCCACAGTCTATCTTGCACATGGGATTAAACTTTCTTCCACACAGTTTGACCTGTACATGGGATTAATCTTTTCAATTCGTCCTGAGGGGTGAACTACGTCGACCTGATCTCCTTGATACACGGGAGTACGTAGGCAACCATATTCTATATGGCCCGGTCGCAATAAACAAAAAATAACAAAAACATTTCTACCCTTTTCTACAAAAACAAAAACCACAAAAACACTTCAACAACCTTTTTCATCAATAAAGCTTCTACACCCATCTGCCTTTCATAAACAGTGTTGAACCTCTTACACCAAATTCGAAATACGTAGACCTGATCTCCTCTTCAATAGGAGTACGTAGGCAGCCATTTATGGTTCGGTCTAACCCCCTACCAAAACACAAATATTTGTCAATGGTATTGGGATCAAACTTCAATCCACCACATTTCATTGGCTTCAAACCAAAGGGATGGAATTACCCAACCTCTCCTCGCGAATAGGAGATTCGACGACCATCTAAGCTGCGGTTGTACCTTGAAGAGCAACACCAATCCATAAGAGATGGAATTAACAAGGCTCCTTCTAAATAGGGGTACTGGCGACCATCTGTGGTGCAGTCAATCTCAGAGAGGAAAGCCACAATCCTCTCCATATTTTTATACAGAAACCAGTCCCAAGACACCGAAAGATGGTAGGGATACACACAGATTCATGATCTATTCTGAACTATCCAGAGACAGCTCAATGTCCATCCATCAAGGAGGAATTCAGAATACATCAAGATCACAAGCCCTGAAGAAGCAGGCAAATATCAAGCAAGTATCATAGCATATCTAAAAGGGAAGTGATCAAAAAAAAATATTTCCCTGCTATATATAATGCTGTTTGATATACATAATGTAAACTGTACATGACAAAATGGCTAAGCTAGTCTGTGCAGGAAAGTACGAGCCCATCTACAAATCAGTGTATATGCGATCTAACAAGCCCAACATGGCATCCCTCTCCGAAGAAGGAGGCAAAGTTGTGGTCTACTATACGAGGATGTCCATATGACCCAACAGATCTGCAGCCATCTGCATGGTGACCATATGCTCATCAATATATGTGCTCATCTCTGCAAGCATGCCAGTGGTAAGGGACCTCACTGCAGTACTGTCTATGACGGCTACATCTCGGGAAAAATATGGCATTATCCCGCTCAACTATCACTGCATCTCTGGCTAATCTGGCCTCATCCCGCTCAACAACAGCGGTATCTCTACGAGCCAATGCCTCGTCCCTCTCTAATAGAGTTGCGTCTCTCCCATCAAGGGCAGTCAACATCAGGGATCTAGCCTGATCTCTCTCAAAGGTCATCAGATGAAGACTCTGCTCAAGGTACTATGCTGAATGCTGAATCATGACAGTGCTAGTACTGGGACAATCTAAAAGAAATATTGGCAACCCAATGGATGGCTCCTCCTCGGTGTGAGAATCAATTTCCTCCATGGGCTCTCCACCATCTGAGTCAATACTCCACAATGTGGGTACTACCTCAGCCGGTGCAGTCTCTGTCTCCATCCATGCGGAATACTCTGCGAAACAACCTGGATGACTAATGGAGAAAGCAGTTATCTCATGCTAATCCCAACATGCATACACACGGGATCGGTCATCTCCTGAAAGATAGCGAGAAGTTAAACGCTGGCCCAGCGCTCCCTCGAAAGGATGAAAATCCTGAAACTGGTCAAACTGCGACATCACGGCCAGTGGATGGTAAGTAGTCATGCCCTCAAACCATCCAGAGGGATGTAATCCATGCCCGGAGCATGAGTAATAAAGCTATAAGGTGAGCTGAGCCCGAAGCATGACAATATACTAAACTGGTCTACAATATCAGCTAAGAAAGCGGACCAAGTTGCAGCATCTGTACACTGTGCAGGCTGAAATGAATATGTCATGGCTATATCATGGGTGAAACAATACCCATGCCGTCTGAAAGTGCCAATCGGTCTTAGGTGTGACATAAACCACACGTATAGCATGATCGAACTGCCCGTAAATACTCCTGTAGGATAAGTGCAGTAGTATGTAGCTGACCTCAATGTCTCGGCTATAATCACAGGTATGATGGTACGACCCTCCTTGAGAGCTCTCACCGCCATGATAACTCCTATGTCCAACTCATCCATATACAGTGGCATGTAGACATATGACAGTACGCACAATAGCAGTACATCTACCCTGGCCAGACGCCAATGATCCTCCGGTATGGTGAAATCCCTGGAATGTCGTCTATAACTATCCTCATAGCCAAATCTGTCAAACAGAAAATGCTGGGATATAACGTGGCCAAATGTAAGCTCATCCTGCACCACTCTACGCCTCAGTCCAGTGAGGGTCATGAACCACCGACTCATATCCCCCAAAGCCATATGCACGCAAGGTCTATCCAATGGCAGCATCGTCAACCGTGCATACTCCTCCAGGGTGGGAGTCAACACCTGGGTTCCAAATCGAAAAACCTGCCTCTCCAAGACCCAGTGCTCCAGCATGCCATCCACGAATCCTGTGGGAACCTAAAACATCAACAGGGTCATAGTATGCTGCAACAAATGATCTATGGTCACCCTATCTGATGGTGACATGCTATCATACCACGATCGCATACCAGATACCACCAATAATGGTGGGGTATGATCAATACGGCTAACTGTCGAAGAAGATATCTGCATGGGTCGTGTCATAAGACCATCCAAGGGTCAATACTAAAAATCTCTGGACATACATACATATGCATAACATGATACATGCATTACAGATAATAGATGGCAATATAATATAGGGAATGGAAAAACTGTACATATATTCCTAAGTATGTCATCATCTAATACATCATCTCTGTACAGCTACAAATACAGGGAAATGGGGCACAGACGCCCTACTACTAATAGAGGCCTATCAAAAGATATAGCGAGAATGGGGCACAGACACCCACTAGCTAACAGAGGCCTATCAAAAGATATAACGAGAATACACATTAGAAAAAGACAATGGTGTCGATGTCCACATCATCAATCATGTCCACCTGATATAACTCCTCCTGAGTCACTGGATCCATATCAACAGGGATATCAGGCCGATACAAAGGAGGATCTGAGTCGGCAAAACCAAATGGGTCATCTGAGGGCCCAGCGCCTGAGCTGGAAGAATCAAACGAATCTGCCTCTGCCGGATCTCTGCCCAAATGCCGGATAAAGATATATGTCTGGTCCAACTACCGGGTCAAACTGTCAATCTGTGTCACATGAGTCGGATCTCGGACACAGGCTAACCAATCCATCATCATCACGGATCCTGGAACCATATCCCCCATGAACTGTGTGGCTCGGGTCTGGGCTCCAATAGTACGAGGGATCCACCAGCGCTGTAATATATCCTGAGTGCAGGGACCCTCTGATAATGCAAAATCGTCAACATCCAACAATGGGATATCAATGACGGGTGACTGCGACACAGACTAATAATGCCTGGGAGGAGGCAAGATCGGTATACGGATCTCTCCTGTGGTGCTCCTAATAGCACGCTCTCCTAAATAGAGCTCCCATCCTCCATCTATAAAGAGAGGAACTCTCCAGGTAGAAATCACGTACTCGACACCAGTCGGGTATCCATCCTCAAATCTGATGGCCAAATGCTCCCCAGAATAGAGAATCCATGTGATAATGTCAAATGTCAATAACTCTAGCTGCAAGTGGCAGTGAGTGAAACCCTCAGCTACAAGGACCTCCGCCAATATAGAATGATGCCATCGCCGTCCTCGTGGGTAGGTATCCAATCCTAGCACACTCACCGGACGCAAACATGAGAGCCTCTCATAAGCCCAAAACTGCCAACACAAAGGCAAATATCTGCTGTCAGTTAACACTCTTAACCTATATATGGTAAATGACAAGAGAAATACTTACCAGCAAAAATGGGTAAAATCCTAACCAAGCCTCGGTCAAGCCCTGTGAGTGCATACACATGCCCCTGAGGAAATAGACAAAGGTATAGGAACCCCAATCATACTCTCCAATACGGTCCACATGCCTAGTGGCGCTGATCAAAGTGAACGACACCGTAGAAGAGTTAGCTTCTATGAAGTAGTCCCTAATGATCATCAGGAACAATCGTCGAAGAATGCGATTTCTGACTCTAACATCATCTGGCATGGGCTCGCTCAATAGCCCACTCATAGCATCTACGCTCAAAGGACCCGTACAGACAGTCCTTCCCTTGAGCGCCTCCGCCAGAACTCTTAAAAAGGATCTGACGGTAGCCGGGGTAATATCTGTCGTGCAAGGCACAGGCTCCCCTCCAAACTCCATACATGTGATAAATCCCTAATCCATCGGCGTCATCATTACCTCACAATCCAGCAAATGGAGTGACTGAGTCTGGTGAAACCACCGCTCAGACAATGCCCTGACGGCAGGGAAGGATGGAAAAGAATGCTCCAAAACCTCAGTCATGCACAATCGCTCTATAGTCAGGATGAAGAGCCTGGTACATGGAGTGTATACTGAACCAGTTCCCTTAAGGCTGTGTAAAGCCAGGAACCTGCATGAAATGCAGATCAACATTAAATCCTTTTACTCCTCACAAATAGGAAAGAAGGAAGATCAAGTTCTGACGTCATACCTCATTAGCATGCAAATACATCGAGGGATGTCGACTCAAGTCACCCAGAAGCTCTGGGTTTGCTACCTGAATACTCGGGAGCTCCCTACAGGGAATATGTACAGCAGGAGCGGGGTCCACAACCGAAACATCCTCCTCCTCATCTTCGACGTCCGGCACATCAACCTGGACTGGACGTATTATCGCCTCTACCAACCGACGAGGTTGTCTAACAGAACGGGGTTGAGGCACTTCAGAAGCCCTCCTTTGTACACCAGAAGTGGTCCTACAAGAACTACTCGGCTGATCCGGATCCATAATATCTGGACAACAAGTCTCCAAATCACCTAAGAAAGGGTGTGGTATCTTCTAACCTGGAGCTTTTCAAAATGCAATTAATGACTACATGCATGCATGCATCATTTTAACATACGTCTACCAGTAGAATTAAAAATGCATGACTACATAATTCCTACATTTTAGGAAAATTTTGCCATAGTCCCCTTTGAAAATAGGACTATCCACATGCACATAGGTATGATTAAGTGGCCATTTAGTAGCACACCTGCCCACAGTCATATACATACTATATGCAAAATCATCAACACATAAGGTTAACCTTAATGCTAGGAGTACTTTGCCTTTCTACCTTGTGCTCAAATGTCCTCAGACATGATAAAAATAGCAGAAAAAGGTGTCCATTTGACTATCTCGAAAGTTAATTTTTTTCACATCATTATGTTCAGCATGGTTTAATACTAACATTTACTATGTTAAATATTTTTTATCAAATTATTTGAGCATACATAATCACTACTATGTGTTTAGATGCATTTCATATGATAAGTCATTTTCTAACCAATAAAAATTGGAAAAAAGTACATGCATGCGTTACCAGGACAGTGTAGAACACTTGTACGGTGACAGAATTTACAGAAAGACGTCCGAACTTAGCAGATCTGAAGAAGAGCTCTCAGACTTCCTTCGCGGCTCAAGTTAAAAATGACTTATGAAAGCAACCTGCCGGTATTTATCATCTGCGGCTGTAGCAGGTGTACCTGTGGCACCCCTATGTGGGTCCCACCCCTCTGGCTCTGTCCAGTTAGAGTTGCAAAGGAGTTCTCGCAAGCTGAAAAGGCCAAATTAGGGATAAAAACGCTATACGATTGAGCAGAATAGCCTACAATCCTGGTTGAACCGTGGGTCTTCACATCATTCATTGGTATTCGTCCAAACACAAGGTATACTATGCCGATGATCTCAGACGATACAAGTCATGCTCAGCGATACCTCACGTAGGTCCAATTCCTCTCATTTAGGATCGTCATCCTACTTTACATAACCCCAACGGGGGTCACAACGCAGTACATATGTCGAAGTACATAACCCCGGTGGCCGTCACAACACAGTACATATGTTAAAGTACATAACCCCGGTGGGGGTCACAACGCAGTACATATGTCGAAGTACATAACCCCGGCGGGGGTCACAACGCGATACATATGTCAAAGTACATAACCCCGACGGGGGTTACAACGCATATCATCCGTTGACATACATATCAACGAAGGATAAGCAGCCTTGGCATCACTATAACCGTTGGCAAGTAAATCCAATGGAGCATTAGAAGCTGACCGATGACTTTAGCCGCTGATACACATCAGCGATGATCCAGTGGAACCCCGACGGGGGTTACAACGTGCTTGTATATATCAAAATATAACAACCCCGGCGGGGGTCACAACGCATTGTCATCCATTGGTGTAAGTATCAATGAAGGTCAAGCAACCTTGACGTTATTTCAGCCGATGGCAAGTAAACCCATCGAAGCATCGAGAGCTATTCGAGGATTTCATACTTGGGTACTCATATTCCCCAGCGTCACCCCGGCGGGGTTACAGCGCATGTTCCGTTGACACACACATCAATGATAATGCAACAACCCCGGCGGGGATCACAGTGCATTGTCATCCATTGATGTACGTATCAATAAAGGTTAAGCACCCTTAACATCAGGTCAGTCGTTGGCAAGTAAACCCAACGTCACATTAAAAACCATCTGATGATTTCATTAGTTGATACACACATCAACAAAGTCCAAGCAGCCTTGGCATTTATCCCCAGCAGAAAGTTCATCTGTTGATCTACACATCAACAAAGGATCAAATGTATCCCCAGCGGGGGTTATAACGCGTGGTAAACCGTTGGTTCACACGTCAACGAAGGTCGGGCAGCCCTGACAACATTTACTGTTGGCAATAAAACCAACAGAACATTAACATACTCTAGCGATACAAACCAGGAAAGGGAAACGTCATCAAGGAGGATTGATGACAGAATATGTTATACACATCCTCAAACAGACAAGGCTTTATCCCCACAGATCTCTTACACATAAGAGGCACTTCTTTGGAATCAGGTCTGTATCAAGGATTCAGGACTTTGGTGATAACCCCAACGTCAACATCCTCAAAGATTTGGATCGCACATCTAATTTGGTCATCATTGTCAAATCCCCAGTAGAAGTTATAGGGAGATAGCAATCATCCTCAGCATGTTGGGTAACAACCCCATACACATGCATTATACAGTTGCGTCATGTTATATTTCAAGTATCTAGGATTCTTTATCCTATCCATGCATTGCATTGCATGAATATGATAAAGAGGGGCATCTGTAGACACTCAAAATTTTTTGCATATCTGTTACTGACATCGCAGGAGTGTAGATTCATCTTTTAAGAGGAAACCCTGAAAGACGGTTCATATCCATTCCGAATACCACCGGGAGGAACAACTCAACCCCAGAACACACACTGGGAGTAACAGCTCAACCACGGAATACACACCGGGAGTAACAATTCCAACCTTGGAGATAACCCCGAGGCATATAGATCCAATACCAGAACACAAAACGGAGAAGACCAATTCATCCCAGAGATAACCCCGAGATGTTCCGCCTCAGTCCCAACCTTGGGAATAGCAGATTCCAACCTTAGAGATAACCCCAAGGAAGGCAGTGGCAGTTCCGGAGATAACCCCAGAAATGCTTATTTCAAATGCATGCCATCAGCTTTAACCTCGACACTCACACCGAGGCACTTAGTACAAGATAGGCACACCTCAGAGATGACACTGAGGACCTTCAACAGTTGCAGCAGTCCAATCTCAGCGATAACCCTGAGCAATGTCTGCTTTATCAGCCCAAATCAGAGATAACCCCGATGAGGGGCAAAGTCGTCATCTTGCCACCATGACGCCACATCACGCCGTCTCAACATTTTAGACATACAGTTCTATACAACAATGTCCCACAAGAGCTAAGGGAAACCAATCCCGAGTGACTATTATGCAGAACAACGGATAGAATTTGAAGCTGAAGACCGGAGGGCATCGTCCCATCTTCATAACTTCGTACAATCTCTAATCCCATGTTATTTCATAACTCTCGACAACGGCGGTCCGAAATAGGTCCTATATCCCTCAGTCGGATGCCTGAATTGTAATTCTGAAAGTTCGAGCAGATATCACGTTGCCTACGTGCATGTACTTATAGACGATGGGACCCGCAAAGCCTGGGGCACCCTGGGCAGCCTCTGGTACACCTTCGGCCCAGCCATAGGTACACCTGCTACTCCACCCTCTATAAACAGAGGGCTTGGGGTGGCCATTTTTCAAGGAGAAAATGCGAGGAAGCCCTGTCCATTTTGCTCTGTACACACCCCAAACTGAGTGCTTTCTCATTTTAAACACTTATGAGCTCACATATAGTTACTTCTGTACCGACGAAAGCCAGTGTTTATCTACTTTAAAGTTATTAAAGTCTTCTTTGGCAGCCCACTATAAGCCTTCTTACGCATTTTTAAGCCTTTCTCTTCACATTTGCATACATCATTCTTTACGTTGAGAGTCGTGTTACGTGTGTTTGCCCGGACTTCGGTCCGTGATTTTATTTTAGTTTGTGTATATATATATATATATATATATATATGTGTGTGTGTGTGTGTGTGTGTGTGTGTGTGTGTGTGTGTATGTGTGTGTGTGTGTGTGTGTGTGGACTAACATTATCGAGTTATGCCTCAATTGAGCCTAGACTTCGATCTGGAGCGTTTACTTGCTTTTGTATATATATACATTTATATATATGAACTGCATGTCAAACTCTGTTCGATGAGCCTAGACTTCGGTCTGGAGCGTTTACTGCTTTAATATATATATATATATATATATATATATATATATATATATATATATATATATTTATATATTAACTGTTGTCGGACTTTGTTCGATGAGCCTGAATTTTATATCTGGAGCATTTATTTGCTTTCGTATATATATATGAACTGTGTGTCAAACTTTGTTCGATGAGCCGGAATTTTATATCCGGTGCGTTTACTGCTTTAATATATATATACTTATATATATTAACTGTTGTTGGACATTGTCCGATGAGCCTGGATTTTATATCTGGTGCATTTATCGTATATATATATATATATATATATATATATATATATATATATATATATATATATATATATATATATATTTACATTTCGTCCCACCTGAAGTTTACTTCGTGGTGGTTGACCGCTTTTACTGCTTTCTGTACATTTCGTCGCGCCTAGAGTTTTCTCCGTGGCGGTAGATAGCTTTTACAGCTTTATTTATATTTCTGATCCCCCATAGAGGTGCTTCGTGGTTGGTGATCATGTCTGTATATATATATTTATAGCTTTTATATATATATCTGCTTACTACGTTTATATCAACTGCGGCATCATGTGACCCTAGGAATCATGTGATCACAGATTCAGTCTACTGAATCTAGATTCGGTTCCAGTGATGAACCTTTTCAGCTATAAGCAGCTTATAAATTTATCTGTGATGTTTGGATTTCCTCAGATAGTTTTCATACCCACGAGGAATTCAGCACCTTTTTTACATTATTTTCATGCAGATGCCTCGCATCTGTAAAATAAAATCAATCAAGCCGAATACGGAATAAAATGGAAGTATCAAAGGCCTCAATTACTATTGAGCACAGGGTTTGAAAAACCTCCTTTAAAACATCACTGCTATATCTTGTTTAAAACTGAATTTTTATACAAATTCAAACCCTATGTATATAGGTGCAAACGAGGCATAGCACTACTTCCAAATAACAGCACATTGACCCACACACACACACACATTCATATAACAGTTTCATGAAAAGTGGCGATCACCGTGGCAACACGGATGTCGGGGGTGCCTAACACCTTCCCTTCGCATAAGCAAGTCCCCGGACCCTAAATGAATCTCGGTTTCACAGACCCATTTAGTATTGTCACATCACTGGGTCAATGTGCAAACCTTTTCTCGGTTGTGTTGATACAACCAGTTAAAAAACCAACTAACGACTCTTATAGTCCAATAATCGACATTACACATGTCGGACCTTTTTCACTTGTTTTTTCAAACAAATCTCACCTAAAATGAGAACACAAAAAAATAGGTAACGAAAAGGGACAAATAAAAATCTCGACGTCGACAAGTCCCATTATCTCAAAGTACGTGCACTCGGACCAACCCCCAATCTGCTCGAACCTTCATAACTTTCAATCCGGGAGTCCGATGGAGGCGTGTTATACCTTTCCAGAAAGCCCTTTTCGAGAGCTACACAATGACATGAGATGCGACCTTTTTTGAATCTGGGAAGATGGGTCCATGACCAGATCTTTGAGTTTTCGCAGTCCGTTCGTTGAGCTGTCTTGTGCTGTTTTCACCCAGGATTGACGTTATGGTTCTGCATGACCTTTCATGGAAGTGATTTGACTTGATTTGATGTTGAGTTGGAAAAATTACCATTTTCCCCCTCCGGATTGATCTTCGGGTTTGATGTAGTGGTAGCTATCTTTTCGCAGGGTTGTCTTTATCAGTCCTTAAGGTTATCTCTAAGGTTGGTTTGTTGTTTCCTGGGGTTGTCACCAGGTTTAAGCTTGATCTCCCGGAGTTATCGTCGGGGTTTGAATTGATCTCCCGGGGTTATCACCGGGCTTGAATGGATCTCCCGGGGTTATCATCGGGGTTTTGGTTTGATCTCTCGGGGTTTGACTCGATCTCTCGGGGTTTGAATTGATCTCCGGGGTTGTTGTCGGGGTTTGAATTGATCTCTCGGGGTTGTCGTCGGGGTTTGATTTGATATTTCAAGGTTGTCATTGGGGTTTGAATTGATCTCTCGGGGTTGTCACTGGGGTTTGAATTGATCTCCCGGGGTTGTCGCCGGGGTTTGATTTGATCTCCCGAGGTTGTTCCCGGGGTTTGAATTGATGATTTTAACTTCAAGGGTTGTCTCTGGAAGACAAAAGGTGATTCTACCCTCATGCATGGTTAGTAACAGAAATGTAAAATTTTGAGTGTCTACAGATGCCCTCTTTATCATGTTTATGCAATGAACATGATAAAGATTACTAGACACTTGAAATATGATAAGATTAAATGATGTCATGCAATGCAACATAATATGATGTTATGTACTCTGATCATTTTTGTTTGGAATTACTTCCAACGGTATTCTATTACTGATTACTCCCACCATTTCTGTTGGGGATGGAGTTGTCAATGATGGTCTCCACTGAACTGCCTTGATGTCTACTCGAACGGTAGTTTACAAATCTTTCATCACTGAATCTTTCCCGATGCTACATTCGGTTGAAGCCAACGGTTAAAAATGTTCGTCAGTTCCATTGAGACTGATTTGACGTCATGTGGTAGAGATGCTCTCAAGATCCCTGCTGAGGATATTTTCTTATGGCTGATACCATTGGACCTTTCTGAATTCGACGTCGGGATTTTGTCACCAATGTTCTTTGTCTTCAGACACACTTTCTGACTTTACCTCCGCTAGGGATGTTCCTCTCTTTTTGCGAGTAACTCAGTGGGGATTATTGATGCTTATCTTGATGATAGCTCGCCTTGGTTGTCATCATTGGATTCTTCTTGTCGTTACGCTGGGATTGTCACCACCGCCCTGGCTTTCTATTAGGCTGATGCTGATAATTCTACTGGAGATATAACTTTTATTGCTTGCTTCCACAACATCCTCATAATACCTACTCGAACGGTAGTTTTATGAAGGTTGATGATCACTGAATTTTCTTGGTGCCTACTTAAACAATAGTTTAAAATGGTCTGAAAATCACTAAACCTTCGCGGTGCCTCGGTTGAGGATGTATTTAATAGATTCCATCATCGGTCCTCCCCGAGGAAGATATTTTTCCACGGTTTTTATCATCGGGTATTTCCTGATGCTAGGTTGTCGTTATTGCCAACGGTTTATAATATCAGATACTCTGACCTTCGTTGAAACAATTTTCAACGGCTTACATCATTGGACCCTTCTTGATGCTACGCTGGAGTTGTTGCCAACGGTTTACACTGTCAATCATTCTGACCTTCGTTGAAGTAGTTTTCAATGACTTACATCAGCGGACCCTTCCCAATGCAATGTTGGAGTTGTCGCCAACAGTTTACACTATCAATCATTCTGACCTTTATTGAAGTAGTTTTCAATGGCTTACATCATCGAATCTTTCCCCATGCTACGCTGGAGTTGTCACCAACGGTTTACACTGTCAATCATTCTGACCTTCGTTGAAGTAGTTTTCAACGGCTTGCATCATCGAACCCTTCCCAATGCTACGCTGGAGTTGTCGCCAATGGTTTACATTGTCAATCATTCTGACCTTCATTAAAGTAGTTTCAACGGCTTATATCATCGGACCTTTCCCGATGCTACGCTGGAGTTGTCATTAACGGGTTACAATGTCAATCATTCTAACCTTCGTTAAAGTAGTTTTCAACGGCTTACATCACCGAACCCTTCCCGATGCTACGCTAGAGTTCTCGCCAACAGTTTACACTGTCAATCATTCTGACCTTCGTTGAAGTAGTTTTCAATGGCTTACATCACTGGACCCTTCCCAATGCTACGCTAGAGTTACGCCAATGGTTTACACTATCAATCATTCTGACCTTCGTTGAAGTAGTTTTCAACGGCTTACATCACTGGACCATTCCCGATGCTGCGCTGGAATTGTCACCAATGGTTTATACTATCAATCATTATGTCCTTCTTTGAAGTAGTTTTCAACGACTTCCATCATCGGATCTTTCCCGATGTTACACGAGAGTTGTCACCAACAGTTTATATTATCAAACATTTTGACCTTCGTTAAAGTAGTTTTCAACGGCTTATACCACCAAACCCTTCCCGATGCTATGCTAGAGTTGTCGCCAACGGTTTACACTGTCAATCATTCTAACCTTCATTGAAATAGTTTTCAACAGATTACATCACCGGATCTTTCTCAATGCTACGCTGGAGTTCTCACCAACGGTTTATACTGTCAATCATTCTGACCTTCGTTGAAGTAGTTTTCAACAGCTTACATTACCTAACCCTTCCCAATGCTGCACTGGAGTTGTCATAAATAGTTTATAATATCAAACATTCCTGATATCTCTGCTGGGGGTATCTTTCTAACAAGTTATACCCTTGCACAAATCTGGATATTTTGACGCATTCAAGACCAACAGTTTATGACACCGGACCTTCCCGATGCTTTGACAAGGCCAGTTTTTAGCAATCTCTTTCATCTGCTTTCTAAACACGACATTTGGGTTAATCCCAATGACTGACATGAAGATCTTCTTCCATCAAAAGTTTGATACCTGAATTCAAGGTTTCAGGCTTTTTATGCTCAATCGCGTAGGACTTTTTTCCCTGATTTGACTTTTTAGCTTCCAAGAACTTCGTTGTAACTCAAATTTGATCGAGATGGAGGGGGTGGGGACCACCCTGGGTGGCTGCTGGTTGACCCGCAACTCCCATCGGGTTTATTTACTCTCCCCGTTCCTTTTATAAGTCATTTTTAAGTTGAACTACATAGAAAATCCAAAAATTCTTCTTTAGATCTATTGCGTTCGGGCTGCTTTCTACAAAATCCATCACCATACAAACATTCTTCACTACCCTGGTAACTTTTACATGTTTACTTTTCAAATGTTAACCATTAGAACGTTAGATTTCATATAGAATGCTTGTAAACACATTATAGCAAATATGCATACTTATATGACTTGATAAAAATGATCAGACTTAATAAATGCTTATATTTTAGCATGTTGAACGTATTGATGTGAAAAAAAACTAATTTTTGAGACAGTTATTTAGCACCCTTTTTTGCTAGTTTATTCATCCTATTTGAGGACAAATGAGCACGGGTTTTTTCAAAAAATGCACATAGTAATTTGGTTGCCATTGTGACTTACTTTTAATGTTTAATATTTATATCTTGATGTTGGGTTGGTTTACTACTGAATGGCCACCTAGTCATGCCTATGTGCATGGGACAGTCCATTTTACAAAGGAGACTCTGGTAAAAAAAATTCACGAGCCTAGGCATTTAATGAACATGTAATTTTAACTCTACTAGGGATGTATGTTAAATTAATGCATGTATTAGGACTTAGACTATGTATGAAGTAATGATTTGAATTTAATAAGCTTTAAGTTTAAAACTTACCACACCCTTTTTGAGGTGATTTGGAGATTTTGTTCAGATTATGGATTCAGATAGACCGAGTAGCTCTCGCACAATCTTCGCAGGTGTGAGGAGAAGAGCTTCTAATGTTCCTTAACCTCATCCATGCCGGCAGCCTCACCGGTTGACTAAGTCATTTATTCGTCCTATACAGGTTGATAGGCTGGAGGCTATAGATGAGGAGGATGGTGTTCCTATTAAGGACCTAGCTTCTTCTAATTCCATTCCCCGCCGAGAGCTTCCAGCTATTAATGTGACGATTCTAGATCTTCTAGATAATTTAAATCGGCATCCCTCGATCTACCTTCATGCGAACGAGGTAATAGTTGTTTCCATTTTTTACCTTTCTTCTCTTCCCACTTCTGGGGGCAAGGGTTCGATCTTAATTTTTGAACTTGATGCAGGTTCCCGACTTCACTCAACCAAGGGGGAACTGGTTTAGCATTCATTCCTTGTACCAGACCCTTCATTCGGAGTATCAGGCCATCGTTCATTCTTAGGGTTTTGAGGCCTTCTTCTTTATTCCTCCCCGTCACTGCCCCTGGGGTTATCTGAGGGCTTTATCCGAGTAATGGTTCCACTAGACTTAGTCTCTCCATTTGTTGAACTGTGAGATGATGATGACACTGATAGACTGACGGTTCATCATGGGGTTAGAGTTAATAGGGGAGTCAGTGCCTTTGGTGGCTGACATTTCACCAGCTGTCGTTCGATCCCTTTTGGGAGTTCTTGCCACGGCCCTCAAGGGTGGGACCGTCCACTCTGGTCCTTTGAGTGTGGATGCCACGAGTGGGGCTTTGACCGAGCCTCTGCCTGATGATCAGATTGTTAGATATCGCATTCTTCGGCGACTGTTCTTGATCATCATCAGGGGTTATTTCCTAGCGGACAACTCCTCGATGGTCTCTTTTTCTTTAGTCAACGTCACTCGTAATGTGGATCGCATCAGGGATTTTGACTGGGGCTCATTCACCTTTGCCTATTTTTTTTGTGGGATGCGCCTACGGTCAGAGGGCGTGACAGAGGCTAGGCTTTTACCCAATTTTACTGGTGAGTAATTTTTCTTTATCTCCCAAATTCCCCTATTGGGGCAATTAATATTCATAACTGATGACATTTAATCTTTGCATTTTCAGTTTTGGGCCTATGAGAGGCTTCCTTGCCTTCTCCCAGTTACTACATTAGGTCTGGAGACCTATCCACGGGGATGGCGATGGCATCAATCCACTCTTGCATAGGTTCCCATAGCAGAGGGGTTTACCCACTCTCGGTTGCAGTTGGAGTTGTTAACTGCCGATGTCATCACATGGATTCCCTATTCCAAAGATCATCTAGCAGTAGGTTTTGAGGGTGACTTTCCGACCGGGGTAGAGTATGTATTATCCACTCGTCGGATCTGTCTCTTAATTGATGGAGGCTAGGAACTCTACTTGGGAGAGTGTGCTATCAGGAGCATGACATGGGAGATTCATATTCCATTCCCTCCTCTTGCTAGATGCCATTGGTCTTTATCTTAGATAGTCATAGAGATTCACATGCTGGGCTTGGATGGCTTCACACTATCAGAAGGCCCTTACACTCAAGATGCCTTCCATCGATGGTGGACTCCTTGCACCATTGAAGCTCAGACCCGTGCCACTCAGTTCATGGGGGATATGGTTCATGGGTCTGTGATGATGACAGACTGGATCACCTGTGTCCACGAGCCCACTCATTTGGATCATATTGATAGGTTAACCCAGAGGTTGGACTGGGCACACTTTTTAATCTGGCATTTGGGTATAGATCTGTCAGAGGTAGATTCTTTTGATCTTTCTAGCTCTAGCGCTGGTCCTTCAGGTGACCCATACTCTGACAGTTTCACCGGAGCAGATCCCCCTTTGTAACGATATGATATTCCATCTGGTAGAGATACAGTGACTCAAAAGGAGTTACATCAGGTTGATCAATTAGATGATGTAGACATCATACATTCCTTTGGATAGATTTCTCGCTATCTCTTTTGATAGGCCTCTGTTAGTTATTGGGCGATTGTGCCCCATTTCTCGTTATGTCTTTTGACAGGCCTCTATTAGATATTGGGCGGCTAAGCCCCATTTCCCTATACTTTTTATTTTCAGTTGTAGACAGAGATGATGTATTTAATTCTTATTAGATGATGATGTATTTAGGAATGTATGTATAATGCTTTCTATTCCTTGCATCATATTATCATTTATCATTGTCATTTATTATGATGTATGCATTATGTCATGGATATGCATTCACATAGGTGAGTTTAGGATTGACCCTTGGATTGTCTTATGATACGGTTCTACAGATGTCTTCATCTACCGTCAATCGGATTGAGCACACACCACCCACATTGACAGCCTTTCTCTGAGATCATGGTATGGTAGTTTGCCTCCCACAGATCGAGTGATAGTTGATCAGATGTTGAGACATTCCATGACCATCCTGACATTCCAGGTACCATTGGGCTTTGTAGAGGGCATGCTATCTCGTTGGATACCTGAGAGGCAGGTCTTCAAGTTTGACATCCACAATTTGACTCCTACGTTATAGGAGTATAAGCGCATCACTCATTTACCCTTGCCTCGGCCTTGCGCTAGGATGCCTATCGGTGATATGAGGTGGCAGTTTATAACATTGACCGACTTACGACGCAGAGTTATCATGGATGAACTCACTTCAGGGCATTTGGTGTCCTTGGATTTCTTTATTGATCAATTTGGATCGCCGGACAACTATCTACGGCATTCAGGAGAATTCATCATTGCTGAGGGTGAGTGACAGGTTGCCCGCGTAGATATTCTATTGATATGCATCGTGGCCTATTTGTACATATCGCTATATATGGACCATCTGGACATTGGCCTGATCACAGTAGTCCGTGCTCTCAGGGAGGGTTGCACTATCTTGCCTATGATATTGGTGGAGACCTTGAGGTCGGCCACATTTTACCATACCCATCTTGTTGGGTTTTTCAGGGGTAGTGCCGTCTTGTTGTACGTGTGGTTTATGACACATTTTAGACCGATCGACACTTTTAGACATCATGGGCATTGCTTTACTCATGAGATAGCCATGTCTTATTCTTTTCAGCTGGCTAATTGTACAGATACAGCATCCTGGTTGGCTTTTCTGACAGTGATCGGGGATCCCTTTGTGATTTTCCCTATTCAAGACTTAGCTCTTCTTATAGCTTTATTACTTGTACGGTTCGCATGGACTATCTACCCCTGGATAGTTTAAGAGGAGTGACCACGTATCATCCACTGGTTGTTATGGGACAATTTGATCAGTTTCAGGATATTCAACCCTTTGATGGGGCCTTGGGTCAGGGACTATCAGCTCTGTTTTTATCAGCAGATGACTTGACCAAGATTTATGATTGTTGGACTCATCGCGATAGGGCTAATTTTTTGACTAGTCATTCGGGTCGATCTTTAGAGTATTCTGTATGGCTAGAGGCCGATATTTCACCGACTATGGTTGTTCACTCAGAGCCGAGTATTGATTCTGACGAGGAGGGACCTATGGAGGACCCTGATTCTCTTACCAAGGACGAGCTATTTGCTGGTTTGACAGCAGCTCTGGTCAGTGACACCCCTAGCCCTCATGATGCACCTCCTGTAGAGTATTTAGAGCAGAGGCTACATCTTATGACATTTGAGAGGGATCAGGCTAGGGCCTTGATGTCGACAACCCTTTCTGGCCGAGATGCCGCTCTTATTGAGAGGGATGACGATCGAGCCACTTGGGATGCAGCTTTTATTGAGTGGGATGATGCCCGAGCAGCTCGAGACGTAGCTTTCATTGAGAGGGATGAGGCTCGAGAAGATCGGGATGCTGCTTTTATTGAGCAGAATAAAGCTCGAGCTACCCGGGATGCTTCCATTACTAATAGTACTGCACTTAGATCCTACACGGCTAGCATTATTGCAGATATGAGTGCATTTATAGATGATCATGGTAGCACTATGCAGATGGTTGTGGATCTTTTTGCTCAAATGGAGACCTTAGGGTAGGAGCTTATAGATTTGCTTCCATCTTCTGAGAGGGATGCCATGTTAGACTTGTTATCCCGTTTATCTGCGGGTTTATAGACTAGCTTTCATTTTCCTGCATAGACTAGGTTAGCCATTTTTGTCATGTACAGGATACATTGTATATATCAAACAGTATTATATGGCAAGGAAATATATTTTGATTCACTTCCCTTTTAGATATGTCTTGTCACTTGCTTGATAGTTGCCATTTTCTTTATGACTTGCCATCTTGATGTGTCCCGAACTTCTCCTTGATGGATTGAGCTTTAGATGTCCTAGGATCTCTCAGAATGGGCCATTGATCTTTAGGCTTTTCTAGTGTACCAGCTTTTAGTGTCTTGGAACTGGTCTTTTGATATTGTTAAGGTTTAGACAAAATGGTTGGCTTTCTTTCGAGGGTTTGACCGCACCATAGATGGTTGCCTACATACTCTTGGAGGGAGATCAGATCTTACGTAGTTCAGGCTTGGCTTGAATAGTTTAAAGTTGGTACTCCGTGCAGGGAGAGAAATATTCTGGGCATTGGAAAGGTGTTTGGTTTTAAGGGTTTTTGGAATTTTTGGTTTGATTTGAAGGGTTTTCTGGAATTTTTTGTCTGGTTGGACCGCACCATAGATGGTTGCCTACGGACTCCCGTGGATAAGAGATCAGGTCTTTCGTAGTTCAGGATTTATAATGAAAACCTAAATCGCTTTGATTGAATTTTTTCAGGACCAGGATGGTGGTTTGCAAGCATTTCAGACATAGTATCTTTGCACAATGTCTGAGTTGATAAGCTGGGAAAATTTTTCACCGTCCATTTCTTGCAGTCTGAGGGCTTCTCCTGTCAATACTTCCTTGACAATGAAAGGGCCTTCCCAATTAAGGGCGAACTTTCCTTTAGATTGATCTTGATTAGCAAGGACTTTTTTAATACCAAGTCATTTTCTTTAAATTGCAGAAGACGAACTTTCTTGTTATATAACCGAGCAATCCTCTGCTGATATAATTGACCATGAATGATAGATGTAGCACTCCTCTCATCTATCAGAGATAACTGGTGGTACCACTCTTACAACCAATGATCTTCCTCCATCTGAGCATCTATTAACACTCTTAATAACTCCATTTCTACTTCTATGGGGAGTACTGCCTCCATGCCATAGACTAATAAGTAAGGCATAGCCCCAGTAGAAGTGCGCATTGACGTTCTGTAGGCTAATAGAGACAAAGACAATAAGTCAGGCCATCCCTTGTGATTAGCGGACATCTTTTGCATAATTTTCTTGATATTCTTATTGGTTGCTTCGACAGCATCATTCATCTTGGGACGATAGATGATGAAATTAAGATGTTTGATGTGAAACTTACTGAATAATTCTTTCATCTGAAATACTATCGTCTGTCGATATGGACAACCAGAGGTGATTGTGTCAGACAATGCTAAGAATCGGAGGTGGTTGTGTCAGACAATGCCAAGAATCTGAACAACCAAATGATGAAATAATTATGCAGTAAATTTCACTTCAAACATCTTTATTTCGTCATCTATCATCTCAAGATGAATGGTGCTATCAAAGCAACCAATAAGAACATCAAGAAAATTATGCAAAAGATATCCACCAATCACAAGGGATGACCTAACTTATTTCCTCTGACTTTGTTCCATTGTTCATGTACATAACATTCAATAATACCAAGAATTTATAAATGATATATATGGAATCCATTACGTGGAAAATCCTCTAAAACTAAGAGGTAAAAACCACGGGACAAACTTCGAAGAATTCATTATAATAAACTAAGAGAATACGAAGATTTCTTAATTTGAGTCTCACTCAAATTACTTCACCACAATAAATATTTGATGGAACCCAAATAAAACACCCTTCTATTTGAACTATCTTTCTCCCTCTATTTTTCCTAAAGTTTTAGAAGAAACTTTTCTCTCTCTCCTTTTCCCTTTTCCCATTTCCTCTCTCGAACGGAGTATGTATTTTGTGTGTTGGTGTGCATTTCCCTTATGCTTGGCTGCCTTTTTATACCATAATGGAGGGGAGAAGAAGTAAATGAGGTAGGTTGATGGAAAAATTAAAGGGATTGGATGTAAGAAAAAAGTGAAGACTATTGGGTGAGGACTTTGACCAACAATCTCCCCCTCCAAACCCATTAGAGGAGGTATTGACCATGACTCCGTTACTTGGAATCCATGCCGACCAATTCCTTTCAAAATTCTAGCTTGTCGCGAGAGACATCTTTTGTCAACATATCTGAGGGGTTTTCGTCGGTATGAACTTTCTTCACTTTCATTAATTCATTTTCCATCACTTCTTGAAGCCAGTGATAACGAACATCAATGTGCTTGGTTCGATTATGATACGTGGCGTTCTTGGCCAAGTCAATTGCACTCTGACTATCACAATAAACCACGTACTCATCTTGTTTCAAACCTAACTCTTGGAGAAACCATTTTAACCACAACATCTCCTTTCCTGCTTCCGTAGTGACGATGTACTCTGACTCAGTTGTAGATAAAGCAACACACTTTTGCAACTTGGACTGCCATGATACTGCTCTCCCTACAAAAGTAAACAAATACCCTAAAGTAGACTTCTTCTCTTCATAACCTGCAATGTCTACATCTGTAAAACCCTCCAAGACTGGACTCGTACCACCAAAACCCAAACACAAACTAGAAGTAGCTTTCAAGTATCTGAGAATCCACTTAACTTCTTCCCAATGTTCTTTACCAGGATTTGACAAATATCTGCTCACAACGCCAACTGCATGAGCAGTATCTGGCCGCGTACAAACCATTGCATACATAAGACTCCCTATAGCAGAGGAGTAGGGAACTGCTGCCATATCATCTCTCCATTCCTTACTAGAAGGTCACATGTGTTTTGTAAGCTTAATATGACTGGTCAGTGGTGTGCTAACTGGCTTAGCATCACCTATGTTGAATCTTGCAAGTACCCATTGAACATATTTTTCTTGTGACAACCACAGTCTCTTAGCTTTCCTGTCACGAACAATCTTCATGCCCAAAATTTGCTTAGCTGGACCTAAGACCTTTATATCAAAGGATTTAAATAACTCACTCTTGAGCCTACGAATCATATCGACATCCTGCCCAACTATCAACATATCATCTACATATAGAAACATAATTACGAAGTTACCATCCGGGAACTTCTTGACATACACATAGTGATCTGCAACTGTTCTATTGTAACCTTGATCCACCATAAATGAATCAAATTTCATGTACCACTGTCTTGGGGCTTATCTCAGGCCATACAAACTTTTCTTCAACTTTCAAACCAAGTGCTCTTTCCCTTTAACGTCAAATCCCTCTGGTTGCTTCATGTAGATTTCTTCCTTCAAATCTCCATGAAGAAAAGTAGTCTTTACATCCAACTACTCAAGCTCAAGATCCATACTAGCAACTAATCCCAGCACTACTCGAATAGAAGTCATCTTCACAACTGGAGAAAAAATCTCATCGAAGTCAATACCTTGCTTTTGAGCAAAACCCTTGACAACTAATCGAGCCTTGTACTTCACTAGTTTTTCACCATCCTTCTTAAGCTTAAACACCCATTTGTTCTTCAATGCTTTCCTGCCTTTCGGAAGTGTAGTTAACTCATAGGTGTGATTCTTGTGCAAAGAATCCATCTCATCATGTATAGATCTCAACCAATTGCTCTTTTCTTTATGAGTCTTGACTTCCTAAAAATCCTCTGGCTCCCCCTCCTCAGCAACTAAAAGATATTCAGATGAAGGATATCTGACTGATGGCACACATTCTCTCGTGGATCTTCTTAACTGAAGTTCTTTAATGTTTGGTTGCACCCCCTGATCAACACTCTCTGCATCTGACCCATCCCCATCGTGAAAATCTGTATCAGTCATATCTTCATTCTGACCTTCATCTCCAACTGTGACATTCTATATTGGAGAGGGATCTCCGCTGAGGTTTGGAACTCTATTATCTCTAGGCTGTGTAACATTATTAAAATGCTCATAATTCTGGTGCTCATGAAACACCACATCTCTGCTCCTGAATAATTTCCTCTGTACTGGATCCCATAACCGGTATCCAAACTTTGCATCTCCATAGCCAACAAACACGCATGGAGTAGATTTGTCATCAAGCTTCGATCTTTGTTCATTGGAGATATGTGCAAAAGCCTTGTACCCAAATACCCTCAAATAAGAATAAGACAAATCCTTACCACTCCAAATCTTTTTTGGAATCTAAAAATCCAACGGTGCTGATAGAGATCTATTAATCAGGTAACAAGCATTACGAACAGCTTCACCCCAAAATGACTTAGGCAGTTTAGCCATTCTCAACATGCATCGCACTCTCTCAATAATAGTGCAGTTCATTCTCTCAGCCACCCCATTATGTTGTGGGGTACCAGGAACAGTCTGCTCATGCCGAATGCCATGTTTACTATAATATTAAGCAAACTCCTTTGAAGTTTATTCCCCTCCGTTGTCGCTACAAAGACACTTCAACGATTTTCTAGTCTCACTTTCAACCATAACATGAAAACTCTAAAAATACTGGAATACCTGGTCTTTTGTTCTCAAAAAAAATACCCATAACTTCCGCGAAGCATCATCAATAAAGGTAACAAAATACCTATTTTCACCCAAAAACTCAACCTCAATGGGTCCATATACATCAGAATATACTTTCTCTAGTAGCTCTAATTTTCTTTTAGCTGAACTACTAAAAGAAACTATATGTTGTTTCCCAAACAAACAATAATCACAAGGGCACATCTTGTACTGATAAGTATTTCCCATTCTCACGTACCCAAAGTCTTCAACTTTTTAAGTTGTGAAGAATTCTCTCTTGAGTGTAGCATAATATGAGGCACCAGTATCAACCACCCAATCAACTTTCTGATCATCCACATGTAAGCATTCTTCTTCCCCCAAATGAAAGAATCATAACATCTTCAGTGATTGTGGTTGTAGTGTTCTTCTCCTCAACTCTTCCCTACTCACTATTTTTCTGCTTGTCTAACTAGATTCTGTAATTTTTTTTGTAATGACATTCCTTATTACAATGGAAGCATCTATACGTTTCACCTTGTCTTGTCTTTGACTTGCTCCTTTGATTTTTTGCTTTTACTGCAACTTTTATCTCCTTTGTGAGATCCCCAAAAATTGATTATGCCCCTATTCTTTGTGACAAGAGCATGTGTCTCAAAATTTACGCCTTGCTCCTTTCGCCCTGTCTCCTTATTATGAAGACTGTCTTTGACCATCTGCATAGTCATTTTTCCTTTTGGAGCTGAATTGCTTAGAGACACCACCAAAGTCTCCTAGCTGTTTGGGAATAAACTAAGAAGCAAAAGAGCCTGAATCTCATCATCAAGATTTAACTTTATGGTGGACAACTGGTTCACTAAACCTTGGAACTCACTTATATGCTCCGATACACTGCTCCCGTCCTTGTACTTTAGATTCACAATTTTTCGAATAACAAAAGTTTTATTTTGTGCATTCTTTTTCTCGTACATACACTCTAGTGTTGTCCATAAAGTGTGAGCATTTGTGTGACGCCCCCAAAATAGGTATACATCACCCATTCTGAGTCACCAAATACATGGTACAGAATACAAATACAAACTTAAATATACAACATGAGCTATGAGTTTTAATACAAATATTGTCTTCTAGACAGTATTAAAACTCAAAATAAATCCTCAATACATTTATTATCACACTATTTTACAGAATAGTGAGGACTACTAATGCAAACATCTGGACCGTCACTCCGTTCCCGACTAGTCCCAGCTATATTCTCATTTCCTGAAGAGAACAATGAAAGCAAAGGGTGAGCTTAACTAGCCCAGTAAGAAATATTATGACTAAGATAACGCATAATAAATTATCGTTAGCCTTCAACAGTGTTAAACTGATAAAATATAATAAGCATCAAGTTTAACTGCAGCGGAACAAGCAATCCATTAGAAGAGTAAAGTAGAGCATGATATCTACTATCTTCTACGATTTAAAAAGTTTATCATCAATTCTATCACTGAGACTCAGCTTAATAAATAAACCACATCATCGAATCATCCCTACACTACGGGCCAAGGATATTCTTGTAATCATCAATGGTCATGATTATACCGAATAATCCCTAGTCATAATCATACCAACAACTGTCCATCAATGCACTACGGGCCAATGAGGACTTTTACCACATCATTTGCAACATTACGGGTCATGATTATACCGAATGATCCCTGGTCATAATCATACCAATCAACAGTCCATCTATGCACGTAAGCCAAAGATAACTTTCATCACAATATAAGTATGAGAATGATGACAATGATATAAGAATTCAATTAAAACAAGCAAAGGATAAATTTTTAAAGATTTATAATTTAATTTATCCAGAATTCAATAATGTTCAAATTACCAACATGATACTGCTTTGTGGAGTAAAATTCAAGAATGATATTGTATCAAAAATGATTTAGACCGAAAAGAAATTAATTTTTGTCATGAATAGTACTCCGGGTGAATAGTACTTCAGGAATAGTACCCCGTGAATAGTATTTTGTAAATAGTACTCGTGAATAGTACTTTATGAATAGTATATGTGAATAGTACTTTATGAATAGTATCCCGTGAATAGTACTTTTTGAATAGTACCCTATGAATAGTATTTTGTAAATAGTACCGTATAAATAAATAGTACTCATGGACAGTACTCCGGCATGAAAAACTTAAAATTTAACAAGAATGTGCAAAAAATATCCTTATAAAACGATACTAGATGAAGAACAAATTTCAAGGATATTCTACTAATTTCACGAAATATAGAAGTAATACTTTAACAAAATGTGGATACAATCAGGAATACAAGACGAAATAATATTACTCACACACTACAGAGTATGGAAGAAAATATTATTCCTATGAATACTGAACAAAATAATATCCCTTACCTCAAAAGAAGACTGGATACTGGAATATTGAGGTAGCAGACTTCTCTTCTTCTTTCTCTCTATAGCTTCTCTCTCTATAATTGCTCTTGTGAGTATTAGTGAATTGGTGAGAATGAAAGAAGAATGAGCTTCTATTTATAGGAAAATATAGTTTCGATAATTGCACGTTTTGGGGCTCAAAATATTACAATATAATACCTTCATCTTTTCTTTCATTTTTAATTTAGTTCTGCAAGTATTATCAAACTTGCACCACCTCCCCTAATAGTACATCATGTGAATCAACAGCACACACATGTTAAAAAAATAGTTACGGTATAGTACCTTCATCTATACCTCTATTTTTAATTTAGTCATGCAAGTATTATCAATCTTGCCCCAACTCCTCTAATAGTGCATGCATTTGAATCAATAGTACATACATGTGAATAAATAGTTATAAGCATGTGAATTAATAGCAATTAATTGCTCATTTATCTTATTAATTACCAGATTGGTCAATATAACCTCCCGACATCAATTATTATCGAAATAACTGTCGATTTCCATTAACACCAATAATCCCAACACCATAGAAATATCAATTTCATCTTTAATCAACACAAACTTATTCATCATTAATATTATAACTCACAATATTTAACAACCAAATCATTCCCAGGAAAGAGGGGGGTTTTCGATAAGGATTTCTCCCTATTGGCGCGTAATTAGGTGACCAAACCTCTACTCGACAGAACTTTCTAGACATCGTCAATATTGCAAATAATAATATGAATAACTTTGTCGTGTCAATTGTTGATTTAATAATATATAAAATATTGACAATAATTGAATCAAATAACGTAAAATACTATGCAGCAATTACTGTAGCAATAATTGAATATAACTGAGTGACTTCTCACGTAAGCATCAATAATCAATACCGTGTGCTACTATGCAACCACGCGTATTACTGTATTTTTACTACCGGGTAGTTCAACAGTTTAATGGTAAAACTTTCGCCGTTATTTTTATAACAAGATATTTCTGCCGTTTTCTAACTACGACAATACTTCTGTTGTGGGGTCCACCAATGATTGTGCCGTCATACGAATATTCACTGTTAAAACGAATATTTCCCGACCAATCGAATATTATATAACCACTTGCTTACTTTATAAAATTTGTAAATATTACCCACAACTATAACATTATATCAAATCCACACCATAATATTCAAAAATATATTTCGAGAAAAATTAATCTTTATTCATAAAACTTGAGGTCTTACAACCTCCCCTTCTTATGAAATTTCGTCCTCGAAATTAAGGTGCGTACCTGGTATGTCGAAGAGGTGAGGATACCTTGACTTCATTTCAGATTCTAACTCCCAGGTCTTTTCCTCAACATCGTGGTTTCTCCACAAAACTTTGACTTGAGGTATAACCTTGAAGCGTAGAATATGATCTTTCATATCCAAAATTTTAACAGGTACTTCTTCATACGTTAAATCTTCCGCTATCTCGTCCGGTTCTAATTCAATAATATGGTTCGGGTCATTCACATATTTACGTAACATAGATATGTGAAAAACGTTATGAACACGAGACATACTTGGCGGTAAGACGAGTCTATAGGCCACAGTTCTTACTCGATCGAGGATTTAAAATGGGCCAATGAATCGAGAATTAAGCTTTTCTCTCTTTCTAAATCTCGTAACTCCTTTCCATGGAGCAACACGTAACAACACATGATCTCCAATATTGAATTCCACGTCCTTTTGATGAAGATCAGCATAACTCTTTTGTAGATCTTGTGTGGTTTTTATACGTTATAGGATCATTTGAATCTTTTTTGTAATCATACGTACCAACTCCGGTCCCAACAACGTTGCTTCACCCACCTCATCCCAGTATACTGGAGAACGACACTTTCTTCCATACAATGCCTCAAATGGAGCCATGCCAATACTTGCTTGATAACTGTTGTTGTAGGAAAACTCCACCAATGGTAAGAACTTGTCCCAACTTCCTTTGAAATCAAGGACACAGAGTCTTAATAAATCTTCAAGAGTTTGAATAGTCCTCTTCGACTGCCCGTCCATTTAAGGATGATATGCTGAACTAAATCGTAAATCTGTGTCCATAGCTTTTTGCAAACTAACCCAAAATCGTGAAGTGAATCTTGGGTCTCGATCAAAAACTATGGATACAGGCATACCATGCAATCTTACAATGTCGTTTATGTACATACGAGCAAGATGTTCAAGTGTAAAAGTTTCTCGTATAGGTAAGAAATGAGTATACTTAGTCAATCTATCAACAATGACCCAAATCGCATCTATACCTTGAGAAACCTTGGGAAGACTAGTAGCGAAATCCATGGTAATGTGCTCCCACTTCTATTCTGGAATTTCAAGTGGTTGCAATGGACCTTTTAGCATTTGATGCTCTGCCTTGACTCGTTGACAAGTTAGACACCTTGAGATAAATCATGTTATCTCTCTTTTCATATTGCTCCACCAAAATGTATGTCGAAGATCACGATATATTTTGGTACTCTCAGGATGGATTACAAATGGTGTGTTGTGCGCCTCCATCATGATTTTATACTTCAAGTCAGAATCGTTAGGAACACAATGTCTGGAGTTTACTCGAAGTATTCCTTCTTCACGATTCTTACTTCCGGAATAGCACCTTCTTGCACTTTCTTCATCATACGCATCAGTTCCAGGTTTGTAGCTTGAGCAGCTTTAACTTTATCAATTAAAGTCGGTTCTACTCGTATATTCGTCATCATCACATGGGTCCCTGGAGTCTTTAACTCTATCTACATCCTTTGTAAGTCATATAAAATGGGTCTTTGCGTTGACAATATCGCACTCGTACCCGCATATGATCTTCTACTCAATGCGTCAACTACTACGTTCGCTTTTCCAGGATGGTATTGAATGGTATGATCATAATCTTTCAACAGCTTGAGCCAACATCATTGCCGCATGTTGAGTTCCTTTTGGGTGAAAAAATATTTGAGACTTTTATGATCCGTATAGATCTCCACCTTCTCCCCATACAGGTAATGCCTCCAAATTTTAAGTGTAAAAACGACAGCTGCCAACTCTAGATCATGAGTAGGATAATTCCTCTCATATTCTTTGAATTGTCGTGAGGCATAGGCTATGACTTTCCCATGTTGCATGAGAACACATCCTAACTCTTTACTTGAAGCATCACTATAGATGACAAATCCCTCCGAGCCAGATGGTATTGTCAGAACAGGTGCTGAAATGAGTCTCCTCTTGAGTTCTTAAAAACTCTTCTCACATTCCTTGCTCCAACCGAATTTTGTATCTTTCTGAGTTAGCTGAGTTAATGGAGTAACGATTCGAGAAAACCCTTCAACGAATCTCCGATAATAACCAGCTAAGCTGAGAAAGCTATATACTTCGGTCACTGACTTAG
This sequence comes from Panax notoginseng, assembly GCA_016801055.1. Lineage (NCBI taxonomy): Eukaryota > Viridiplantae > Streptophyta > Magnoliopsida > Apiales > Araliaceae > Panax > Panax notoginseng. The sequence continues at coordinate 153,696,109 of CM029015.1, read as the reverse complement.
GTTGCTCCCAGCTTTGAATTGCTTCAATCTTTGTCGGGTCAACAGATATTCCATAATTTGATATCATGTGCCCAAGGAATGCTACTTTCTCAAGCCAGAACTCGCATTTCTTTAACTTGGCATAAAGCTTGTTTTCACAAAACTTTTGGAGTATTAGCCTCAAGTGTTGTTCATGATCTTTACGACTTTTGGAATATATGAGGATGTCATCAATAAAGACGACCACAAAGTGATCCAAATATTCCTTGAATACTCGGTTCATCATATCCATGAAGGCAGCAGGAGCATTAGTCAATCCAAAAGACATGACTACGAATTCGTAATGCCCGTATCGAGTTCTGAAAGTAGTCTTTGGAATGTCATCAGTTTTAATCTTTAACTGATGATATCCAAAACGAAGATCGATCTTTGAAAAGAATTTGGCGCCTTGCAACTGGTCAAAAAGGTCATCAATGCGAGGCAACGGGTATCTATTTTTTATGGTGACATGATTCAACTCCCGATAATCAATACAAAGTCGCATACTCTCATCTTTCTTCTTCACGAATAGAACAGGAGCACCCCAAGGAGACGTATTAGGACGAATGAAACCGATGTCTAATAATTCCTGCAGTTAGGTCTTTAACTCTTGAAATTCAATAGGAGTCATTCGATATGGGGCTTTGGAAATGGATTTTGTACCGGATTCAAGGTTGATACAAAATTCAATTTCACGCTCTGGGGGTAGGCCAGGAAGTTCTTCAGGAAATACGTCAAGAAATTTATTAACAATAGAAATATCATTCAAATCTGACGTATTTTTATTTAAATCTGTGGCATGGGCTAAGAAAGCTTGACATCCGATTTTCAATAAATGAATAGCTTTATGACTTGATATGACAGTGATTGACTTTAGTGGTTCAGTTGCTTAAATTCGCATAATAGGTTAGTTAGGAATCTGAAAGCTAACAACCTTACGAAAATAATCGATTTTTGCATGATGAGTAGTTAACCAATCAATACCTAAAATCACATCAAATGCATGTATTTTTAAAGAGATAAGATCGACAGGTAATGTGTGGTTACCGATTTGAATCAAACAAGACTTATAAACAGTGGATGTAATGAAAGTTTCTCCCAACGGAGTTTCAACAAATAAGTCAAAGTCTAATTTCTCCGAAGTCAAATTTAAACGTTGAGCGCAAGTAGGAGAAATAAAAGAATAGGTAGAACCGGTATCAAATAAGGTATAGACTTCGCTAGAGTTTATGATTAGCTTACTCTTGATCACCTCGTTCGGATTCCTTACTTTTTGGGAGGTTACGACAAACGCTCTCCCTTGAACTATCGGTTTTGTCTTGTCTGGGATGGTCTTTGATGCTTACATCCCAACTGGACTTGACTTCAGTGCACAACATAATCGGGCTAGGTGACCGTCTCTTCCACAATTATAGCATGCTTTGGACTGCTACGTACAGTTTAGACTGATGTGTCCCTCCCCTCCGTATTTATAACATACGACCGGCGGTCGTTCTCCTTCCTTAACAACAGGTGTTGGTGCTGACGTCTTTCCATCATTGTTGAATCTCCTCTTCTTGAAATTTCCACCCCTACTATCTTGGCCATGATTACCACCTAAGTGGTTACCATTTCTGGCATATTGATTGCCTCCACGTTTATTGTCACCGCTTTGATAACTGCTACCACTAGTATTATCATTTTGTCGGTTGCTCTGTCTTGGTTGGGTCGACTCGTTATCGCGCTCCAATAACTAAACCCTATTTACAACATCTGAATACAAACACAGTTTTTGAGAAATTAGGTATTGACGTATCTTAGGTTTTAAACCCCTTAGAAACATCCGCGTCATTCTCTCCTCATTATCAACCAAGTGGGACGCAAACCGGGACAACTTGGCAAACTTAGCTTCGTACTGTGACACGGTCATATTGTTCTGCTCTAGCTTAATGAACTCTACCTCCTTCATGTGACGAATACTTTCGGGAAAGTACTTGTCGTTGAACAGTTCTTAGAACTTCTCCCAAGACATCTTTAGTGCGGCAGGTTGAGTATGCTTTACGGATTCCCACCAGTAATCTACCTCTCCTCGCAACATAATGGTAGCAAATGGAACCTTTTGCTCCTAGGAGCATCCCAAGACATCAAATATCTTGGTGATCTGCTTTATCCACGTCTCTTCCTTAAGTGATTTTGGCTCTCCAATAAACTTCGGTGGTCCTAGCTCCTTGAACTGCTTAGCGGTGACCGTTCGAGAGTTGCCAGTGTTTCCACCTACATTTTGAATGGGAGCCGCTCTCGCCTGATGTTGCATGAATTGCATAAAGCCTCTGAACATCCTATCGTTCATCATTTGATCAGTGTTATTGTTTACCTGAGTATTATTGTCTTCCTGTTGCTCATTATCCTGTGTATTGCTCGTTGGTGACTCAACGGTCTTATGTGCTTCATTGCTGATCTCAACATTTTCAGATGTCATTTTCAAACACTGGCACAAAACAAGGGATAATTGACATGTCACATATTATCCCTATACTCTGACCGACCAATTAAATACCAAATAAACTTAGGTAGGTCATACTAGCGAAGGAATTCCCCGTCTCTCCCCTCCTAGTTCTTGTCTCACATCTCAACTAGGGATCATATCCCTAAGCTTTGATACCAACTATGACGCCCCCAAAATAGGTATACATCACCCATTTTGAGTCGCCAAATACATGGTACAAAATACAAATACAAACTTAAATATACAACATGAGATGTGAGTTTTAATACAAATATTGTCTTCTAGACAGTATTAAAACTCAAAATAAGTCCTCAATACATTTATTATCACACTATTTTATAGAATAGTGAGGACTACTAATGCAAACATCTGGACCGTCACTCCGTTCCCCGACTAGTCCCAGCTATATTCTCATTTCCTGAAGAGAACAATGAAAGCAAAGGGTGAGCTCAACTAGCCCAGTAAGAAATATTATGACTAAGATAATGCAGAATAAATTATCGTTAGCCTTCAACAGTGTTAAACTGATAAAATATAATAAGCATCAAGTTTAACTGCAGCGGAACAAGCAATCCATTAGAAGAGTAAAGTAGAGCATGATATCTACTATCTTCTACGATTTAAAAAGTTTATCATCAATTCTATCACTGAGACTCAGCTTAATAAATAAACCACATCATCGAATCATCCCTGCACTACGAGCCAAGGATATTCATGTAATCATCAATGGTCATGATTATACCGAATAATCCATGGTCATAATCATACCAACAACTGTCCATCAATGCACTACGGGCCAATGAGGACTTTTACCACATCATTTGAAACATTACGGGTCAGATTGTATCTAATGATCCCTGGTCATAATCATATCAATCAACCGTCCATCTATGCACGTAAGTCAAAGATAACTTTCATCACAATATAAGCATGAGAATAATGACAATGATATAAGAATTCAATTAAAAGAAGCAAAGGGTAAATTTTTAAAGATTTGTAATTTAATTTATCCAGAATTCAATAATATTCAAATTGCCAACATGATACTGCTTTGTGGAGTAAAATTCAAGAATTATATTGTATCAAAAATAATTTGGACCGAAAAGAAATCAATTTTTGTCATGAATAGTACTCCGGGTGAATAGTATCCCGTGAATAGTACTTTGAGAATAGTATCCCGTGAATAGTACTTTGTGAATAGTACTCATGAATAGTACCTTGTGAATAGTACCCGTAAATAGTACTTTGTGAATAGTACCCCTGAATAGTACTTTTTAAATAGTACCCTGCGAATAGTATTTTGTGAATAGTACCGTATAAATGAGTAGTACTCATGGACAGTACTCCGGCATAAAAAACTTAAAATTTAACAAGAATGTGCAGAAAATATCCTTATGAAACGATACTAGATGAAGCGTAAATTTCAAGGATATTCTACTAATTTCACGGAATATAGAAGCAATACTTTAACAAAATGAGTGTATAATCAGGAATACGAGACGAAATAATATTACTCACTTATTACAAATATGGAAAAAATATTATTCCTATGAATACTGAACAAAATAATATTCCTTACCTCAAAAGAAGACTAGATACTGGAATAGTGAGGTAGCAGACTTCTTTTCTTCTTTCTCTCTATAGCTTTTCTCTCTATAATTGCTCTTGTGAGTCTTAGTGAATTGGTGAGAACGAAAGAAGAATTAGCTTCTATTTATAGAAAAATATAGTTTCGATTATTGCACGTTTTGGAGCTCGAAATATTACAATATAATATATTCATCTTTTTCTTTATTTTTAATTTAGTCCTGTAAGTATGTACCACCTCCCCTAATAGTACATCATGTGAATCAATAGTACACACATGTGAAAAAAATAGTTACGGTATAGTACCTTCATCTATACCTCTATTTTTAATTTAGTCATGCAAGTATTATCAATCTTGCACCAATTCCCCTAATAGTGCATGCATATGAATCAATAGTACATACATGTGAACAAATAGTTATAAGCATATGAATTAATAACAATTAATTGCTCATTTATCCGATTAATTACCCGATTGGTCAATATAACCTCTAGACATCAATTATTATCGAAATAACTGTCGATTTTCATTAATATTAAAAATCCCAACACCATGGAAATATCAATTTCATCTTTAATCAACACGAACTTATTCATCATTAAAATTATAACTCACAATATTTAACAACCAGATCATTCCCAGAAAAGAGGGGGCTTTTCGATAAGGATTTCTCCCTATTGGCGCGCAATTAGGTGACCAAACCTCTCCTCGACAGAACTTTTTAGACATCCTCAATATTGCAAATAATAATATGAATAACTTTGTCGTCTCAATTATTGATTTAATAATATATAAAATATTAATAATAATTGAATCAAATAACGTGAGATACTGTGCAGCAGTTATTGTAGCAATAATTGAATATAGCTGAGTGACTTCTCACGTAAGCATCAATAATTAATATCATGTGCTACTATGTAACCACGCGTATTACTGTACTTTTACTACCGGGTAGTTCAATAGTTTAACGGTAAAACTTTCGCCGTTATTTTTATAACAAGATATTTCTGTCGTTTTCTAATACGACAATACTTCCGTTGTGGGGTCCACCAACGATTGTGCCGTCGTACGAATATTCCCTGTTAAAACGAATGTTTCCCGACCAATCGAATATTATATAACCACTTACTTACTTTGTAAAATTTATAAATATTACCCACAACTATAACATTATATCAAATCCACACCATAATATTCAAAAATATATTTCGAGAAAAATTAATCTTTATCCATAAAACTTGGGATCTTGCAATTTGTCTCCTACGAAACATGGTGGAACACACTTTGATCAATCCACTACCGAATGTGACTAATAGTCTTCCTATTCATTTTATTATAATCAGCCTCAGATTTATCTGCGAGCTTCTTTCCCTCGAGCTCCAACAGATCATACAAATCCTTGCAATAAAGGATAATCTCCATTCTGGGCTTCCAGATCAAAAAATTTGAAGAGGTTAATTTAATCATAGCTCCGACTGATTCCTTTATAAAATTTATCAAAAAATAACTGAGAAATTAACCTTAGCTCTGATACCACTTGTTGGGAAAAAATCACCTCCCAAATACTGTTGTCTTTGATAAATTAAATGGATAAAATATCAGCACATGTCAAACAGATTAAATTTGCAGTTCCACCAAAATAATAACCAATGCAGGAAATAATAAGAAAAATATATCCAACCACAAGACACCAAGATTTTACGTGGAAAACCCTCTAAAACTAAGAGGTAAAACCCACGGGACAAACTCCGAAGAATTCATTATAATAAACCGAGAGAATACAAATATATCTTAATTTGAGTTTCACTCAAATTACTTCACCACAATAATTATGTAATAGAACCCAAATAAAATACCCTTCTATTTGAACTATCTTTCTCTCTCTAGTTTTCCTATAGTTTCATAAGAAACTTTTCTCTCTCTCCTTTTCCCTTTTCCCTTTTCCCTTTTCCTCTCTCGGATGGAGTATGTATTTTGTGTGTTGGTGTGCATTTCCCTTATGATTGGTTGCCTTTTTATACTAGAATGGAGGGGATGAGAAGTAAATGAGGTAGGTTGGTGGAAAAATCAAAGGGTTGGGGCTTAAGAAAAAAATGAAGGTTATTAAGTGAGGACTTTAACCAACAATCCAGGTTAGCCCGTTGACCACCGGTCCAACCGATAAACCTGAATAATTGACCTAGTTGATCCGATTTTTTAGAATTTATTTACCAAAAAAATTTAATATTAAAATTAACCACTTTTATTAATATTGCAATTCATCTTTATTATGTTTTAGTTCATAAAAAACGAGATTTTTAAAAATTGTATTAATAACTAATAATATATATTTTTATATATTAATGACGTCACTGGGTCAATAACGGTTCGACCACTGGTTGGACCAGTGACCTATCCACCTAGTACTTTTTTCGGTTCGAACGGTCCGGTTATGAGAACCTTGGCGGGAAGTAACAGGATGACCATAAAAGCAACTAGTAAGCTGCCAAACAAGCTTGTTTAATTCAACTAAAATAAATGCATTAAAAAAATTATGGGTACTGCATAAAAGTTGTGCGGTACCCTTAATTTTTTATTTTTTTGCAACTAAAGGGTATTATGGGCATTTTTTGTGGACCATATAACGCAAAACAAATGTGTGGTAATGCTACAAATTGTTCTGCTATATGCTCCTATAATTATGGATATATATAAAATTAGGTTGAATGAGAAATGACTTTCATCACCCTTTACTTATGGATCATTCCTCTCTCTCTCTCTCTCTGTTAGGAAAATGTGAAAATAAGGAGATAAAAGAACCAAGAACAAACTAATAATAATAAAAATATATAAAATGAAAACAAAACACAAATAAACTTGAAGTAAAAAAAAAGCTTGAAACGTGTAAAATCACTTTCCTAAAAGCAATATTTGCTCCATGTTCATGCAAATAGCCTTAGTGGATATGACAAGCCTTGAGAAGTTTTGCATTTAAACTTTGTTTCTGAGTTTTGGACGGGAAAAAAAAAAGAATAGAAAATTTAAATTAGAACAGAAAAGCAATGAATAGAAAATTTGAAGTTTTCTTTTGCGTTGTTTCTGAGTTTTTAATAGAAAAGAATATAAATTTAAAAACTTTCTTTTCTTGCGTTTTTGAGTTCTAATGAAAAGAAAAGAAAAATATCTCTTTTACATATTTACCCTTCTATTAATTATAATCATTGAACCATGAATAAAATATGCAAGATAAATTTAATCAAAGAAATAAATTCATAATCAAATACAAATATCCAAATAAATGTTAAACAAAAACTACTTCTACAAAGTCAATTGTCATACCATACCCTACTTTCCATACCCTACTTTCATTTCTTCATCACATCATAAGGAGGCTTAGATTGAAGAATGATCTGCATTGGGAGTTTTTCAAGAAATGTGAAGCTCTGCTCCTATCTCTCATAGTTGGTAGCTCTCCCTCTTTTTGACCATAAAGATGTTATCTTTTTGAAAGAAAACAAACAAATAAAAGATAAAGAAACGAATTTCTTCACTCTAATGTATGTTTTGTTGATGATTATTAATGTAGATTCAAGATTTATACGTTATTTACCATTTGTGTTGGCCACTGCAACAATGCTTCATGTTATACACCAAGTTGAGCCTTTTAATGTCATTCAATATCAAAACCACCAAGGTATCACATAGATTTTACTATTTCCATTCGGAAATTTCTTCATTCTTTGTTCTAAAAGTTGACATTTTGGAGTTTCATTATTTACATGAGGAAATAAATGAATGCTATGAGCTCATTGGGAACATATCAAACATCTTTTGCATTGGTACAAAAAGTCACATAAACGTAAGTATGAAGAACAAATCAAAATCCCTGGCAGCCCAAGTGGGGTTATTGATGCATCATTTAGCTCTAATAAATCAAATGGTTACTGGGGTTTGGGATCATCAGCTTGTTCATCAGATTAGGATTAGTAGATAAAAATTAATTGAGGACATGAGTTGTAATTTAAAATTTATTATATTAAAAGTTGAGGATAATATGATAATTATAAAAAATTACTTATTCCAATTTTTTTTCGTCCAAATCAGGCCAATTTTGGACGAAAAACTTTGGCAGAAAAAATGGCCAAGTTTTCTATCCATTTCTTTTGTTTTTTCGCTTATTAAAAAACTCAGAAACATAAGAATTAGAAAGAAAATTTAAATTTTTTCGTCCATTTCTTTTCTTTTCTGTTCATTTTAAAACTCAGAAACAGAGCGTTAGCAAATAGTGAAAAACTTCAAAGTAGGAATATGAGAGATGAAAATGTGATCTTTTGATTTGAAGTAAAGATAATTTTAGAAAGAATAATAAGTTTGAACAAAAAATTCCAACACTTAATAATCTGAAAATTCATATATATATATATATATATATATATATATATATATATATATATATATATATATATATAATAGAAATCTTAAAAGATATATATAGGAATGAACACAATGTTTGGTATATAACTACTAATAACTTACTTTTAATAACTACCTTTTAATAACTATCTTTTTAAATAGGAAATATCATTTTCTTATTTAACAAATTTATAACAATCCTCCACTTATTCAAATATGAAAATTTCTCCAAAAAATCAAACTATGTTTATGAATACAGTAATATATCTTTCAATTTGAATATTACCTTAGTGTAAATGCCACAAAACGAAGCCGAAATCCCAAGTAACATGAAAACGTTGAATTTGTTATTCCTTGTGACAACATCGATGATATCACACACATAAGCACAAAGAATTTTCATATTCCACATAATCACATGCTTAGCTCTCGTAAGGCCATGAGCTGATCCAACATTCATGATAAACTTTTATGAAATAAACTCCAAATCTCAATCGAAGAGACACCATTTCTAAGTTCATATAGGTGAGGTTTCTTTCAGTGTCTTTATAATATTTGAGACACTTGTTCCACTAACTGAACTTCATTAAGAGATTAAATCTCAACCCTCTAACTATGGCAACTGGTACTTTTATCTCAAATGGCCATAATAGTTTAAGTACTTAGCATTCACTTTTCAATAACTTGTTGTTACCTTTGGAACCCAAAACTACTCATTTCATAGTGTTAGGTAAGGTTATCGTTATTGGTGAATTAATTTAGGAGTTTTAGCCCCATTAAATTTGAGGTTTTTATCACCATATCTCTCGACAGAGGTTTGGTGAATGGATCGGCCAAATTCCCACTAGATCTTACATATGTGAGCGAAATAATCCCATCATTGATTAATTTCCTCAGATAATCATGTCGAAGACTAATATGTCTTGACTTTCCATTGTATATCTCACTATATGCTCAAGCCAAAGTGGCTTGACTATCACAAAGAATTGAGACTGAACTTATATTCTTAGAAGTCAACAAAATTTCTATAAGAAAATTCCTCAGCCACTCAGCTTCTTTTCCAATTTTTGCTAAAGCAAAAAATTCTGACTCCATAGTTGAGTGTGTTATACAAGCTTGTGCATTGCATTGCATACATAAGACTTTCAATAGCACTAGCGTACTCTAATTGAGCTACTGCTCTTCCATCATTCTTGATTAACTTAATACTTGAATCAAAAGGAGTACTTAGTTCTTTAAATTTCAAGTGAAATTTTTTTTTCAGCACTTTCTCAATGTAATGACATTGACTTAATACATATCCCTCACTATTTCTTTTTACCTTGATACCAAGGATTGTATCCACTTGCCCAAGATCCTTCATCTTAAATGTAGAAGACATAAACCTCTTTGTTTCTATAACTCCTTCCATGTGATTGCTTACAATCAACATGTCATCAACATGTCATCAACATACAAACAAATTAACATAACAAAATTATCACAAGTTCTGATATAAACACATTTATCAGCTACATTATGTTTAAAACCATATGATAAAATTATTTTATCAAATTTCTCATGCAATTGTTTAGGTGTTTGTTTTAAACCATATAAAGACTTGACTAATTTACAAACTTTATGTTCATTTCCTGGTAGGACAAACCCTTCTGGTTGTTCCATATAGACCTCCTCATCGAGATCTCCATTGAGATATGCCGTTTTGACATCCATTTGATGAACATATAAGTTATAAATTGAAGCTAATGCAAACATTATTCGAACTGAAGTTATTCTTGCTACTGGTATATATTTGTCAAAATAGTCAATACCTTTTTTTGTCGAAAGCCTTTGGCCACTAACCTAGCCTTGTAAGTGTGCAAAGTACCATCGGTATGATACTTTCTACGAAACACCCACTTACAGCCAATAGATTTAGAACCAGAAGGCAAATCAACAAGCTCCTAAGTGTGGTTTGACATTATAGAATCCATTTCATCTCTAATAGCATCCTTCCAAAAAACTGCGTCTCTAGAAATCAAAGCCTCTTTAAACGTCTTTGGGTCATCTTCCACTTGAAGAACTATAGGGATCGTTCTCACAATTTCATCTCTATTACCTTCTACAAGGTAAAAAGAAATACATCGAGAGTCGATCTCATTCGGTCCCAAAGATTTTTCTTTTTCGTACCTATTTGCTTTACCTTTGTTTATTTGATTGCTGACCAATCATTTGTGAACTAGGTTGCTCAACACACTACCAAAAATCTAAGCATCTGAGACGGACAAATCCGTCTCAAATACATCAGAATCCATCTCAAAAGTCAAAATCCGTGTCAGTAGGTCGCGTCGCTAATCTATCGATCTCAAAATCCGTCTTAAATAAAAAATTTAGATACGGCAAATGTCCGTCTCAAAATATTAGACACGAAAAATATCTGTCTCAAAACTGACCCATGAGGAGCTAACTTTTGAAACCAATTTTGCTGGTTTCAAATTTGGCAGGCTAAATTGGCACCCTTTTTTTAGCACGTAATTTGAGACAGAAAACTCCATCTCAAATCCGTATCAAAATTGGCAACAACTATTCTTCTTCCACATATTTTGAGACGAACACCATCTGTCTCAATTCCGTTTCAACTTTGGTTTAGCACGCATATTTTGAGACGGGCAACAACTATCTCAAAATCTGTGTCAACTTTGACGCCAATATCGCACATTCTTTGAGACGAAAAAAAGTCAGTCTTAATATGTTTATTAACAAATTACAAAAAATTTCATAATTTAATTTCCAAATCTAAAAATAAATATGTTCAAAATAATAATAATAATAATTACTAAACTGTTATTTATAGATAGCACTAGATAAGACATTTGTCGATGAGTACTATTACAAATATCCTATAAAAAATAACATACTACAAGTCTCACCAAATAGAACAAAAGTAACTTCTAAAAACTACGACTTTAAAGCTCTAAAATATATATAATCACACGTCTTCGAGGAAATGGTAAACAAAAGTAACTTCTAAAAAGTACTACCTACAAGATCAACATACATATATAATCACAAGTCTTCATCCTCGTTACTATCACCTGAATCTTCATCATCCTCGACATCAACATCCTAAGGTTTGAATGTCTTGACCTGCAAGATGGGAAGGATTCTTAGAGCTTGGGGAATAAACATAAAAGCTAACAATCAGTTGGCTCAGCTTCAAGCCAAATTCATCATTACCAATACTGACCCTTGCAAGATGGAACTGTTAGAATTGTAATAAATGAATTTCATGAATATCTATTAAGAATAATCAGTAAAATGCTACTCTTAAGTATTCTTGTTAGTATTCATATAGTTGTTGGTTTTCATGTAGTAAGTAGCCAAATAGAGCAAAGCACCAATTAGCTTCAGTGAATCATGGTTATTGGTCTTGCTCAAACTCAATACCTATTCGAATTCGTTGAAATTTTTGTCCTTTCTAATCTAAATATGCACATCTAATTAAAATCAACCCAAAAAAAAAAAAGAATTGTCACATAATGGTATACTTTGGGGGACAAATCTGTAGGACTGAAATTGCTAATAAACTTTGAAATGAAAAGATTTAGGGGCGGATTATTTTATGAGGAATACAATAAAATAGAAAGTGGAGATCCTTTGATGTAATGGTTCAGCTGAAATTACTCGTACAATAAATCTATCAATCTCCCATTATTGGACCTTGAACAGAGATTAGTAGGACACAGATTTTTTGTTACAGTTTGTCGGATTATCAGATCAAGTAAATCAAGATCTTCCAACAAGAAAGTACAAAGCAATTCAAGTTTAGACTGTATCAAAAGGAAAATCGATTGATTGGTCACCTGATCAGCAAGAAGGGTCTCATTTGAACCAGCAACGAGTGCCACCACTCTAAACTTGTCGAGATTTTCAGCAACTATATATGTCTAGTGACTATAGAAAACCAACTTAAAATTTAAGTCGGAAGAAATTAAAAGCACAAAACACATGACTGTCAATCTTATCTCGGAATGAGTTGGAACACTTCCAATGATGAAAGGATACATAAAAATTTGTGCAACGACCTTAAATGGGTCCAAAAGTCTTCCCGCCTCTACAGATTTCTGGGCCACATAGTCGGCAATATTTGCACCACAGCTGACCCCCAAAAGAACACATTTGTTCAACAAATTAATAGAATCATATAACACAATATACTTTTGAGATCTCATTTTGTATGTTAGGGAGTGGAGAAAAGAAACTTAATTAAACACGAGTATATAACTTGTTCTGTAAATAGCAGCTTCTCCTGATATGTGGAATCACATTGCCAAATAGGTACTATAGTAACTGTCATAAACAGAAGGAAAACTTTGTTCTCTAAAGAGCACATTCCCCAAATCAAACTCTCCAACTTGTTGAAGATCCTAGGCACCAATTAAGTCTTCTTATCAAAACTTAAATAAAACAAACATTAATTCTTAATTGTCTTGTGATTGCACTTCCCATTCCAACAAGAATAACACCAAATATAACGCACATACGGCGAATCGTGTTAGCATTTCATACAAAGATTTATGCTAATTTAAAATTCTATAAGACTAAAATGTCTGACAGACTGAAAACTTTGGTGAGGTTCCATTAATTAATATCCCCAACAAAACTAAAAAGACTACAACTTTCTATCCAAAATGTTAAAACAAAGTCTTGAAAAGCGAGAATTATAACTGTTAACGCCAAGATCTTCTCCCACGTCCCAATCACGTAAGACGCTCTGATCCTGCACAGTTCAACAAGTCAACACCAAAAGCTTGACGGCCTGACCGTCGGGGGATAGCTCCGGCGTGAGAGTCAGTACAGGCGATCACAAGGTTAACAATGGAGAAAAATATTGACTAGTGTCTGAGTGAGTGAGAAAAATGATAATGTGTGTTGTGTTTGGTTACCTCTTTTCTTTTGTAATCCTTGCCCCGTACGTTCCCTAGACCCGGTTTACTGTGTCACCCACTATCTTCTGACACCTCCTCTCACCCCCGGTCATCTCAGCCGAAAGTATGTAGCTTATTTTCCCACATGCTACCACTGTTACCTCCCGCCGGTAATCGGAGTCCCATCCTCATTAATGTCATGCAGAAAGGTGGCAAACATAACAGTCAACTACTACCTTTTGTGATGATTACCGGTCAAAGATAGGATAAGTGACAACTTATATAATGGACCAACCCAGTGACTAAGCCCAATATTATAGTCAAGTAACGAGGCCCAAGTTATTTGACCTAACACGGTAAAAGTGACATAATCCAAAGGATAAGCCCATTCGGCCCGGTCCAGTATGAAAAGTATTATGGCCCAACATTGCCCCCCAGTCTTTTATTAAACAGGTTGTTTAGTGGAAGACTGTAAATAGTGTAAGTCCATAGTGAGAGGGATTTGTAATAAACCAAAGGGGCTAAAAGGAATCTCACCAAGGCCCAACTGATAAATAACAGTCATTAATTCAAATGGATCTAGAAGTCCGGATGGCACGTGCCCATCACCCTTAAGGACGAAAAATGAGGATTCAATGAATGTCAGCCCACTCCGGACGTTACCCCTTCCCCTTTCACATCATTACCTCCAATTAATGCGCCGCGCTGGGATTTCGTGCAAAATTTGAAAAGATCACTCACTATAAAAGCTGCCACCCATTCATCTTGGATGGTTCCTTGCTATTTCGAATTCACAAGAGCTTATTGTCTTCTCTTTCTCAAATTTCTTCATTTTTCCTACAGATTCTCAACAATGGCATCTCAAAGCTCTGATAAGAGTTCTCCCCTTCGTGTGACCCCCATCTCCGCCGTGACCCCCCATTTAAGCCCTAACAAAGAGGCTCTGAGCTCAAACCCCCAAATTGATGCTCCGAGTAAGGAAGCTCCGCCTCTGGAATCACTTCCCAACCCCTCCGAATTTTTTAAGAATGAGGAAGATTTTCCTCACGCTAACACCCCCTCCACTGTTACTGAGGTCGAGCTTCGCAACATTCGGGCTCGCTATCAAATACCAGATACCCACAGGGTGAGGATTGTAGCCTCCCACGAAAGAAGGTACCAGCGCCCCGACGGTTGGACTGCCGTCCCGGTAACGTTCCTGGAGAAGGGGGTGAGGTTTCCCCTTCATGCCTTCCTGATCACCCTCCTAGGGTTTGTTGGAGTTGGGTTCGCCCAATTGGTGCCGAACTCATATATTCATATACTGGCTTACATAGCCTTCTGCTACGAGATAGGAGTTCCTCCCGCTGTTGATTCTTTCTTTACCCTCTTCTCGGTAGGGAAATCTCGAGAAAAAGGCTTCAAGGTGCTAAGTAAAATAGCCCCTAAGCCCAATGCCAGAATCGAGAAGCGATCTCTAATGGACACTCCTTCGAGCAACCAAGGATGGCACAATAAATGGTTCTTCGTCAACGGGCCCGAAATCTCCTCTATCCCGGAGTGTACTACTTCTGATCGCGTCTCTGCAGACTTCGGAGATATATCCGAGGAGCGTGTAAGAGAAATGACGCGTATTATAGAGAAAATACCTCTGAAGGAGTGGAGCTTCGGCCTCCTGAGCAAGCAAGCGTGGTTGTATGACCACAAATGTGAGTTGACATATATCAACGTACAGTTTTATTGATTTATGCTAGTAGTGTCTAAATTGATTCTTTGTATATGCAGTGTCTCTTATCAAACCGACTTCGATCGATCGAAAGGATCTGGACAGGTACCTCTCCGGTAAGCCTTCATCACCTTCCGCCGAAGTCCCCCCTGAGGAACCTTCGGCCTCCGAAGATCAAATCATCGAGGATTAATCAGCACACTTCGTCGTTGAAGAGGAACCTAGCCAACCTCAAAAAAAGAAAAGGGCTGTTCGGAAAGTCCGGACAAATCCTCAAGGATCTCAATCCGCTTCTGCAGCGAGTTTGATTGACATGCCTGCTAATGAGCGAATGCAAGCTCTTCGTATTAAAAAGAGGAAGACCAAAGTGACTCCTTTGTCCGCCGATGAGCTTCGGGTTCCTCCTGCTGCAGTTGATCCTCCTATCGTTATTCCTGTGGAGATCCATGTTTCCGAAGACGAGCTCAAAAACCCAACCGAGTCTCCACTTCTGTCTCGTAAAAGGAAACAACCTTCCGAAGATCAACCACCACCGCCCCCCGAACTATCAATGCCTTTTTCGACAAGATCTTCCCCCTCCGCCTTCAGGCGAGAAGCCGCATCTTCTCCCACTGTATGGCCGGAGTTTAACGAGAACTTTCCCTTTCAGCTGTTCGACTCCTTTGTTCGGGAGACCGATGATCATCGGTTCAGAAACAGCTCGATCAGGGATTTGATCAAGGAATGCATGAGTTATCAGGCTAAGGTTAGTTTGTTCAATTGAAATATTTAGGAATCATCTGTTTCTTCTACTAATTCACTGACTGTCTTTGAATGTCTGTAGGCAAATGCTGTCTTCGGGAGACTTCTTCCCCGATATAGAGGATCCGAAGCCGAAGAAGATGCAGCCCGGCGAGAGAACGCTACTATGGCGTCGGCTCTGGATAGAGAGAGAAGGGCCCATGGTACCACTCTCTTCAATAACGAATGCCTCCAGAAGGATGTAAATAAGTTGAAAGAAAAACTGGAGACGGCCGAGGCTACCCACCAAATAACCGTTAATACGAACATAGACCTGGTTCGTCGAAACGAGGCCCTTGTGGGGAAGAACGAAACGATGGTGAAAACCAATAAGAGCCTGGCGGTGCAAGTACATGAACTCGAATGGATACGACGAATGCCGAAGCAAAGACAAGGCAAGACTTGTTACTGCCAAGGTTGATCCGACCATTCTCAACTCTTTGAAAGACGAAGCTGATTCCTGAGGATGATTCTCTTTTCCCTTAGCTGTAGGATTCTTGTAAAAGCTTCTATCGTTTTGTAAACATTATTATGTAAATGAAATATCAACATTATTCCTTATGACTTCGGTGTATTTATTGTTTATCAACACTTCAATATCAATTTAATCTTAAAAAATGTACAAGCTCCTTCGTGGACTTAACTTAAACTGTTAATTAACAACTAGGCAAGTCGTATAACAGAAAAGATGACATTAAAGAATGTGGCCTTCCGAACTCAACACTTAGAAAAAATTAGGTAATAAAGTAAGGGAATACTTATTCGTTACCAAAGTGTGAGGTAGATACCGTGAAGGGCCTGTCGAAGTATAAACGATGACACTTGCCTACCACGAAGGGCCTGACAAGGTCTAAAGGTCGACAATTGCCTACCACGCAGGGCCTAACAACGTCTTAAGGATGACACTTGCCTACCACGAAGGGCCTGACAAGGTCTAAGGGTCGACAATTGCCTACCACGCAGGGCCTGACAACGTCTTAAGGATGACATTTGCCTACCACGAAGGGCCTAACAAGGTCTAAGGGTCGACAATTGCCTACCACGAAGGGCCTGACAAGGTCTAAGGGTCGACAATTGCCTAACACACAGGGCCTGACAACGTCTTAAGGATGACACTTGCCTACCACGAAGGGCCTGACAAGGTCTAAGGGTCGACAATTGCCTACCACGCAGGGCCTGACAACGTCTTAAGGATGACACTTGCCTACCATGAAGGGCCTGACAAGCTCATAAGGACTACCTGCCGATGAGGCTACCATCGAATGGTCAGCGAGTCCACCCGAACCTCCTTACACCAATGACGTTCGTCTACCACGCAGGGCCTGACGAACTCATAGGGACCACCTGCCGATGAGGCTACCATCGAATGGTCAGCGAGTTCACCCGAACCTCCTTACTCTGATGACATTAATAGCAACGAAGGCAAGACTTGTTTGAGAAAAAGGGAATTTTTATTGATGATGACTTAAAACCATTTACAGACTTCCGGTGTACTGACATTACAGCTACTGAAAATACTTTTGAAGCCTGCATGCATGCCAAGTATTCTTGATCTCTGATCCGTCCAAAGCCCTCAACCGATAAGTCCCCGGCTTCGGTACTTTTATGACTTCATACGGCCCTTCTCAATTCGGCATCAGCTTTCCCAAATTCTGGGGTGTAGATGCCTCGACTTCTCTGAGAACGAAATCTCCTACTTCGAACCTGCGAAGCTTTACCCCTTTGTTATAATGCTTAGCTACTCTTCGCTGATAGGCTGCTAGTTTGACCAAGGCTATTTCTCTGACTTCTTCAAGTAAATCAAGATTGGCTTTCAGCCCTTCATCATTGTATATTTCTCTGAACTGGCCAACTCAAAGACTTGGAGATCCAATTTCAATTGGGACCAAGGCATCAGTACCATAGGCCAGTCTGAAAGGTGAATCCCCTGTTGTGGTCCTCGGAGTGGTCCGATAGGCCCATAACACGCTGAGCAGCTCTTCCGGCCATCTTCCTTTAGCTTCGTCCAGCCTGCGCTTGATTCCATTCAGCAGCGTCCTATTGGTCACTTCGACTTGTCCATTAGACTGAGGATGAGCTACCGAAGTCTTTCTATGCTGGACCCCCAGTTCTTTCAAAAATGCTTCGAATTTTGATCTCACGAACTGACGTCCACTGTCTGAAATCACCACCTTAGGAATTCCGAACCGAAATACTACTGACTCCTTGATGAACTTTAAGCATTCCTGTTCCGTTATTAACCTAAGCGGTTTCGCTTCTACCCTTTTGGTCATGTAGTCGATGGCGACTATAACAAAGCTGACCTAACCTTTTGCTTTCGGTAGCGGACCTAGTATATCAACCCCCCAGACAGCAAAGGGTATGGGAGATAAGATCGAGTATAACTCTTCTGGTGGCTGATGTGGGATCGGACTGTTGAGCTGACACTTCTCGCACTTCTTGACGTATTCAGTTGCTTCCTTGAAGATGGTAGGCCAGTAGTATCCCGGACGAAGTACTTTGTAGGCTAATGACTTAGCAGCCATATGGTCGCCGCAGATGCCCTCGTGAACTTCTCGAAGAGCATATTCAGCTTCGGACGGAGTCAAGCATTTTAATAGTGGAGACGAGAAGGCCCTTCGAAACAGATCCCCATCTATCAGAACGAAATTAGCACTCTTGTACTTGATTTTCTTGGCCAGCATCTGATCCGAAGGTAAAACGTCATCTGCCAGATACTCCAGATATGGAGTTAACCAGCAGTTGATTCGGTCAACGCACATTACCGATTCATGATGAACACTACGATATTGCAAAATTTCCAAGTAAACCGACCCATCAAAAACGTTAACATCCGTAGTGGCTAATTTGGAGAGTGCATTGGCAATGGAATTGTCATCACGTTCGACCCCTTGAAATTCGTAAAACTGGAAATACTGAAGCCGTTCTTTTAATTCCGCCAAATACTTGATCATTCTATGACCTCGGGCTTTGTATTCCCCGGAGACTTGCTTAACGACTAACTGGGAGTCGCTGAAAATAACTATTATTTATACTTCGAGACTCTTAGCTAGTCGCAATCCTGCCAACACTGCTTCATACTCTGCTTCATTGTTCGTCGCCTTAAACTGAAATCTGATGGCCTGCTGCACCTTGAATCCCTCCGGGCTGGTCAGAATAATCCCTGCTCCGCTGACGTCCGCGGTAGAAGACCCATCTGCATACAGTGTCTACGAACTCTGCTTCTGCTGAAGAACCACAACTATGCTGTCAGATCCTTCAGCTCCTGCTACAACTTCATCAGCTTCAGAAAACGAACACTCGACCACAAAATCTGCCAAAGCCTGTCCCTTGATGGCAGTTCGGGGATGATATTCAACGAAAAACTGAGACAACTCCATCGTCCATGCAGCTAATCTCCCCGATACCTCAGGTTTGCCCATAATTTTCTTCAAAGGCTGATCTGTGTAGACTATTACCAACCTACCCTGGAAGTACTGCCTAAGCTTCCGACTAGCAGTTATTAAAGCAAAAGCAAACTTCTCAATGTTCGGGTACCTTGTTTCAGCATCCCGAAGGACATGGCTTATATAATAAACCAGGTGCTGCTTACCCCCAACTTCTCGCACCAAAACTGCTCCTATTGCCAACGAACTAGCTGCTAATTACAAATACAAAGGCTCAGCAGGAGCGGGCTTCACCAACAAAGGCGCCGAAGATAAGTAGGACTTGATGCTCTGAAAGGCGTCTTCGCATTCCGAAGTCCATTGGAACGTCTTGGCATTCTTCGGCCCTTTCAACGTATCAAAAAATGGCAAACACCTTTCTGTCGATTTGGACATAAATCTCCTCAAAGCTGCAATCCTTCCAGTCAGACGTTGAACATCTTTAAACGACTGAGGAGTCTTCATGTTCAGGATCGCTTGAATCTTTTCTGGATTGGCTTCAATTCCCCTCTGACTGACCAGATAACCCAAAAATTTGCCAGCCCCTAATCCGAAGGTGCACTTGGCAGGATTCAGTCTCAATTTGTGATGACGGACTGTCTGGAAGCATTCCTCCAGGTCATCCAGATGTTTGTGCACCAACATGCTCTTAACAATCATGTCATCCACATATACTTCCATATTCTTGCCCAACTGACGCCTGAAGACATAGTTCATCATCCTCTGGTAAGTGGCCCCGGCGTTGATGAGGCCGAAGGTCATTTTCTTGTAGGCATATACCGAATGATGCATAATGAATGCCGTCTTCGGTATATCCTCTTTACACATGGAGATTTGATGATAACCAGAGAATGCATCCATGAAGCTCAACAAGGCATACCCCAAAGTTGCATTGATGAGCTGGTCAATGTGGGGTAATGGATAGAAATCCTTTGGACAAGCTTTATTCAGGTCTGTATAGTCGATGCAGACCCACCATTTCCCGTTTTGCTTCTGGACTAGCACCACATTTGCCATCCACTGTGGATAGTCAATTTCGAAGATGAAGTCAGCAGCTAACAACTTTGCAATCTCTTCATCGATGATTCGTTGGCGCTCAGGCGCAAAGATCCTCCTCTTTTGCCGAATTGGCTTCTTCAACGGGTCCACTTCTAGCCGATGCTCTGCGATATCCCTACTCACTCCCAGCATATCTTGAGGCTCCCAGGCGAAGATGTCAACATAACACTGTAGGAGTTCAATGAGGTTCGTCCTGAGAAGTTCCGGCAGGCCCGAACCTATTTTTACCATTTTGTCCGCTTTGCCCGGGACGAGCTCTACTTCTTCTGTTTCTTCGGCTGGCATGACCAACGGTTCTGAGCTGCTTTCCATGAAGGGTTCGATCTCTATTGCCATGGTCTATTTTTTCTTCGACACCCCTACTCCCGAAGTGATCACGGCATTTCTATAACATCTTCTGGCCAGATCTAGATCCCCTTTCACTTCCCCAACCCCATGAGCCGTAGGAAATTTGATTTTAAAATGAGGGATTGAGGTTACAGCTTGTAAAGCAGTTAAAGTGGGTCTCCCCAAAATAGCATTATAAGCGGAATCTACATTCACAACATAAAATTTGCAAATAATTTCTACCTGTTGGGGGGCCGTTCCGAAGATAACCGGCAGTTCAATGGTTCCAGCCACTTTGATCGGATCGTTGCTGAAGCCATATAAAGGAGCCTCCTGTCCGATCTCCATCTTCTGCCCATCAAGATGCATCCTCTGATAAGCATGAGCATATAAGATATCCACAGAAGACCCATTGTCGATCATCATACGCTTCATATCCACCGAACCCACTTGTGCAGTCACGACCAATGATCCCTCGTGCGGTTCGATGGTTTTCGAAAGGTAATCCTCATCCGTAAAGAAAATTACCGTACCCGGGAAGGGTCTGTCAGTCTTCGGGAGGGTACCTGCCACCGACATGACCGAATCCAGATAACTTCGGCGCTTCTTTCCGACAAGCTTGCCCGAAGTGCCCCTAGTGATGACATCTATCACTTACCTTGCTGGCGGTCCAGGAGCGGGGAACACTTGCTGAACTGGTGGGGCTGCCTGAATAGGTCTTCTATCTTGCTGTTGATTCGTTCTAGCAGCCACATAATGAACTAAAGCTCCGTCTTGCACCTTTCTCTCAATAAAATCTTTCAGACTAGCTCAGTCGTTCGTATCGTGGCCCGAGGCTTGATGATAGTCACAATACTTACGAGAATTCCCTTTACCGGGCTTAAAGTTATCTCGAGGTGGCTCGAAAATAGGTTGATTCTTAATCTGCTCCAAGATAACAGCCATGTCGGCGTTGAGTGCAGTATATGTCCTATTTACCCTCTGAGCGGGAGCGGACGAGCGTTCTCCACCATGTCTCCAATTATTGTTGTATTTCTTTGACCTGCCGTCATGACGACCTTTATCTCCTTCATTCTTACTCTGGTCCCCCTCTGCTCTGTCCCGATCTGTCTCCTTAAGCCGATCTGAAGAAGGGCGCTTGAGGCTATTCATGGCTTCTTTTACCACAATATAACCTTTCGCTTTGTTGAAGGCTTCTGCGAGACTCTTCGGGTGATGAAACATCAACTTCTTCACCAACTTTTCTGACTTGACTAGATCTAACCCATTCTGAAACAGTCCCACGGCTTGTAGATCGTTCAGGTCTGTCACTTGGCCGACTGCTTCGCGGAATCGCTTTACATATTGGCCCAAAGACTCATTCGAATACTGTCGAACCTGAGCCAACGAGCCAGTTGGTTTTCCCCTCCTTCTGTTGCTCCCGAAGCGGGCGTGGAACTTATTGCACATATCTACCCAAGATGAAATCGAATCTGAAGGCAGAGTCCCCATCCATTGCCTGGCATCCTTTCGGAGTGTCGTGACAAAAGTATGACACTTAGCAGCATCGCTAAAGTCATAATAATCCATCAGTCGGTCGAACGCCTGACTATGGTCATAGGGATCCCCCGATCCGTCATAACTTTCAATGTGAGGCAGCTTCTTGGTGGGGTCAGCCTTTTCTCTCAGAATCTCTGCGGAAAAAGGGGATGCCTTCTTTCCGGAAGTATCTTTTACTTTCTGTACCTCGGCAAGCTGCCTCCGAAGCTCCTTCACCTCTTTTACCAGATACTCCACGCCCTCGGGTTGGGATGATGCTTCTTTTTCCGGTGACTCCTCCCTCTTCTGAGTGGACCGGTTTCTTACAATAGAACCCCCAACTTTCGAGGGACTTTTATGGCGATGATGGTCCACAGAGCGGAATGCCCTCAGTGGACTTTCGGGTGTACGACCCCTAGATCTGCTTCGTCTCGAAACCCGGCTACCGTGGTGGGAATGCGCAACAACGAGCGCCTTTTTAGCATTCTCCGGAGTACGATCCCTGGATCGACCTCTTCGTTCGCTTCGACCCTGCTCCTTAGAACCGACAGGGTGATGTGCCCTCTTCGATCTTTGAGGAGTAGGGCTTCTGGACCTTCTCCTTTCTCGAGGTTGACCCCGAGACTCACGTCCTGAATGAACATGTTCTTTCCCACTCCGATGCCCACGTTCTTCGGATTGGACATAGCTGGACGCTTCGTCCCTCAACTCTGCCATTCGAGATATTTGCTCAGCTATATCCTGCTGTTGCTTCACAAGCGCCTCCATGGCCCTATCAGCTTCGTCTGCCATCTTAGCCAGACGGGCAGCCTTTTCGTCTTGGTCGTCTCGGTATCGAGTTCTAGGCGAGGTGCCTTCTACTCGTTTCCGGCCATAACCGGACCCTTTCTCTGCTGTAAAAACTAGCCTTCTCTTGGCTTTGCTCCCAGCCCTCAGACGAGAATCTCCATGCGATCGTTTGGACGCCGTGCTGGCATGAACACTTAGTGCAGGTCCCAAACGGTCCTTGACAGATACTCGTGGTATGAATTTACTGGCAGCCATCGGCTGCCCTTCAGGTGTAGGCGTCCTACTCTTCCCCATGAACACCGACGTAGAACGGACACAGTTTGTGATTGAAAAATACTTAGGACACTAGAACTCGGCCCTCCTTCTAGCGCCAATGTTAACGCCAAGATCTTCTCCCACGTCCCAATCACGTAAGACGCTCTGATCCTGCACAGTTCAACATGTCAACACCAAAAGCTTGACGGCCTAACCGTCGGGGGATAGCTTCGGCGTGAGAGTCAGTACAGGCGATCACAAGGTTAACAATGGAGGAAAAATATTGACTAGTGTCTGAGTGAGTGAGAAAATGATAATGTGTGTTGTGTTTGGTTACCTCTTTCCTTTTGTAATCTTTGCCCCGTACGTTCCCTAGACCCGGTTTACTGTGCCACCCACTATCTCCTGACACCTCCTCTCACCCACGGTCATCTCAGCCGAAAGTATGTAGCTTATTTTTCCACCTACTACCACTGTTACCTCCCGCCGGTAATCGGAGTCCCATCCTCATTAATGTCATGCAGAAAGGTGACAGACATAACAGTCAACTACTACCTTTTGTGATGATTACCGGTCAAAGATAGGATAAGTGACAACTTATATAATGGACCAACCCAGTGACTAAGCCAAATATTATAGTCAAGTAACGAGGCCCAAGTTATTTGACCCAACACGGTAAAAGTGACATAATCCAAAGGATAAGCCCATTCGGCCCGGTCCAGTATGAAAAGTATTATGGCCCAACAATAACTAATAAGACAATCAGATTGAAATGTAACCTGTGCAAGAGAGAAAATTAACTATCATAAAAAAAGAATAGAAATAATAATAGAACATACATGCCAAATTAAAGGGGGTGTATTCAATTAAGATTTTTAAAGACTTTTAAAGATTTTAAAAGTTTGGTTGTATTCAATCAAGATATTTAAAGAGTTTATAAAAGTTTACTGGTATTCAATTACAACTTTTTTAATATCTTTAAAAGTTTGATGGTTTTGAATTAAGATTTTTACAAAGTCTATAAAAGTATTTTGGTATTCAAAAAATTATAGATTTTTAAGATTTCTATCAAATGGTAGAGTTTGACAGACTTTAGAAGAAGAATTATAACTATCAACCCATATCCAAAGTCTGACATCATCCCTAAAGACTTCTAAAGACTTCTAAATATTAAACACAAATGTAAAAATTCGGATCGCCAGTAAATAGGAAACCCAGAAATTTGCGGTGTAAATACATATTCGCGGTGTAATACCTAGAAATAAATAATAATAAAGAAATAAATAAATAAATAAATAAATAACATTTAAATATTTTAAATAATTTAATTGGACTTTGTCTTTTATTGGGTTAAACTAGTTATTTATTTTATATGGACTAATAAGCATTAATATGTGAGGGATAAATTAATTTGGTAAAATTTGGACATTAAAACTAATTGGATTTAATTTATATGTGGATAAAATTAAATCATATTATAATTAAGAGAATTAACAAGATATATTAATAAGTAAACAAATAACTAAAGACTTAATTTGTCTTGCGGTACGTGTAATCGAGGAAAAAGGAAAAAGAAAAAAGGAAAAAGGTACAATAAATTGTTAAGGGAGAAAACGGCAGTTCGAAAGCTTTCAATACAAAGACGACAGAAATTTATTTAACAAAGAAGGGATAACATCATGAAACTCTCAGATCAATTGTGAAGATTATGTATGTATATATATTTAAAGCTTTTGTCTTATTATTAATTACACTGCATGATTTGGTAAAAGGAGGGATTATATATATATATATATATATATATATATATATATATATATATATATATGGAGCCAATAATTGAGTGATCAGAAGCCATGTAATAAATATATTATAATATATATGTATTCTAATGCTTAGATAAAATAATATTGTCAGAACTTGAAATTTTTGTATAATATATTTTCTGAAAGTTGTTATCATAAGCATTCGATTATTATTTATAATATATGTACTAAAAAATATAATAAATAATTTAACTATGTAACAAAATTTTAATCTTAAATCTAATAATTTTTTAATTTTATATATTAAAAGTATACAATAGTCTATCACAGTCTTGATAAAAAGTTTATAGAAGTCTGTTACTTATTTCATGTAATCTATAAAAGTCATTTTAAAAAAGTCATTAAAGTCTTTAAAAGTCATTAAAATCCACAAATTCTACAAAAGTTTGTCACTTAAAAAAAGTCTTTAAAAATCTTAATTAAATACACCCCCTTAAAATCATGTATTCACTTGACATGCATATATATGAACTCACTCTATTACATGAACAACCTTAATTAAATAATGTATGCAGCTAATTAAGAACATAATATAGCAAAATCCTTGCATATTTGCCACACTTGATGTCAGAGTAAATCACTATGAATGAGTATAACAATCTTCGTAGTCTATACTATTGATTGAGCATTTGAGCTAGAGCAGGAGGTATAATGTTACCGTAAAATGTCAGATTATACGACTAAACCCATTCCAAGCTACATGACCTGTCTCACAAGAGGAAAGTTTAACATAACTAATGGTTGAAACTAGAACTCACGAGCCAAAAGTACACCTGAAAAAAATTCCTGAGTGCACAGGGCAAATCAAGGATATACTTTAACAATTGTTTCACGTGTTAAAAGATCAGCAAAATTATTAGTCCGTTTACAATATTAAAACTAAATAATAGTATCAATTTCAACACTCTACTCATACTGTAAGTAAGTAAAAGGATGTAACAACGGGTACCTTCCAAAGACCAGCTTCAAGGCCAAACTTCTCTGTAACATCCTCTGCAGAAGAACTCGAAGATGGAGACTCTATTTCCTCTGTTTTTTCTTTGATAGCTCTGACTCTGCAGCGATTCCAATCAGGCTTGGAGTTGGTGACAGAAACCATAGAAGTAAATTTTCACACACCAACGGATTTTCCATCATTTAGAAAAGTAACAGAGAAGAGTGAATTGTTATTGATGCATGTGGCCATTGCTGAATGTCCAAATAGGCTTTCGCTCTCCTATCCAAACAATGTATTTGTCAACTCTTGCAATAAAAATATTGGGAATTTTATTAGTAATGTATTAACAATATGATCAGTATTGGAGCATAAATTTTGGTTGATTTGAATAGCAGATTCCATCTTGAAGTAGATCTTTTTTTAACCACATATACTACCATTAAAACTCATTTCAAACTAAACCTGAAGTACACACTCCCATCCATCTACACTTAAACTCAGACGGAAAACTAAGGCTCAATAAAAATTAAAGCCATCAGCCAAAAATATATACAACTTGAGACTTGCAACTCCTATGATAGAAGTCACAGACAACCACATCGAGTAAAAAATCTATAATATATAATTTCAATCCAAAAATAAATAAATAAATTGTTGACCATATTTATGAAATCATAAGTTGATTTAACACAATCAGGTTTCTTTAGGAAGGATCGTCATTTCAGGGCTTAACAGTGTTCGCAAAACAACATAAAGAACCTAACATAAACAAAAACATAAAGAACTTAACATAAAGTAAAAACATGTCATCCGAACGGGCACTGGTTGTTGCATACCGACACAGAATAACATAAAGAACTTATACAGTGTATGCTGGTAAGAATACAGGTATTCATAATTTTGTAGTTGACATGAGATAAAATTTAATTCAAGTGACTACATATCTATTAAAGTTTCAAATGACCGAACCGCTGCAATTTTTTATTGTGTAACTCCAACACAAATCAATGACGTGTGCTAAAGCTCTAAACTGCTAACAGGTGGACCAAATGAATTAAAGTTTGGCAATGGCAAATATTGGACAACAAGAAAGAATAAGGGAAAGAATTGAATTGTATACTGAAGATTTGCCATCACATACAGGGGTAGAAGTTCGATACCACTTGGAAACAGAGAAACACTTCAATTAGAACATTACAGCAAAATCTGGACAGATATTAGAAAATTAAAAGGCATAGCTACATATAACCAATATATCTAATTCAGGTTCCTCTAGAGTAAATACTGAGATACAAGTATGACATTTATTTTCTTTTACCATATCCAATATGATTCAGAGGGATAACAACATTATTCAGAGGATGATTGCTAAAACTTTGGCAATAAACTCTTGCAATCCGAGTCAACAAGTTTTAACAGAAACACTAATAATATATCCCGGGCCGCACCACCTAAGGCAGCCCCTCTTTCCAAACTTGGTGAGAATGTTAAGAAGCTCATGTTTTACTGCTGATATTAGTTCTAGCAGTTACATATACATAATTCTCAAAAGTCAGTTGTGCATACTTTAGTTTTTTACACCGATGTAGTCGAAATTTTACGCAAGGTATTATTTGTCACTGGTTCACTCGTAGCGAGGTAGTTTCACTTTCACATCATGATCTGTTCATAAGTAAGTCCAACTGATTATGGAAAAGATAGTTCATGCATGAAACTACATCCAAAATGTGTATGCATGTAAATAAGTGATTATTGTTAGATTTTTATTATTGAATGTTTCAACCTTGCATGTGGTGGTTATAATATGTCATATCTCTGCCTGATTCTTCTCCCCCAATCATGTTGATTATTGTGTACAAAATGTAGTTGTGAGGTCCATTCCATCACATATAAAGAAGAATCTTTATCATATCTTTTTCATGGAACAATTAAATTCAGATTATGTGTCTATCGAATCAATGGAGTAGTGGCAACTTAATTAGGGCATGAAATGAATAAAAGAGAGATGGTGAAGTTGTTGAACGAAATTAAGAAGACAGGGATTGTAAGTGCATGCATTTGCATGCATAGAAATGAGGTGTTTGACAGTGATAAATAGTCAAGTAAGATAATCAAGGAATAAGAAGAATTTTGATGACAAAAAGTATAGATAGATTGTAGAAGTAGTAGTATAAATTCCAAGACAAAATCCTGAAAGCAAAGTTGAATGCAGCTTCTACATACTTTCTGACAGAGAAACTAATGTCCTCATAGAAAATAAGACAAAGAACTCGTGTTCAACATTTTCAATTCATTCAAAGATGCAGGATATTTAATCATCATTTATCACAAACAAACACATTACTCAAAGAAAAATAGCTTCAAATCTATTGCTTAGTTCATAAAATTACTCAAAGTTATATGTCATGCCATCGATCGTCTTTCCAGAAACAGGTAAAAACCACCAATACATAGATAATGTAAAAAGTAAAACATTGGCCCAACACAACAATCACACAAATATATATATATATATATATATATATATATATATATATATATATATAGCCGTTCAGAAACGGCCCTGCTCAACGGATCAAGGACGGACCAAGTGAAAAAAAAGAAAAAAACGCGCGGGTCATAAACAAATTAGGGGGAAGAACGCGGGTCATATACAGAGAGCCGGGTAAAAAATCGAATTTCTTCCCTCTCTCACACTTCCAAGAATACAGATTCTTCTCTCACACCTTTCTCTGTAAATCTGTTTCCCCGATTCTCTCTCTATCTTCCATCTTCTCTTTCCCTGATTGTCTCTCCCTCACTCACAAAGAGCCGGGTCAAAAACGCTGCTCCATCTTCTTCCCTCCCTCTCTCACACTTCCAAGGAGCAGATGGAAGAGCTCATCGGAAGCAGAGGCAAACAGACGCGAGTAGGCTTTCGGCCCCTTCTCCCTCTCTCGTCGCGACGAATCTCTGCCTTCTCTCTCCTCCTACTCACCTTGCAGCCATTTCGCGAGACAAACCAACCCGAAGAGATGTGAGCCCTTCTCGTCGATTCGTCAATTTTAGACCAAGGTAACAAAATTAGAACTTTGTATATGGATTTTCTTATTGTATGGGTTGAAATCAGGCTTAGATTCGTTCCAATAATAGCTTTTTTAGGGCTTAAAATTTATGAGGGCCAAACCCTATAATCTGCAAATTCACGTCATTTTCGTAGGATGGAGTTGGTGTTTTTGTATTTTTGTACTGTATTGTGTTTTTATTCTGTATTATGCAGAACCAGAGGAAAATGTTTTTAAAAATATTATCAAAATATTATCGCCCCATGGACTTCTCGATGCGATTGTAAGAATGACACGCACTTATGGACTACTGATTTTCTTCTTGCTTGTTTAAGCTGTTATGGCTGCCATATGGATAAATACGGATGCATTAATGTACTATTTCTTAGAATACTGGATCTTATTGAGAGCTTGTCAATTCTATGTGTTTCATTATATTTTTCCCTTATGATACTTAAAATAACTAATATAATCTAAGTTATGACATTTGAGCTGGAAGTTCTTTTTTTAAGTGCGGTCTAAATGTTTCATAGTTGTAGAGTTGTTTTACTAAGATGCATAGTATGTATTCTGGATGATTATTGCATCCGTAACATACTTATTATTTTTTTCTTTTCTACACTGTATTGTTAACTGGGGTTTGTCGTTTGATTTGCAGGTGTATGACAGCATTGGACGCAGTTGATTGTAGTGGTTCAATGGTTCCAGTGATTGCATGAATGCAGACTATATGAACTCTGGCCTCATGAATTTGGTTACCTGTAATTTGGTCTCGTCTTCACTTCATCTGGGCCTTAGGACGTGGTTGCTTTCTTATAGATGGTTGTTAAAATGACTAGTTAGACTAGTTTCTATACTTTTTTGAAGTATTCTGTGCCAGTTGGAACTCTTTAATTGAATAGCAAATTTCATTACTATTTTTTGTTGGCTGTAGCTCTAATTAGTAAATTTTTGTTCAGTGAATGCTTCTGATTACGAATAAATTAATCTTTATGTGTGATGAATGGTTTGCCTCGCTTAATGACAATTAGCTCATGAGAAGAGATTTTCAGACATGACATTTTATTATATAACATTGAGGATTTGTGTTTCTATTATGTTTACGTGTGTACATTAGTTGCATTTAATTTGTTGTTGTTTATGAACTTTTGTGACTATCAAAACCTTTTATGGATCTATGTACTTGATATCTATTGTTGCGTTTGGTGTAAAAAGAGGACAGGGATGGAATGGCAAGGTGGGGGGTTGATAGTAGTACAGGACATCATAAAAGGTACAATAGCACAAAGAACATACCATCAATAGAGACATCAATCCGTTTTTCAAATGTCATATTGTTCTTTGGGATCTCTAACAATAGCCACCACACGATTACACAACCAAAAAAAAACGAAAGCATACCATGATTACATGTCCTTCTTGGACAAGGTTACAACAAACTAACACCAAAGTTTAATTAACCCAAATGACAATATTTACTCCATCTACAATAACATGATTAAAATCAATAACCAAGAACAAATGCAATAATTAATTTTGTTCTTCCTTTGTTGCCTATTGCACGTATGTTCTCCATCTCTTTCTTCATTCCATTAATCTTTCGAAGTAATCCAGGTATTATTTGCCTTGATCTGTCACACATTGGAGGATCGTCCCAACCAAAAAATTGACAAGCATTCCTCTGTAAACAAAAGAGTTTTCAATTTTATGTGCAAGTAAATAGAATGAAAAAGATAATAGACAAAAATGGAACACTAACACACTTACTTTTCTATAATTCAGACATGATAAAAACCTTCTTCCTGCGTTAGTACCAGTCCATGATGTTTTAAGTTGAGCTGACCTATTCACAATCACATAGTGCATTCATGGCTAAAAATACAAAACATATTCAAGTAAACCTTATTAAGCCGAAACACAATGTTTAGTGATCACATACATACCAGAGGCAGTGTTAGAAATAAAGCATGTGGTAGAGAAACTCATGTTCTGACTAAGGTTCTAATATAAAGCATGGATTACTTCATACCAAAGTGTAAAAAGAAAGCATTTTAGAGCCCATAGATTCTATTTCAAGGAATAAGAAACGAAAAGAAATTTATAAAAGTATGAAGATAGTTGTATGGTAAAGAACACTAATGCAATTGAAAACTATACTCAAGAAGGACGTTATAATAAATTAAATTAAAACCAAGTCTACAATGTACAAGAATACAAAATGTAATGGTTTAGACTATAAACATCAACAGAGATAATATCATGTGTACAAGAACACAAAATGATTCAATTAAAACTGTTGGAAAGGGAAAAAGAAAATTAAAATCGTCATATGGATTTAAGCTCAAGTTATAATGAAAAATCCTCAAAAAAAATTGTCATAATGATTTAAGCTTATGTTATGATGGAGCAAAACAATAAAATGCATAAAAACCAGGTTAGTATACCTACATAATTTATTATTTTTCCTTAAAGATTAGAGCATCTTTGTTTTGTTTAAACTTCTGCTATTTCTTAAAAACAATATGTTCCTGTGGCAAAAGATTCAGTGAGAGATTAGATGGATGTTCTCTTCATTCTGTAGTAGCCAGAGGCAGTGTTACATCATGCACTAGTAACCCATCTTCAATATTATTGGATTGTCACTCTCAAAGCAGGTATGTAGTAATAACCTCATGTAGTACGTAGAATATCTCTCAACTCCAAATCTTTAGATTCATCATTCATGTCTAAAATATATTAAATAGTTGAAAAAGTTAGAATTATTAAGTCTTTAAGCCCTAAAAAACCTTCATAATACGGGTTAAATGCTTTCTAAGTCATTGTACTATAGGTCGACTTACAAATAAGTCACTGAACTTTTTTTTCTTACAGTCAACTCACTGAACTTTAGTTTACTAACAAAAATTTAAATTTTTGTAACAGACGTTAATTAATTGGACGGGAAAATGACGTGTAAAATGAAGGGTCCCACTAAATCCTAGCTGGGGCCTACCTGTAACTTATTTTAACACCTAAGCTATAGCCCACCCATGAAAAACTAACCTACCCAACAAAGATCCGATCCATGCCCTCTTTTTCCTCCATCTCCCTGCCCCTGTCTATGCGGTCAACCCGTTTCCCCTCCTTCCCTTTCCCTTCCCTTTCGGCCCACCATACTCATGCCTTTCTCTCCACCTTCATGCTTGGTGACTGTTTAGCTTTACCGGCGGCTAAATTAAAAACCTCCCTAAAATTAATTTTTCCGATCTATGCATAGCCGAGTCCGAGGGACTATAGATCTTGTGGTTCCTTGTCTCGAATAGTAGGGAGTATGTTTTCGTAGTTCAGGGCTTGGAGTGCTGATTTTTAATTGAGGATGCTGGGGCTATTTTTGGGATCTCGGATCTGGGTGGTTTCGAGTTTTGATGTTTGGTCGTGAGGGGTTTGTTTAGGATCTAGGTTCTTCCGCGACATACATATATTGATTCCGTACATATAGACAAATACACATAATTTCTCTCCCTATTTTCTCTCTGCAGCTGTTTACAGATTCGTTGAAATCCAGTTCGTGGTGGTCAGATTCGCAGAGGTATTGTGGCAGATCTTTTGATACCGAATTTGAATGATTTGTATATAGTCATCGTTTTCGTTAGTTATTGTGGCCAATGATTGCATTTAACCCGTGAAGATTGTGGTAGTTTGTTTCAAGATTTGGGTGGTGGTTTTCAAGTCAATGGGGGGCGACGGCAACGACGGCGGTGGATGAGGGTGGTAGTTCATGGTTAAGAGAGAGAAAATGTGTGGTGGTGATTGAATTGCCTCAATTATAATTGCCATGTATTATCAACAAAAAAAAAACTAAATAAATTTGTAATGAATTTCACATGTCCATGTCTGGGTGAATATTGTGCTAATATTTTTAAAGTAATGGCGTCATCAATTTTATTATAATTTTCTTTCCTTTTCCATTAAATATATTTCACATTTTCCCTTAATTTTAATTAATATATTTTTAAATTTTATATTTTATAAATAGCTTAATTATAAATAAAAAAATTTTTGATATTAATTTAAAAAATAATTTATTTTTTGGCAATTTTTTCTAATTTATATTATTATATTTGTAAATAATTAAATAAAAAATCATTTTATATTAATTACAAATATAATTGAATATATATTTCATTTATTTTCTTATTTTTTGGAAAATTTTTCTAATTTATATTATTATATTTTTAAATAATTAAACAAAAAATCATTTTATATTAATTACAAAAATAATTGAATATATATTTCATTTATTTTCTTATTTTTTGGCAAATTTTTCTAATTTATATTATTATATTTGTAAATAATTAAACAAAAATTCATTTTATATTAATTACAAAAATAATTGAATATATATTTCATTTATTTTCTTATTTTTTTGAAAAACTTTTCTAATTTATATTATTATATTTGTAAAGAATTAAATAAAAATTCATTTGATATTAATTACAAAATAATTGAATATATATTTCATTTATTTTTTTATTTTTGACAAACTTTTCTAATTTATATTATTATATTTGTAAAGAATTAAATAAAAATTTATTTGATATTAATTACAAAATAATTGAATATATATTTCATTTATTTTTTTATTGTTTGGCAAACTTTTCTAATTTATATTATTATATTTGTAAAGAATTAAATAAAAATTCATTTGATATTAATTACAAAATAATTGAATCTATTTTTCATTTATTTTCTTATTTTTTTTACTAACTTTTCTAATTTATATTATTACATTTGTAAATTTTCCTCTATTTCCACATAATGAAAGCCACATGGGACTGATCTGTGCCATATCATAAATTTTTTTACACGTCAACAGCTTACGTGGCACATTCCGTCCAAAGTCGACATACTTAACGGAATAATAAACTTTTTGTTAGTAAACTAAAGTTCAGTGAGTTGACTGTAAGAAAAAAAAAAATTAAATGACCTATTTGTAAGTCGACTTATAGTACAATGACCTAGAAAGCATTTAACCCTTCATAATACATAACACCATATAATATTTCAAAACCTACAACATAATATAATCTTTCAAAAAACAAAAAACAAAAAACAAAAAACAAAATCACAATACATACAAAAAAACACCATATAATCTACAAACAAAAAATAATAATAACACCATATAATCTTTCAAAACCCAACTCCATCCCAACTCCATAATACAGAATAAAAACACAATACAGTACAAAAATACAAAAACACCAACTCCATCCCACGAAAATGACGTGAATTTGCAGATTATAGGTTTTGGCCCTCATAAATTTTAAGCCCTAAAAAAGTTACTCCCTCCGTCCCAAATTATCTGCTGTTTTAGCAAAAAAAAAATTGTCCCATAATATCTGTTTTTTTAAGATTTCAATGTATTTTTTCTTTTGTTTTCCAAGTTTGCCCCTTTACCTTAATTAATGATAGTCATTACTCTTATTCATGCCTCTCCTCTTTTTTAAGCATCTTTTCATATTCTCACCAATAAGGATTCATGCGCAGAAAACAAAAAAGTCAGTACATAAGGGTATTTTAGTATTTTTATCACACATATTGGTATATGTGTGAAACTCTAGAAAAACAGATAATTTGGGACGGGGGGAGTATTATTGAACACCAAAACACAAATTGGAACGAATCTAAGCCTAATTTCAACCCATACAACAAGAAAATCTATATACAAAGTTCTAATTTTGTTACCTTGGTCTAAAATTGACGAATCGACGAGAAGGGCTCACATCTCTTCGAGTTGGTTTGTCTCGCGAAATGGCCGCAAGGTGAGTAGGAGGAGAGAGAAGGTAGAGATTCGTTGCGACCAGAGAGGGAGAAGGGGCCGAAAGCCTACTCTTTGCCTCTGCTTCCGATGAGCTCTTCCGTCTGTTCTTTGGAAGTGTGAGAGAGGGAGGAAAGAAGATGGAACAGCGTTTTTGACACGGCTCTTTGTGAGTGAGGGAGAGAGAATTGGGAAAATAGAAGATAGAAGATGGAAGATGGAGAGAGAATCGGGGAAACAGATTTACAGAGAAAGGTGTGAGAGAAGAATCTGTATGCTTGGAAGTGTGAGAGGGGAAAGAAATTCGATTTTTTACCCGGTTCTCTGTATATGACCCGCGTTCTTCCCCCTAATTTGTTTATGACCCGCACATTTTTTTCTTTTTTTTCACTTGGTCCGTCCCTTGGTCTGTTGAGCAGGGCTGTTTCTGAACGGCTCTATATATATATATATATATATATATATATATATATATATATATATATATATATATATATATAATATATTATATGAAAAAAGAGTTATATATATATTTATAACTCTTTACCGTAAACTGTGGTATTTGAGATGGGGCCACTGGAGATGTACAAATAAGTGCATGCAACATACCAGATTGACTTGATCAAGCATGATAATAATATTGAGACGTACATCCGGAAATTCATCCTTTAGAAGTGAAAGAAATATTGGAAGAACTTGTTCAATTGTTACGTCCTGAATTGAACACCAAATAAGCTTCAAGACTCAACTTACAAAAAACATAGCTAAAGAAAACATACATGAGGCATTGACGTCAATTGTAGCTTGAAATCATAAGTAAACCATTGTGTTTCTTGGATGAGCAGGTAACCGGACAAATTTTAAATATTTGTAAACAAATAAGGAATCAGCTGCTCCAGCTCATAAGCAAATTCTACCTGCTTTTAGCAGAAGCTGCTATAAACAACCTTAGTTCCTCTATTGATTCCGTGAAATTTAAAAGACATAAGCAAAACAATATAAAGGATCAAATTTAATCATGAACTTAAATTAGTCGAAGGATTCATACAGGCAAATCCAATCCATGATACAAGCCATACAAATATTGAATTATTTTGGAGCCACAAATTCCAAACTATATTATACAAAATATGGTATAATCTAAACACCAACCTACAAAGTATGTGAGTTTGTCTGTAATGATGATGTAAAGACACCACATACTGAAAGAGGTGCAGTCCCAACTCACATGCAAACCAAGAAAGTAAGGTGTGTTTGAATAGTTCTTAACTCTTCTTAATTGGAGTACCTCTGATTCGGTCAGAGGCAAAATATGTTTGGTAAAAAAATTTACCTCTTAATCGGTTAGACATAAAATTAAAGTTAACCATTTAGAAGCACATCAGAATGAGTTTATATTATTTTTAGACAAAAATACCCTCTTCAATATTATTAATTTCCTTTTGTATCCATTTTAACCCTCTTTCTCTCTCTTCATTAATCAGTTCATCTTAAACATGAAGAGGCCATTAAAGAACATCTGAACCAAAATCTAAGGAGTCTCGATTTGTTTCAATAATGTATGATAGAAGTTCGTAAAGGAATCACAATATTCGGGGAAACAAGAGACGGGCATTTCAAAATATCAAGTTTCAAAAAAGTAAAAATAATTAATCTTACATACAGACGCATAAATATAGATAAAATTAGGTATTGGTTTATCATGCAAATACCCATAATGCCAAATCTAGCTGAGAAATTTGAGAACCCAATTCTACCAGGAAGAAGGGCTGAAAGAACCCGAGAAAGATGAGGATGGAATTGAGATTTTCCAAAAAGAAAAAACGAAGAAATTGCAAAACATGATCTGGTGAACATTGAAGTTATCACCAGCCAGAAATCAAATACTTGAAGAGCATAAATGGGCATTTGTCAGATTGAATCATTTTTTCCTTTTTCCGTTTGATTAGTGTTTAATTATAGTTTTTTAATAAAGAAATTAGAATGCATTTCAAGCTGTTTATGAATAACATGTGTTTGGGAATTTTGTAGTTTATATATTTCTTTTCTTTTGTTCAGAGGGTTAAAATGGTAAAATATTATTATTCAGACATTTAAAATTTTTTTTATCAAATAACATTTTTTCATTCAGATGCAATTCTATTCAGATGCTCTATATTATTGAGACGTCTAAACTGTTCAGGTCTTAACACTCAGTTTTATCAAACACCACCTAAGTTTCAAAATAATGATAACAAAAGGAGAAGATATTCTAGAAATAAAAAGAACTTCTGAACTAACAAAGTGAAATAAATAAAATAAAATAAAATGCAAAGCATCAAGTTTACCGATAGGACGGGCCAACAATTGAAGCCAGTATACCTAGAATCAAGTTGAAACCCAATTAACCACTACAGTATATTCCATCATATGTTACCAGTGAAATGGGGGTGTAGGACCAAGACAAAAATTAATTCGGCACTTGGTATAATTAGGAAAAAGATAGCTCGGGTTCATGGACCAAGTTAATAATAATCCATAACATTATTGCTGTTAATGAAACGGATAGTATCTTCAAACATAGAAGGCTAAATGGAAAGAACGTATAGGATAATCACTACAGAAATGGTACCCATGTATAACATTAAGACCAAAATAGACTATTAACTGGCCCGACCAACCCAACAACCAACTAAAATTTTACAAAAGCTGAAGTTATATAGATGTAGCACATATTCTGGACACCTTTTTCCAAATTTGGAATATAACAAGAATCCCAACCTCCAAAATCATGTCTAACAAAATAAAAAAATTTGAAATTTTCTCTTGGACGTAGGTTTCTGATACAGAATTATTTAATGTGAATCCTTACAATTAATTGTTTGTATAATTAATTAATTAATTGTGGGGAATAGAAAAAACCAAAGATAAGATACATGACCCACTTTTACATTAGTTAAGTGCATGAAAATGAAAATTAGTGAGGTTGCATAGAGATCGACTGAAAGACAATTTTTTCAAAACAGGAGTCATGCCCATTATAACAGAGTCCAGAGCAGATCTGACACGCTGAGAAGAAATTGAAGACAACTCTTACAAAAAATTAAGTCCAAATAATAAGATAACTAGAATATGGACAAACTGAAATGATAACAATAAGGACAATAAAGAGGAAAATTACAAGAGGCTTCATAACACCACCTTCACACACGGAAGAATGCATTGGGTTGCTAGCTCATGATTAAAAATTTGGTAGAACTTGGTAACTTTGCCAGCAATTTCTATACGTACTTCAGCTTCATTATCTCAAAGTAGCTACACATATGCTTCGAACGAACCTTACTACATGGAAGAAACCAGTAAAAAATCAGAGAATTTAAACTATACAAGGCACAAACACTAATAATATTGATAATTACATTATTTACATGTATTAATTATAAAATTATTTTCATATAAAAAAGTATAGAATTCCTACATAATTTCTAAGCTTAAACTCATCTCAAAGATTAGGGCTGGGTATGAGAGATAATTGTTCTTCGAGCTGGGATTTACGTTTGCGATGAAAATGGAGATTTAGGGCTGGGTATGAGAGATTTAGGGCTTGAATTGCAGCAGTGAGGGGCTTAAATTGCAACCGCGAGGGGATATAATTTCATTCGTGAGGGGCTGGAATTTCATCCATGACAGATTTTTGGGAGTGAAGAGATATGGCTGGGTATAAGATTTAGAGAGTGGATAAATTTCATCTATATATACGAATTCGGATATATACGAATTTGAATACAGCAGTATCTTGCATCCGCGAATATTTTTAAATCGAGTACAAATAATATTAGTTTTTTTTAATATGAATAATATCTTAGACGAATATAAGTTTTCCTGTTACCATTTACAACACTAACAATAACTAGAATAGAAAAATAATGAGTTTTAAAATATAGTTTATTAATAAATGTTAATTTATTTATTTTTAATAAATATTTAAATACAATAATCAATCTTTTAAATTTCAATTCAAATAAGTTTTCATCATTTTTGGAATCTTAAATTTCAAAATGAATACTTTACTTATTGATATTTAGATATCGGGAAAAAATACATTTACCCCACTGTGGTTGTAGTGTTTTAAGCAATTAGCCACTGTGCTTTAAAAATATTCAATTAGCCCACTGTATTTTTAAAAAATGTTCAATCAAGCAATTCCGTCCAATTTTGCTAACAGACGTTAAAAAACTGGGGGAAAAAAGCACATTTACTCCATTGTGCTTTTAAAATATTCAATTAGCCCACTGTACTTTTTAAAAATGTTCAATCAAGTAATTCCGTCCAATTTTGCTCATGGATGTTAAAAAATTAGTCAATTTTCCTACGTGGCTTTAAAAAATAAAATACAAATGACGTCCGTGAGCAAAATTGGCCCAATTTGTATTTTATTTTTTAAATGAGGATGAATAATATAAGAATTGAATGTAAAAATATTATTTAATAATAATATTTATGTCATGTACGTAATTTAAGAGAATATTGGACAAAATTTAATTAGAAATTACCAAAACTAAAAATCACGGCATCACGACATATGTAACAAAATACTAATAAATTATATATAAAATAAAATTGTTATCTAATAATTATATAGTAGATAATTTAAGAAAAAAATTAAGAAATTTAAATTTTATTATTATCATTTATCATAATAAAACAATGTTATTGATCATATTGGATATGTTAATAAAATTTAAATCTTTAAATTTTCTCTTAAATTACGTACATGACATAAATATTAGTATTAAATAATATTTTTACATTCCATTCTTATATTATTCATCCCCATTTAAAGATTCTATTCTATTTGAGCGTTTAACTTTGAATAAAAATTAAAAATATAAATTTAAATTAATTTTGTTTTTGAATTTTTTTTCTTCTGAAAATCATAATTCATAAATCTCACATGGTCTAATATGGAACAACATGTCACCGATCAACTATTCCAAACTATAAATTCTTAAACTAATAAACTTAGTTAATAATTTCAATACTCATGATTTTAATCATGATCAAATATATGTATGACATCGACGCATATATATATATATATATATATATATATATATATATATATATATATATATAGAGGCAAGTTCTTAGACGGACCAATTTGAGCGGACTAGCAACGGACCAAGGTAAAAAAATATGCGGGTCAGGCAATGGGTTAAAACAGGAGGTAGGTCCAAAAAAAGAGGGGGGAGAAACAAACTCTGAGATGCTAATGAAGAAATTTTTATCAACGCTACTGCCGATGCCCTCTCCCTCTCCCCGATGCTCACAAAGCAACGACATGACAAACTTAATTAGTTAACACTCCAAGAATTTTTTCAAGAAAACAACACTATCTTATAGCAACATGGGGTAAAAAGAAACGAAACCCCAATGCCAAACATACCATAATGTATAAAACAGAACAACTTCAACGAAACCAGTACCAAGTAACCAACTTTATCCCAATTTTGATGACTAGCAAGACATAAAATATCTGCTTCAATATACTAGCAAGACAGATAGTAAAACAATAAATTTCCCAGTTTCAATAAAACAACTCTAAAAATACACAGCTCTAAATTTCCTAGTTTCAATATACCACTGTTTTGTTATCCCATGAATATCATCAGATAGTAAAACAATAAATCCAGCACAGACATATGTCCAAACAGTCAACTCCCAAGACCAAATTGGGGAGACATAAGCATAACAGTATAGGCATGATTACAATCTAATTATCAAATAGCAACAACAGCAGCAGTAGCCCAGTAACATCAGCAGTAGCCCAGCAGCAACAACATTCAGTTATAGTGATAGGGTCTGCGCACTAGAAGAAAAGGGGCAAAAGTGTAAAGGGGCAGTAGCGTTGATGGATCCAGCCTTCCGGCGTTTTGGTACTCAAACTACTCAGAATCGGGGAGAGACAATCAGCAGGATTTGTGAAGAGAGCATCGGGGAGAGAGAGAGGGAATCGGCAGTAGCGTTGATAAAAATTTCTTCATTAGTATCTCAGAGTTTGTTTCCCCTTTTTTTTTTTGACCCGCCTCCTGTTTTAACCCATTGTCTGACCCGCGTATTTTTTTGCCTTGGTCCGTTGTTAGTCCGCTCAAATTGGTCCGTCTAAGAACTTGCCTGTATATATATATTTCCGATATAAAAAATAAAATTACTCCAAGGTCAAGATGGTTACGAATCCAATCCTACCCACTAAACTTAATTAAAAATTACCAAAACTAAAAATCACGACATCGCGACATATGTAACAAAATACTAATAAATTATATAAAATAAAATTGTTATCTAATAATCATATAGTAGATAATTTAAGAAAAAAAGTAAGAAATTTAAATTTTATTATTATCATTTATCATAATAAAACAATGTTATTGATCATATTGGATATGTTAATA
Source organism: Panax notoginseng (assembly GCA_016801055.1). Classification (NCBI taxonomy): domain Eukaryota; kingdom Viridiplantae; phylum Streptophyta; class Magnoliopsida; order Apiales; family Araliaceae; genus Panax; species Panax notoginseng. The sequence goes on along the minus strand of CM029015.1, from coordinate 153,654,823 downwards.
AAATTTAAATATTTAAATATTCTCTTAAATTACGTACATGACATAAATATTAGTATTAAATAATATTTTTACATTCAATTTTTATATTATTCATCTCTATTTAAATAATATTAAATAATACAAATGACGTCCGTGAGCAAAATTGGCCCAATTTATATTTTATTTTTTAAAGTCATGTAGGAAAATTGACCCAATTTTTTAATGTCTGTGAGCAAAATTGGACGGAATTGCTTGATTGAATATTTTTAAAAAGTACAATAGGCTAATTGAATATTTTAAAAGCACAGTGGGATAAATATGCTTTTTTTCGCCCTAATTTTTAACGTCCATTAGCAAAATTGAACATAATTGCTTGATTGAACATTTTTAAAAAGTACAGTAGGCTAATTGAATATTTTAAAAGCACAGTGACTAATTACTTAAAATACTACAACCACAGTGGAGTAAAAATACTTTTTCCCTTTAGATGTCTATTTTATGTGTGTGAAGTAATACTGTAGTGTGTATGAATATTTATAATTTATAATTAGATTCAAAAGTTTACATTGAATATTTAATAAGTTTTTCTCATATACTTAATTAAAACTTTAATAATATATTTATGGGAACTTTTATTTATAATTTATCCTCATCACATAGATCACAATTTACATAGTTATAAATTTTTATTTTATTTTATTATATTTATGAAAATTGCTAGTTATAATGTATATGTGACAACTGATAACTAGTTAATTTAACTTAATCCAAAATTTACTTTGGACTTATTTTAAATATTTAGACTTCTAATTTTTAAATAATTGGGCAAATGATAGTGATAAATACTTCCACGACCGAAAATTCATAAACGTGAATTAACTATTCAAGCCCTTTCTAGATTAATTCTAAATTAATTCAGACTTAACATATTTTTATTAATAAAATTATATTGTTCATTGTTCTTGCCTCCCAACATTGCAAGTAAGTTTTGAAAGTAAAAACTTATAACAAGCTAATAAATATAGTTTTGTACTTATAGTATATATTTTTCTTGATAAATGATACATTTTAGATATTTTAACTTTATAATAGTAAAAATCAATTAACTATACTTAAATTAATTTATTTCAGTTTATTAATATTAAAATAAAAGTGTTATTCCTTACTTTTTAGAAGTGAAATGATATATTTTTAAAATAGTTTTCGTATGATAGTGAAAACTAATTATTAAATAAGAAATGTCACTTTAAAAAATTATTTTACTTATTATATAATAATTAATATATATAAGTTATTTGAATACGAATTCTAGATAGGGATCCGAATCCGGATATTCACAATTTGGCGGATATATTTACGGTCAGATGTTAAACGAATAGGAATACGCCTATATCCGTATTCGTATCCGTTTATTTACAGATACCTTTAAACCGAATACAGATATATTCGTCTTTTTTCGAATACGAATAATATCTATTTTTTTCGAATACGGATGCAGACGAATACAAATTTTTCGATTACCATTTACAGCCTTAAATTTCATACTGATAGCTGAGAGTTGAGAGTGTTTTTGGGAAGTGTGAAAATAATGGGGGGAGATTTTTTCAGATAATAGCGTGAAGTTTCATTGTCTATGACCAAATTAAAGGCTTCCAAAATACGTTTAAAAATCTTTAAAAAATAAATAATTTTTGAGACGGTTATATCCGTCTCTAATTCTGTTTCTAAAATAAGGGTTGAATTGGATTAATATATGGAGGGAAAATAAAAGTTTGAGTCGGACATTTCAGTCTTTAATCCTTTTCAAAAATAAATATTTATTTCTTTTTTTTAATTATTAATCTGAGACTAGCACGGTTGGTCTTAAATTTGTTTCAAAAACGTGTTTAAAATTATTTAAAAAATGCTTACTTTTTGAGACGGTTAAATCCGTCTCTAATCTTGTCTCTAGAATTTGAGACGATGCTGGTAGTTTCAGAATCCGTCTCGATTTTTTACTTCCAAAATAGGTTGAGACCTAGCAAACTTTCGGTTTCTAAGTCCGTCTCAAATTGCTAGAATTAGAGACAGAATTTAGTCCGTCTTTAAAAATTTGTTTCAAATGCCCAGTATTCTAGTAGTGACAATCACTTGAGATGGTTCTCCTAGTACTTCACCACTAGGTGGGTTTTGAAACCTATTACCTTTAGTTAATAAGTGTTCAAAGAATTCAACATATCTGGATTCTATAATGTCATATGACTCTAAATTTAAGAGTCGATATGCCTTACTATGTGATGCATAGCCTACAAAAGCACATTTGATCCCTCTAGGCCCCAACTTAGTCCTCTTTGGATAATTGTTTTTGCAATATGCAAGACACCCCCACAATTTAAAATATCCTATGTTAGGTTTTCGTCCCTTCTATAAGTCATATGGAGACATATGATTCCTTTTCATAATAATCCTATTCAGTATATGATAAGCAGGAAGTAAAGTTTCACCCCACAAATTAAAAGGTAATTCAGCATGCAATAACATAGCATTAACCATTTCCAAATAAGTTCTATTACGTCTTTCAGTTAATCCATTTTTTTCTGGTGTTTGTGGAACAGTACATTCATGAATTATGCCATTTTGTTCACACAATGCATTAAATTCATTAGGAAAGTATTCACCTCCTTCATCATTTCTAAGTATTTTATTTTTCTTTCCTAATTGATTCTCAACTTCTGCTTTATAGTTCTTAAACACATTAAATGCCTCATTTTTATGTTTTAACAAATATATATAAGTATATCTAGAACTATCATCAATAAATGTTATAAAATACCTATTGCCACTTCTAGTTAGCATGCCATTTAATTCACAAATGTCAGAATGTACTAATTCTAATAAACTAATGTTTCTTTCAACACTTTTAAATGACTTCTTTATCATCTTGGATTAAACACATAACTCACATTTCTTAAAGTTATTTACATTGCAAGATATCAAACCATTTTTAACCATTCTTTTCATAGTGCTTTAGCTTACATGTACAAGTCTATTATGCCATAAAGAAATTGAGTCAACCATATAAACAGAATTATTATTCTTATTATTAATAGAATCACTAGATAAAATTGAGAGTTTTGCCATTCCATCACTAGAACATTTTCCAACAAAATTGTCATTTAGGGGCAAGATTAACTTTCCCGATTTGAATACAGATTTAATACCCGGTTTGCCCAAAAGATCTCCACTAACAAGATTCCTATTCATAACTAGAATTGCGTCCATAAGTCACTTTCTTGCTTGAAGTGAAGAAAAGTTCCACATTGCCTTTGCCTATCACTTTAGACCTCATCTCATTTCCCATTTGAATTTCTTGCCCATCATCAATATGCTTATAGGTCTTAAAAAGGGATTTATCATAACACACATGGACTGTTGCACATGTGTCATACCACCAACCGGTTACTTTTCCTTGAATAGCATTGAATTCACTCATAGTAGCAACAATATCATCACTCTCCTTTAAGGAATTAATCTTTGGTTTTTGGGTCTTCTTAAATCTGCATTCTCTTGCATAGTGTCTTGGTTTGCCACACACAAAGCATCCTCCATTCTTAAACTTCTTGAATTTTCCTTAATCCTTTTTAGAACCTAAAAAATTCCCTTTGCCATTTTTTCTTTTATTAGAATTGTTGGAGGGCTTATTCACAGCATTGACCTTATTATTGCCATCATAAGAATTTTCATTCTCATATCTCACCCTCGTCTCCTCTTTGATTCGAAGATATTTTTGAATATCTTCCAAAGTGTACTCCTTGGAATCATTAAGAATTTTTTTCCTATAACCTTTCCAAGATGGAGGCAATTTCACCAATATTGCTCCTACTTGAAATGATTCAGGAAGTTCAATCTCTACTGCTCTCAGTTGATTCACAAATCACAATGACTTGCAACTTATGTACTTGCACTAAAATAGGCAAGTTATCAACAAATTTCATTTCAAAATATTTTTTTATAAGAAATTTTTTGTACCTTCTTCTTCGACCTTATATTTAAATTCTAAAGCCTTCCAAATTTTTGCGACAGAAGGCTCCACCGTGTTGAGATCATATAAGCGATCCGAAAGTGAATTATGAATATGCCCACGACACATGACTTCATCTTCCTGTCTCTTTTGCCTTTGTGCCTTCAATTCGGTTGAGTCATCATTTTTTGGTGGAGGAATGGGAGGAAGGTTTGGGTCAAGAACATAGAAGATTTTTAGGGTGGTAAGCATGAAAATCATCTTGTTCTTCCATCTTGTGTAGTTGGTTTCATCAAAACGATCAAGGCGAACAAAATCTTGGTTCATGAGTTTGATGGTGTTTGAGGATTCCATGGTGAATTGATGTTTTAAATTGCAAGAAAAAATATTGCTTTTAAATTGTTAGGAAAATGTGAAAATAAGGAGATAAAAGAACTAAGAACAAATTAATAATAATAAAAATATATAAAATGAAACAAGAACACAAATAAACAGTAGAAAAAAGGTTTGAAACGAGTAAAATCGATTTCCTAAAAGCAATATTTGCACCCTCTCTTTCTTGAGATGGCTATAGGATGAATGCAAATAGTCTTAGTGGATATGACAAGCCTTGAGAAGTCTTACACTTAGCAAATACTGAAAAACTTCAAAGTAGGAATATGAGAGATGAAAATTTGATCTTTTGATTTGAAGTAAAGATAATTTTAGAGAGAATAATAAGTTTGAACAAATAATTCCAGCACTTAATAATATGGAAATTCATATATATATATATATATATATATATATATATATATATATATATATATAATAGAAATATCAAAAGATATACTCCATCCGTTCCTTAATATAGGTCGTTTTAGACATGTGCACAAGAATTAAGGAAATGATTGAAAAGCATTAACTATACTATCAATTGTCTATAATACCCTTCACCTTACTTATCTCATAATGAAAGAGTTTTATTGGAAGAAGGAGAGAAAGACTTAAGAGTAGAGGAGTAGTATAAGATAATGATAAATATGGATCAAAAAATTAGGTGGAGTAATAAGGGGCAATTTGAAAAAAATAGTGATTAATTCTCCTAGATAACCACAAACGACAAATAATTAGAAATAACAAAAAAAGTCTAAAACGACTTACATATAGGAATGGAGGGAGTATATAGGAATGAACACAATGTTTGGTATATAACTATCGATAACTACCTTTTAAAAAGTACATTTTAATAACTATCTTTTTAAATAGGAAATATCATTTTCTTATTTGAATAATTTATAACTCTATATATATATATATATGTGTGTGTGTGTGTGTGTGTGTGTGTGTGTGTGTGTGTGTTGTTGATAACTTCGTTCATTTAATCTTAAGATGTTAAAGGGTACATATGTTGTTGTTAAAGTTGTTTAATACTTCTTACGTTACAAATTAAAAGATTGATATTTAACTGTTGAAAAATTAATTTAAAATATTTGTAGACACTCGAAATTTTATATTTCTGTTACTAACCATGTAGGAGAGCAGAATCGTATTTTATCTTCCAGAGACTACACTGGAAGTTAAAGTTATCAAGTCAAACCCCGGTGACAACCTCGAAAGATCAAGACAAACCCTGGGAGATCAAGACCAACCCTGATGACAACCCCGGGAGATAAAGACAAACCTCAGTGACAACCCTGGGAGATCAAGCCAAACCCCGGGAGATCAAGACAAACCCTGGTGAAAACCTCGGGATATCAAATCAAATCTCGGTGACAACCCCGAGAAATCATCAAATTAACTTCAGAAACAACCCTAAATACGGACAGAAAGCACTAGCAGTTAAACCTCAGAGATAACCCCGAGGAAGACAGATGCTGCCACATCAAGCCCGAAACCAACCCGGGAGGGCAAAAGAGTAATTTTGCCAACTCAATATCAAATCAGGTCAAATCACTACCATGAAGGTCATGCAGAACAATAACGTCAATTCCGACAAAAAATAGCATAAGACAGCTCAACGGACGGACTGCGAAGACTCGAAGATCTGGTCATGGACGTCTTCCAGGATTCAGAAAAGGTCAAATCACATGTTATTGTGTAGCTCTCGGAAGGGGCTTTTCGGAAAGGTATAGCACACCTCCATTTGATTCCCGGATTAAAAGTTATAAAGGTTCGAGCAGACAACGCGTTGATCGGAGTGAACATACTTCGAGACAAATGGACCCACGGAGCCGGCCCCACCCGGGTCAGCTGCGAGTTTACCCGCGGCTGATTTGGTCTATAAATAGACCCCCCCATCAGCCATTTTAAAAAAAGAAGAAGAAAAAAGGGAATTTCACCCATTTCAACTCTTAACCACTCTCACAATGTTCTAAACTTCGATATTCTTCTTTGTAAGCACTTTTATACATATATATTACAACATATCAAGTTTTAACTGGTGGAAACTGAGTTTCAAGATTCAAAAGCAGTCTAAAGCCCTCATCGCTATATACTGTAAGATCCTTTCAAATCTAAAGCTGTTACTTGCTTTAATATATATATATATATATATATATATATATATATATATATATATATATATATATATCAGTTTGGCCTAGATTGCTAATCTGTGGCTTTTTACTGCTTTAATATGATTATACATATTAAAGCAAAAAAAATTCACAGATTAGCAATCTAGGCCAAACTGTTTTATATATATATATATATATATATATATATATATATATGTTAGTTGTTTACTGTGATTAAATATCAATTTTAACTGTTCATTCAATATAAAGCTGTAATATGTAAAATTTGTGGACTAGATTTATCTAAATCTAGCCATAATTAACTTTTAACGGTTCAAAAGTTGTGAAACTGGAACCGTTGAGCTAGAATGGCTAAGATTTATTTAAATCTATTTTTCTTTCTAGTTTGTAAATATTAAGCGACTAAACGACCCTAGATCTATATCTAGAAGAAGCGGGAACTTGGCTACGCGCATGCAAGGATTTTAACCGATGAATCCTTTGTTTTGCGATGTCTAGATTCTATTATGTAGTTTATTTCCATATTTGTTGTGCAAGCTTCTCAATGATATCCTGTGAGCCTAGGAATCCTGGGATGTGACGCCCCCAAAATAAGTCCACACAAGTCATTCTGAGTCGCCAGATACACGGTACAGAATTCAAATACAAACTTCATTTATATAACTGTTGAATTATCGTGCAAAATACGATAACACATATGCTGTGAGTTTCAATACAAATATTGTTACGTATATAATACGACAATATTCATACTCAAATTATTACAATGCCATATAAAGTACAACAACAAATATTTCAAGACCCCAAAGAAGAACGAGAAGATTACTATCTTGTTCATTCTAATTAGGTGCACTTTTGACGCTTACATAGTCGGGTTCTCATCACCCTATTGTTGTTCACAAAAATCAATTATTAAGTGACGTATAAAATACGACACACCCATCTTAGGTCCTCAAAACAATTATATATTGCATGTAATGCTGTTTTATAATGTATTGAGAAACTTCCACAGTCTCGAACCATTACACTATTTCCCTATTATCCCCACTCGACCCAGCTACACCCTTAATACCTGTAAGGAATTGTGAAGCAAAAGAGTGAGCACAAATAGCCCAGTAAAGAATATTATGACTAAGATAATTAATTTATCAATAACCTTTATCAGCAATAAATCAGAGATTTAGAACCTATGGCAGATGATAAAAGTTTTCAACCATAATTATAGTGGAATCAACAATCCATTAGAAGAGTCAAGTAGAACATAATGTCTACTATCATCTCCAAATTAAAAGTCCATCGTTAATAGTTCATTCATGTAATACTTATCAACAGTTCTTTGTTGTACCCAAGACAAAGAGAACTCTCATCACCTGTCTTCACCTGAACCACCAAAGATTATAGTTAAATTCACAATTCATATTTATAATCAGGTAAATCAACAGTCTATCTTTGCACGTAAGCCAAAGATATACAACTGTAAAACCAATAATCAACTGTCCGTCTTTGCACGTAAGCCAAAGATATACAACTGTAAAACTAATAATCAACAATCTATCTTTGCACGTAAGCCAAAGAGGATTTTTACCACATCATTTGTCTGTAAAATAAATAATCCACATCACCAAATTATCTATGCACTACAGCCAAGGATATTCGTTAGTATCACATCCATGAATTATTCATGCACTACGAGCTAAGGATATTCATTATTATCACATCCACGAATTATCCATGCACTACGGGCCAAGGATATTCGTTATTATAACATCCATGGATTATCCATGCACTACGAGCCAATGATATTCATTATTATCACATCCACGAATTATCCATGCTCTACGGGCCAATGATATTCGTTATTATCACATCTATGAATTATCCATACACTACGGGCCAATGATATTCATTATTATCACATTCACAAATTATCTATGCACTATGGGCTAAGGATATTCGTCATTATCACCAGTGGTCATGATAATGCCAAACAACAATTCATCTTTGCACCCTTGGCCGAAGGAACCCATGGTCATGATCATATCAATAACTGTCCATCAATGTACTACGGGCCAATGAGGACTTTCATCACAATATAAGCATGAGGATGATGACAATGTTATAAGCATCAATCAAACGAAATCAAATATAAATATTAAATATTTTTAATTTATCCAGAGTTTAAAAATATCCAAATTGTCAACATGATAACTGCTTTGTGGAGTAAAATTTAAGAATAATATTCATTTATCAAAAATAATTTGGATAGAAAAGAATCAATTTTTCGTCGTGAATAGTACCCCGGGTGAATAGTACCCGAGTGAATAGTATCCCGTGAATAATACTTTGTAAATAGTATTTCGTGAATAGTACTTCGTGAATAGTATCGTACGTATGAATATTACCGTATATATGAATAGTGTCGTACGTATGAATAGTACTCCGGCATGAAAAGCTTAAAATTTAACAAGAATGTTCAGAAAAATATTTCTGTGAAACGATACTAGATGAAACACAAATTTTAAAGATATTCTACTAATTTCAAGGAGTATAGAAGCAATACTTATCAACATGAGTGTAGAATTAGGAATATAAAACGAAATAATATTACTTACCTGGACGCCCCCAAAATAGGTATACATCACCCATTCTGAGTAGCTAAATACATGGTACTGAATAATAATACAAACTTAATTATACAACTGTCGTGTAAAATACGACAAAACATAGCTAAGAGTTCTAACACGAATATTGTCTTCTAGACAATATTCAAACTCAAATGAAGTCCTCATTACAATTATTATCACACTATTTTATAAAATAGTGAGGACTACTACAACCACCATCTCGGACCGTCACTCCATTCCCCGACTAGTCCCTGCTACGTTCTCATTTCTTGAAGAGAACAATGAAAGCAAAAGGGTGAGCTCAACTAGCCCAGTAAGAAATATTATGACTAAGATAATGCAGAATAAATTATCGTTAGCCTTCAACAATGTTAAACTAATAAACAACAAGTTTAACTGCAGCGGAACAAGCAATCCATTAGAAGAGTCAATTAGAGCATGATATCTACTATCTTCTATGATTTAAAAAGTTTATCATCAATTTTATCGATGAGACTCACCTCAATAAATAATCCACATCATTGAATTATCAATGCACTATGGGCCAATGATATTCATTAGTATCACATCTATGAATTATTCATGCACTACGGGCCAAGGATATTCATGTTATCACTAATGGTCATGATCATGCCAACAACTGTCCATCAATGAACTACGGGCCAATGAGGACATTTAACACATCATTTGTAACATTACAGGTCATGATTATACCGAATAATCCCTGGTCATAATCATACCAATCAACAGTCCATCTATGCACTACGGGCCAAAGATGACTTTCATCATAATATAAGCATGAGGATGATGACAATGATATAAAAATTCAATTAAATGAGAGCAAGGATAAATTTTAAAAATTTTATAATTTAATTTATTCAGAATTCAATAATGTCCAAATTGTCAACATGATACTGCTTTGTAGAGTAAAATTAAAGAATAATATTGTATCAAAAATGATTTGGACCGAAAAGGAATCAATTTTTGTCATGAATAGTACCCCGAATGAATAGTACTTGAGTGAATAGTACCCAGTGAATAGTTCTTTGGGAATAGTATCTCGTGAATAGTATCCCGACATGAAAAGATTAAAAATTATCAAGAATGCTCAGAATAATATTTCTATGAAAAGATATTGGACGAAACACAAATTTCAAGGATATTCTACTAATTTCATAGACTATAGAAGTAATACTTTAACCAAATGAGTGTAGAATTCGAAATCTGAAACGAAATAATATTACTTACATACTACAGAGTATAAAAAAAATTATTATTTCATACGAATAATGAACAAAAATAATATTCCTTAACTTAAAATGGAGAGTATTCCAACTAGTATAGCGGAGATATTCTTGAAAAAGACTTATACTATTTTCTAAGCTCAAAGCTTCCTTAAACTCTAAAGAAATACACTCAATATTATAGAAGAAGAATTTTCTGATTCTGGTGTGATTTTCAATTCTAAACTAAGCATCCTATTTATAGGAGAATTGAAGGATACTATTTAGGAAATAATCACGAGTGAACAGGAGAAGAATTCACAGACGAATTCTTCGACCGAACTTTCTGAAAAATTTGATTTACTATTCATTATTGTGCAATAAAATATTATAATAAAACGAAAATTTTAAATAAAATAAAATATATTCTATTTTTCATAAAAAAACAAAACTTATTATAGTATATATATATATATATATATATATAATAATTTTATTAGTCCCCCGTGACAAACATTTTACCCCCCATCAACATCATGCCATATATATATATATATATATATATATATATATATATATATATAAAACAAAATTGAGATAATTTCTACCGACAGTTTTGAAAAATGGGTAAGTGGAGGGTCCAAATAATACGCCAAACTTACAACAAATACATTATAAAAATTTTCTCAATATTTTTAACAACATTTATTCATCAATAATATAACTTGTAATATTAACAACCAGATAATTCCCAGAAAAGATGAGGCTTTCCGATAAAGATTTCTCCCTATTGACGCACAATTAGGTGACCAAACCCCTTTCCTCGACAGAACTTTCCAGACATTGTCAATAATGCAAATAATAATAAGAATAACTTGTCATCTCAATTATTGATTTAATAATATAAAATATTGTGCAGATGATACTATGACAATAATTTAATCAATAATATGAGATACTATGCAGCAATTACTATAGCAATAATTGAGTATAACTGAGTGACTTCTCACGTAAACATCAATAATCAATAACGTGTGCTACTATGCAACCACGCGTATTACTGTACTTTTATCACCTAGTATTTCAACAGTTAACGGTAAAACTTTCGCCGTTATTTTTATAAAAAGATATTTCTATCATTTTCTAACTTCGACAATAATTGTATTGTGGGGTCAACCAATGATTGCGTCGTCGTACGAATATTTTTTATTAAAACGAATATTCCCCGACTAATCGAATATTTTATAATAACTTGCTTACTTTGCAAAATTTATAAATATTACCCACAACTATAACATTATATCAAATCCACACCATAATATTCAAAAATATATTTAGAGAAAAATTTATCTTTATTCATGAAAGTTGGGGTCTTACAACCTCCTCTTCTTATGAAATTTCGTCCTCGAAATTGGGGTACATACCTGGTATGTCGAAGAGGTGAGGATACCTTGATTTTATTTTGGATTCTAACTCCTAGGTCATTTTCTCAACATCGTGGTTTTTCCATAAAACTTTGACTTGAGGTATAATCTTGGAGCGTAGAATATGTTCTTTCTTATCTAAGATTTTAACAAGTACCTCTTCATATGTTAAATCTTTCGCTATTTCGTCCGGTTCTAAATCAATAATGTGGTTTGGGTCTTCCACATATTTACATAACATAGATATGTGAAAAACGTTATGAAAAGGAGACATACTTGGCGGTAAGGCGAGTCTATAGGCCACAATTCCTACTCGATTGATGATTTCAAATGGGCTAATGAATCAAGGATTTAGCTTTCCTCTCTTTCTAAATCTCGTAACTCCTTTCCATGGAGCAACACGTAATACCACATGATCACCAACATTGAATTCGACGTCCTTTCGATGAAGATCATCATAACTCTTTTGTCGATCTTGTGAGGTTTTTATACGTTGTCGGATCATTTGAATATTTTTCGTAGTCATGCGTACCAATTTCGATCCCAACAACGTTACTTCACCCACCTTATACCAGCATACTAGAGAACGACACTTGCTTCTATATAACGCCTCAAATGGAGCCATGCCAATACTTGCTTGATAACTGTTGTTGTAGGAGAACTCTACCAATAGCAAGAACTTGTCCCCACTTCCCATGAAGTCAAGGACACAAAATCTTAATTAATCTTCAAGAGTTTGAGGATGATATGCCGAACTGAATCGTAAATCCGTGCCCATAGCTTTTTATAAACTAACCCAAAATCGTGAAGTGAATCTTGGGTCTCGATCAGAAACTATGGATACTGGCATACCATACAGTCTTACAATCTCATTTATGTATATACGAGCATGACGTTTAAGTGAATATGTAAGACCCCGAATTTTATGAAATAAAATTATTCAATTTTTCTTATAATTACTATTCAGTAAATGGTTAAATTGATAAATGTTAAAGTTAAGGGTGATATATGATTTTTTTTCAAAATACACAAGTAGTTATAAAATAATCATTGTTGTCGGGGAATATTCGTTTGGTCATGGAATATTCTTTCTGTCGGGGAATATTCGTACGACGGCGCAGCTATTTGTGGGCCCCATAACAAATAACTGTCGGGTGAAGAAAACGATAAATTTGAGTTTTTACAAATAACGACGTAGTTGTTACTGTTAACACTGTTGGAATACCCGGTGGTTAAAATACAGTAATACGCGTTATTGCACAGTAGCACACGGTATTGCATAGTATTTTTGAAATTATCGATTCTTACGTAAGAAGGCACTACTCAATAATTGTTACAGTAATTACTGTTCAATATTTTATTTTATTGATTCAATAATTGCTACGTTGAAATTTTATATTATTGTTGTTCAATAATTGTTGCTGCACAGTATTTTCCATTATCAGATCAATAATTCATATTATTTGAATAGTATTATTAGATAGCATTATTGGCAATGTCTAGAAAGTTCTGTCTAAGGAGAGGTTTGGTCATCTAATTGCGCGCTAGTAAGGAGAAATCCTTATTGGAAAGCCCCCTCTTTCCTAGGAACGGCCTGGTTGTCATAAATGTGATTCTGTAATATTATTTGTGAATAATTAATTATTGATTCATATGATAAGAAAATATTTATTTTATGTGGATATAAATGAGGGATATATTTTTGTGGTTAAAAATGAAGGAGTTAATGTTGAGGTTTTTATCAGTATTTTTGTCGGAAATGAGGTATTAAAAATTAGGGTTTTTGAGATATTTTGCGGGGGTTATAATTTTTAATCCGACCGTTGGATCGTGGTAATTTTTGGATATGTTATACATATATAAGTTGAGTATATGTCCACAAATTTTGAATCGTTAAAAATGAACGTATGATTTGTTATGAATTTTACGAGATGACTGGTTCAGAAATTGTTGAATTTTTGGAGTTTATCATTTTGGTGGAAAATTCTAGAATTGGTGGGCTCCATTTGTGGTTGGTGAAGAAATGTGCTGAATTATATTTCAAATGTTGTGGGTGAGAATAGTAGCAGGTAAAGCCATTAGGTTGCAGGTCAAACCTACCAAAATTTTCCTATAAATAGAGGGCTAAGTTAGAATTGAAAATCACACCAGAAACATAAGCTTTCTCTCTTTCTCTCTCTATATTATGAAGCATATTTTGTGAGTATTTAGATACTTTGAGAGTTGCTATTCAGTGCAAGTTTCCTTCGGCTTTACATTCCAGTCAGAAGTACTGCTGTTTTGAGGTAAGGGATTGTAAGGGATAGTAAGAGATTTTAAGGGTTGTTATGATTTTCAGTTTCGTAATTTTTCTGAACTTCAAAAAATTCTGGAAAAATTTGAAATGATATTTTGATGAGTTTTATTGATTGTGTCCAAAAATAGTGATTTTTGGATGTATAGATTGAGAGTTATGAATTTTATGAGAAAAGACTATTTTAAAAGTAACCGCTTATAATTCCTTGTGGTTAACTCCAAAATTGATGAAATTTTTATTGGGAGTACATGTATATGATAGAAGTATACTCTGTAAATTTCAGAATTTTTAGACAAAAGTATAATTTTTGATAAATGTCTAAATATTCGGCTATTTTGGCCATATGAAAAATAGTAAATGACTTTTAAAATTTCTGAGAAAAATATATGTTCACTATGGGACTATATTATGCTAAATTTTAGAAAAGAAATATTTTTGGAACGGATTTGGTATTTTTCATGAAAATAGTCTAGTTATGAGAAAATGAATTAAATATGTTATGTGAAGTAAGAAAATTGGAAAATAGGATTTTATGGCTTGAGAATCCTATATATGAGATATATGCAGATTTTTTATGAGGGTTTTGGTTATTGATGATGAAATTGTAAGAGTTGGCATTTTATGATGATTAAATGCATTAATTAGTAAAGTGTAAACAATTAAAATAAATTGTTTATAAATTTAAGTAATGTTATTCTTTCAATATCATTATACCAAAATATTGGTATGAATTTTATTATAGAATTTCTATCTTTTGTGTCGGGGTTACTATTCATGAGTTACGAATATTACTCTTGAGATTAAAACTATATGTTGATCATATTATTTTTATCATCATATATAACATTTTTATAACCCTGATGTTGAAATTCTCTTTCACTGGAGTATAAAGATGGGTAGATTATTGGTATGATCATGACTAGGGTTCTCTTGGGCCTGTAGTGCAAAGTTGAATTGTGACTGGTATGATCATGACCATTGAATTTATAAGTGAATATCTTTAGCTTAAGTGCAAAGGTGAATTGATCAACATGGTTATAATTATTGTTTATATAAATTCTGAAATGATTATATATTTCTTTGAGATATTAATATATTTGGCCTGTAGTGCAAATATGAACTGTTAATGAATATATTTGACCTGTAGTGCAAATATGAACTGTTGAGGAATATCTTTGGCCTGTAGTGTAAAGATGAATTGTTGATGAATATCTTTGGCCGTAGTGCAAAGATGAATTATTGATGAATATCTTTGGCCTGTAGTGTAAAGATGAACTGTTGTTGAATATCTTTGGCCTGTAGTGCAAAGATGGTCTGTTGATGAATATCTTCGGCCTGTAGTGCAAAGATGAACTGTTGTTGAATATCTTTGGTCGTAGTGCAAAGATGGATTTATTAGTATGATTATGAACAGGAACTGTGATTTGGTATAACCATGATCTTTGATGTTTCAGGTAAAGACATGTGATGAAAATATTCTTCGTCCTGGGTGCGAAGAAAAATTTAGAATCACAATTATGATTATGAGTTATTCATATGATTGTGGAAAGGAACTGTTGATTGATGTTACAGGGATAAAATATTGTTGATGGATTTTTAACATGGAGAAGATAATAGACTTTATAGTCTATTTGACTCTTCTAATGGATTGCTCGTTCCGCTGCAACTATGGTTGAAATTTTTATCATTTACCATATGTTCTAAATCTCTGATTTATTATTGATGAAGGCTATTGATAATTTAATTATCTTTAGTCATGATATTCTTTACTGAGCTAGTTGTGCTCACCCTTTTACTTCACAATTCCTTTCAGGTAATAAGAGTGTAGCTGGGTCAAGCGAGGGTAACGGGGAAATAGAACGGTGGTCTCTAGCTGTGGATGTTCTCCCGAAGCAGTATAGAAAAGTTCATTTAGTAGTTATATTTGGTGAATCCAATAGGGTAAGGTGTACCCAACGTTGGAAGGGTGGTTTGCCACTATCATACAAGATGTCTAACGACATACAACCTCGTGTCATCATAAGACAGGGATGTGCTCATCCACTTGCTGAGTATATCTATGGGCACTACCTATATAATCTTGGTGTTTGTTTGAAGTATAATTCTCAATTAGAGACAGTGGAGATAATGATAAGTCAAGAGAAGACTCACCATTGGGAAGAATATGATAGTAATCTTCTCGTTTTTCTTTGGGGTCTATTGGGTCAACCAAGGATAATTCTGTGGCCATATGATATCTATCATAACCTAGACGCGTGGCCTCCCATGTACGAAGGTTTCCTTGAGCACTTCCCAAAGATTCTAATTTCTAAAACAGTTTTTGACTATACCTTTATGTAAGGTGTTATTGTGAGGTGATGTCCACGGTTGGAACATGAGTCACATTTGGTATATATTTGTATCCAAACTCACAGCATATGTGTTGTTGTATTTTGCACGACAATTGTTGTAATAAAGTTGTAGTTGTTTTCTGTACCATGTATTTGACGACTCAGAATGGGTTGGGTAGAATGAACCTATTTTGGGGTCGTCACAGAATATGTTTCTCGTATAGGTAAGAAATGAGCAGACTTGGTCAATCTATCAACAATGACCCAAATTGCATCTATGCCTTGAGAAACCTTAGGAAGAACAGTAACGAAATCCATGGTAATGTGCCCCCACTTCCATTCCAGAATTTCAAATGGTTACAATGGACCTTTTGGAACTTGATGCTCCGCCTTGACTCGTTGGCAAGTTAAACACCTTGAGATAAACTTCGCTATCTCTCTATTCATATTGCTCCACCAAAATGTATGTCGAAGATCACAATACATTTTGGTACTTCCAGGATGGATTACAAACGGTGTGTTGTGTGCCTCCATCTTGATTTTATACTTTAAATTAGGGTCGTTAGGAACATAAAGTCTGGAGTTAACTCGAAGTATTCCTTCTTCATCGATTCTTGCTTCTGGAATAGCACCTTCTTACTCTTTCTTCTTCATACGCATTAGCTCCAGGTCTGTAGCTTGAGTAGCTTTAACTTTATCAATTAAAGTCGGTTCTACTCGTATATTTAACATCATCACGTGGGTCTCTAGAGTCTTTATCTCTATCTCAATCCTTTGTAAGTCATACCAAATGGGTCTTTACGTTGATAATATCGCACTCGTACCCGCATATGATCTTCTACTCAATGCGTCAGCTACTACGTTCGTTTTTCCAGGATGGTATTGAATGGTATGATCGTAATCTTTCAACAGCTCGAGCCAACGTCGTTGTCCCATGTTGAGTTCCTTTTGGGTGAAGAAATATTTGAGACTTTTATGATCCGTATAGATCTCTACTTTCTCCCCATACAGGTAATGTCTCCAGATTTTAAGCGCAAAAATGACTATTGCCAACTCTAGATTATGAGTAGGATAATTCCTCTCATATTCTTTGAGTTGTCGTGAGACATAGGCTATGACTTTCCTATGTTGCAAGAGAACACATCCTAACCCTTTGCCTGAAGCATCGCTGTAGTTGATAAATCCCTTCGAACCAGATGGTATTATCAGAACAGGTGCTGAAATGAGTCTTCTCTTGAGTTCTTAAAAACTCTTATCACATTCTTCGCTCCAATCGAATTTTGTATCTTTTTGAGTCAGCTGAGTTAATAGAGTAGCGATTCGAGAAAATCCTTCCACGAATCTCCGATAATAACCAGCTAAGCCCAGAAAGCTATATACTTTGGTTACTGACTTAGGTTGCTCCCAACTTTGAATTGCTTCAATCTTAGCTGGGTCAACAGATATTCCATGATTTGATATCACATGCCCAAGGAATGCTACTTCCTTAAGTCAGAACTCGCATTTCTTCAACTTGGCGTATAGCTTTTTTTTACAAAGTTTTTAGAGTATCAGCCTCAAGTGATGCTCATGATCTTCACAGCTTTTGGAGTATATGAGGATGTCATTAATAAAGATAACCACAAAATAACCCAAATATTTCTTGAATACTCGGTTCATCATATCCATGAAGGCAGCATGAGCATTAGTAAATCCAAAAGACATGACTAGGAATTCGTAATGCCCATACCGAGTTCTGAAAGTAGTATTTGGAATGTCATCAGTTTTAATCTTTAACTGATGATATCTAGAACGAAGATCGATCTTTGAAAAGAATTTAGCGCCTTGCAACTAGTCAAACAGGTCATCAATGCGAGGTAACAGGTACCTATTTTTGATGGTGACATGATTCAACTCCCGATAGTTAATACAAAGTCGCATACTTCCATCTTTCTTCTTTACGAATAGAACAGGAGCACCCCAAGGAGAAGTACTAGGACGAATGAAACCGATGTCTAACAATTCTTGCAGTTGGGTTTTTAACTGCTAAAGTTTAATATGAGCCATTCGATATGGGGCTTTGGAAATGGGTTTTATACTGGGTTAAAGGTCGATACAAAATTTAATTTTACGCTCTAGGGGTAGGCCAGGAAGTTCTTCAGGGAATACGTCAGGAAATTTATTAACAATAGAAATATCATTCAAATCTAACGTATTTTTGTTTAAATCTGTGACATGGGCTAAGAAAGCTTGACATTCATTTTTCAATAAACGAATAGCTTTATGGCTTGATATAACAGTGATTGACTTTAGTGATTTGGTTGCTTGAATTCACATAATAGGTTGGTTAGGAATATGAAAGCTAACAACCTTACGAAAACAATCAATTTTAGCATGATGAGTAGTCAACCAATCAATCCCTAAAATCACATCAAATGCAAGTATTTTTAAAGAGATAAGATCGACAAGTAATGTGAGGGTGCCGATTTGAATCAAACAAGATTTATAAATAGTGGATGTAATTAAATTTTCTCCCAACGGAGTTTTAACAGTTAAGTCAAAGTCTAATTTCTCCAGAGTTAAATTTAAACGTTGAGCGCAAGTAGGAGAAATAAAAGAATGGGTAGAACCGGTATCAAATAAGGTATAGACTTCGCAAGAGTTTATGATTAGCTTACCCGTGATAACTTCGTTCGGGTTCCTTATTTTTTGAGAAGTTACGACAAACGCTCTCCCTTGAACTACTGACTTCAACTTGTCTAGGACGACATTTGGTGTCACCATCCCAACTGGACTTGGCTTCATTGCACGACAAAATCGGGATAGGTGACATTCTCTTCTGCAATTATAACATGTTTTGAACTGCATCGTGCAGTTTGGACTGATGTATCCCTCCCCTTCACATTTGAAGCATACGATCGGTGGTCGTTCTCCTTCCTTAACAACGGGTGTTGGTGATGACGTCTTTCCATCATTATTGAATCTCCTCTTCTTGAAATTTCCACTTTTATTGTCTTGACCAGGATTACCACCGAAGTGGTTACCATATCTGGCATGTTGATTTCCTCCACGTTAGTTGTCACCGCTTCGATGACTCCTACTACTAATATTATCGTTTTGTCGGCTGCTCTCTCTTGGTTGGGTTGACTCATTATCATGCTCCAATAACTGAGCCCTATTCACAACATCTGAATACAAACACAGTTGATGAGAAATGAGGTATTGACGTATTTCGGGTTTCAAACCTCGCAGAAACATTCGCGTCATTCTCTCCTCATTATCAACCAAGTGGAACGCAAACCGGGACAACTTAGAAAACTTAGCTTCGTACTACGACACGATCATATTGTTTTGCTTTAGCTTGATGAACTCTACCTCCTTCATGTGACGAATACTTTTGAGAAAGTACTGCGACACAATCATATTTTTAATTTATCCAGAGTTTAAAAATATCCAAATTGTCAACATGATAACTGTTTTGTGGAGTAAAATTTAAGAATAAAATTCACGTATCAAAAATAATTTGGACAGAAAAGAATCAATTTTTCGTTGTGAATAGTATCCCAGGTGAATAGTACCCGAGTGAATAGTACCCCGTGAATAATACTTTGTAAATAGTATCCCGTGAATAGTACTTCGTGAATAATATCGTACGTATGAATAGTACCATACGTATGAATAGTGTCGTACATATGAATAGTACCCATGAATAGTACTCCAGCATGAAAAGCTTAAAATTTAACAAGAATGTTTAGAAAAATATTTTTTTGAAACGATACTAGTTGAAACGCAAATTTCAAGGATATTCTACTAATTTCAAGGAGTATAGAAGCAATACTTATCAACATGAGTGTAGAATTAAGAATATGAAACGAAATAATATTATCTACATACTACAGAGTATGGAAGAAAATATTATTTCTTACGAATATTAGACAAAAATAATATCCCTTACGACTGTTGAACGAAAATAATATTCCTTACAAATATTGAACGAAGATAATATTCTTTACGAATATTGAACGAAAATAATATTCCTTACGAATATTGAACGAAAATAAAATTCCTTACGAATACGAAAAATAATATCATAAGCGAATATGAAATAAATAATACCCCTTACCTCAAAAGAAGAGTAATTCTGACTGGTATAGCGGAGATATTCTTGAAGAAAACTTGCACTATTTTCTACACTCAAAGCTTTCTTAAATTCTAAAGAAATACGCTCAAAATTATAGGAGAAGAATTCTCTGATTTTGGTGTGATTTTCATTTTTAAACTGAGCATCCTATTTATAGGAGAATGGTAGGATACTATTTAGGAAATAATCACGGACTGCACAGTAACCAAAATCACGGGCGACATTCCGATCGACTGAATTTTTTTTTGATTTTATGATACAGCACTATGCAGTACTATGCAACACTATGCAGTACTATGCAAACAATAAAATATAATATATTTTAATATATTTTATTTTACATAAAAAATAAAAGTTATAAAATATGTATATATAATAATAATACTCCCCCCGTGACTCTTGGTTTCCCCCCCGTGACTAATTATATATATATATATATATATATATATATATATATATATAAAACAAAAATTGAGATAACTTTCTACCGATAATTTTGAAAAATGGATAAGTGGGGGTCCATATAATAAGCCAAATTTACAACAAATACTTCATAAAAAATCCCTCTATTTATCTCAATTCACTTGACTTCACTAAACACATTTTTAATAACATTTATTCATCATTAATATTATAACTCACAATATTAACAACGAGATCATTTACAGGAAAGAGGAGGCTTTTCGATAAGGACTTCTCCTTACTGGTGCGCAATTAGTTGACTAAACCCCTTTCCTCGACAGAACTTTCTAGATATAGTCAATAATGCAAATAATAATATAAATAATTTTGTCATCTCAATTATTGATTTAATAATATAAAATATTGTACAAATGATACTGTGACAATAATTGAACAAAACTGAGTGACTTCTTACGTAAGCATCAATAATTAGAGATACTATGCAATACCGTGTGCTACTGTGCAACAACGCGTATTACTGTATTTTTATCACCGAGTATTTCAACAGTTTAACGGTAAAACTCTTGCCGTTATTTTTATAAAAAAGTTATTTCTGTCGCTTTCTAAATCCGACAGTTATTCTGTTATGGGGTCCACCAATGATTATGCCGTCGTACGGATATTTCCCGACAAAAAGAATATTCTCCGACCAAACAAATATTTTATGATAACTTGCTTACTTTGTAAAATTTTCACATATCACCCTTAACTTTAACCTTTTATCAATTTAACCATTTACTAAATAGAATAATAATTATAAGAAAATTAAATACTTTCATTTCATAAAATTTGGGGTCTTACATGGGATCTATGATTAAATCCACGGATCTAGATCCGATTCCCATAATGGACATATTTAAGCTGTATAGATAGCTTGCAATCCTTTGTAAATGTAAATGAGGGGACCTTAAAACAGTGATCCGAATTTAAGGTCTCAAAATAATAAAATTATTGTTTATGGTGCTCGGGTCACTTCGATGGCTTTCATGCCCATAAGAGACCCGACACTTATATATATATTATTATTTTGTCGAAGATGCTTCGTATCTCGAGAATAAAATCAAAACAACCCGAATACGGAATAAAATGGAAGTATCAAAGGTCTCAATTACTATGCGAGCATAAGGGTTTGAAAATTGCTTTTCGAAGCCTCACCTTTAAAATATTTGCTAAAAATGATTTTATAAATCAAACCCTTTGTATATAGAAGCAAAATACGCATAACACTATTTTCAAACAAAGCACTAAGGCCCAATTAAATACACACTTCAAATAATTATGGAATTGACAAGACGTGGTAACCGTGTTTTCACGGAAGTATGGGGGTGCCTAACCCATTTCCCTCGCTTAAGCAAGCCCCCGAACTATGAAACTTAATTTCCAAGACCTGTTAAACAGAGTCCAATAATTGGGCCTTTTTGCAAAAAAATTCATAACTTGGTTGAGTTGGTACAAACATTTCACTCCTATCAACTGGCGACTCTGTAAAATCAATCTTTTCAAATCGTCGACATTTTATGTCGGACTCATTTGTTAATTTTAGCCTTTCAACTAGATTCAAACCACGAAAAACAAAAAGGGTAAGAAATATTTAAAAGAGGAATTTAAGAGAAATTTTTTCCCGACGTCGACAGATGGCGACTCTACTGGGGCTAGTAGAGGGCTTAAGTCTCTTTACAAATTCCCTATTTTATCTGCCTGTGTGTAGATGTTGTCTTTACATTGAATGAGTGTAAATAAATGTTTTACTAATTTATATTAGTGCTTCGCACAATGTCATCATTACATATGGTGAGACGCGTTGTATGCGAATATATGTTGTGTGATTCCTCCACCAGGAGGCAAACCCGTCAGCGTTTGATTATTGGACTCAAAAGAGACTAATCATGCGAGGCTTAGGAAAAGCACCACTCAGATCCGCTCCAATTGAAAGATCAGATTAATATCTCATCTAGTAAATTACGATGATATAGGGACCTTCATGCCAAAAAAGCTGCGAGAGTAGCCTAAAATAGATCAGCTTCTGATAAAACAAACGCGAAGGGGAGTCTTTTCATGCCTTTCCTTTTCAATTCTATGTAAATTTCGATTCAATGTAAATTACGATTCCATATAAATGTAAAGAAAAAAAAAAGAAAATGTGAATATCATTTCCATTCCATGTCAAATTTATTATTGTACAGATATTAAATCCCGTCATGCTATCTTGTCAGCAAAATAACTAACAGCTATTTTGTAGGAAATTAAAAAACCTCGAAAAATGACACCTTGCATAGCATGCATCCTGTTAATATATAAATATATATCAAAATTAACATTCCTACTTTTATTGTAGGAAAAAATTGGTCCCACTACTCGGTCTAAATCTAAGAAGGCTCAGAGCCTATCCATTAACATGGAAGAAAGTACCCAACAGGGGACAAGTTTTATGTCTCGAGAAGAGTTTGAGGGACTCAGAAACTAGATAGCAGAATTAGCTATCTTCTTAAATGAAAAGAGCAAAAATATTCAGGGTAAGCAAGTACCCACTCAACCAAAGTCATCCATACAAGGTGGCAGTCAGGGTACTGATAAGAACAAAGATACTTAGATACCTGAGCCTCAAAACAACAAAACCCCTGAAATCACCAATCTTAAAGAATATCGAGAAACTGGTGATATTCGAAAGAAAGTTCAGCAAATGGAAGAAACCATCCGGTTAATCAAAGGGACTGGAGCATATGGTAGTGTTAAGTACTCAGACCTATGTATCTTTCCCAAGGCTCGGTATCCAGAAAAGTTCAAAACTCCAGATTTCAAAAAATATGACGGATTAGGAGATCCTTACAGTCATTTGAAAGTGTTCATTGGAGAACTCAGATCCTACGCAAAAGATGAGAAACTATGGATGCAGTTGTTTCAGAAAAGCTTGACCGAAGAAGCTAGAGTATGGTATGCCCGACTGGATAATTCCAAAATTCACAGTTGGGAGGAGCTAGCACATGCCTTCCTAAATCAATATAGTTTCCAATCACAAATGGCTTCAGATAGATATCAAATCACTAAGGTTAAGAAACAAAGCAGTGAATCTTTTCGTGAATATGCCAACGGTGGAGACGTCTGGTTGCTCAAGTCATTCCATCAATGACAAAAATAGAAATGGTAATGACATTCATTGATATACAAGAAGCTCCATTCTATGAGAGGGTCCTAGTAAGCATAGAAAAACTATTCTTAGAAATGATTAAACACGAAGAAATGGCTGAAATGGGGTTAAAGTCTGGAAAGATAAAAGACCTTAGTACTTTGGAAGCCGTGGATGAGCACATTCAGGCCGAAAGCTATGGGAATAACCCTCGAAGGGTTCATAAGAAGAAGTAAGAGGATGTATCCTTGGTACTGCAAGGATAAAATCAGAGAGGCAATCAAAACTTGCCCAGTTAAAGGAGAAATTATTCCCCTTTCCAAACTTCTCCACAATCTTCAAATCCTTAGTTTCAAAAAATCGGAGGTTAAACGTCGCAGAACATTCACACCCTTAAGGGACTAACTGGAAAATGTACTAAAACTTCTAACAACACAAAAGAAGATTGTCCAGCTCCTTCCCCCAGCCAATCCAAGTGGAAGGAATTTTGACTCAAGTAAGAAATGTGCTTATCATTCTGGAGCTCCAGGCCATGATACCTAAGATTGTTGGTCTCTTAAGCATAAAATCTAGGATCTGATAGATAGTGGGGAGATTGTGGTGACAACATAAGAACAACCACATGTTTAAGATAATCCTCTTCCTCAACACAATGAAGAGGGCGTCAATATGATGGGTATGGGAAACGTAGAAGGTTCCAAATACCTCCAGTACATAGACAAGTCCTCCCAAGCAAACAAGGACAACTCAGACAATTGGGAATATTCAGGAAAGTAATTTCTGATAGAACAAGAAATGAAGTCTATCAAGAAACAGATTGATAAACTGGCAGAACTAATAGCACATCAGCACCAAGTAACTCGACAGCTGATCTGTCAAGGACAAATAAATCTCCTTTCCATCATAACAAGGGATCAACAATAATTCCAAGAGAATGAAACATGAGAAGAAAACTTGCAAAAAAAGTTAGATCACAGGCTCGTCGAGAGCATGTGGATAAAAGAAAATTCACTCCTTTAGGTCAACTGATGGAGGAGATCTTACAGATGTTGATCAATGAAAGAAAGATCACAGAACTGTTACCTCTAATCAATCCCCAATCCAAGAGATTTGATGCTATCAGGATATGCCAATATCACTCCAACACTCCTGGCCATAACACAAAAAATTATTAGGCACTTCGTCACCTGATCCAAAATATAATCAATAGCGGTGACCTGTAACTGGTAAATAGTGGTTATACCCTGCCTGGAGAAGAGGAGATATTTCCCCCTGGAACACATAGATGGTGGGAAATTATAGCGGTCGTATCCTTTGAAGGAGGGTTGTTTGCAATACCCCTGATAATTTAAGGAAAAGGGAACCAAGAGGGAAAGAATCCTGTAAAAGTGACTGCGCCTGAGCCTCTGATGTTGCCATTTAGACTGCAGTATCCGATAATCAGTTTGAAGAGAGTCCCATGGAACTATGGGAAAGATGAGGGATTAACATCAAACCACACTGCTGTTATATCAAAGGAAAACCCGCTGTGTCTACCCCAACGAGTAATAAAGTCAGTCATTAAATCCAAGGGAAGAGTGTCCAAGGAGAAAATTGAAGAATTCCTCAGTAAGATGGGGTATAATGAAGCTAAAGTAGTGCAAAGATTAAAAGAATCACTCCGATAGATATCCATTTTGGATTTGGTTTTATCTTTGGAAGATCATCGCAAGGTCTTAGTGAAAGTACTGGTAAAAGCTCACCTGCTGAAGAATATAGATATCAAAAAGTTTTGGCACTTGATAGATCACATTTTCAACATTAATGTGATATATTTCACTGATGATGACACACCATTAGAAGGGACGGGTCATTGCATATAGTAGTGTTCTCAAGATATGTGGTAGGAGGTGTGTCGACAGATGGAGGATCATCCTTAAACATTTGTCCCTATGACACGTTAGAAAGAATGAAGATCAAACTAAATTGAATCCGGACTAGTCATGTAGTCGTAAGGGCCTTTGATGGATCTCGGGGAGAGGCTGTTGTAGAAAGCAAACTTCGATTAGAGATATGTCCCCATACTTTCTACGTATCCTTCCAAGTGCTAAACATTACCACTAGATATAATTTATTGTTAGGAAGACCGTGGATCCATATGGCAGGAGCTGTTTCGTCCACCCTTCATCAACAAGTCAATTATATCATTAATGGCAATCTGGTAACTGTAAATGCCGAGCCAAAATATCATGTCCATATACAAAGCAATATGGCTATGATCAGTCTCGATGAGGGACTTGAGCCTGTCAGTTTTCAAGCCCTTGAGGTGAGCAACACTGAGTACCAACCTATTGAAGCCCCAACTTTAAAGACCAAAGTTTCCATCGAAATAATGTCGGCTAGTCAAGAAATGATATCCTTGGGTTTCTGGCCTGAACAAGGGTTAGGGAAGAGTTAACAAGGAATCAGATGTAAGACCCCGAATTTTATGAAATGAAAGTATTTAATTTTCTTATAATTACTATTCTAGTTAGTAAATGATAAAATTGATAAAATGTTTAAGTTAATGGTGATATTTAAAAATTTTGTAAAGTAAGCAAGTTGATATAAAATATTCGTTGTGTCAGGGAATATTCGATTGGTCGGGGAATATTCGTTTTAATAGAAAATATTCGTATGACGATACCATCATTGATGGACCCCACAACGGAATAATTGTCGGAGTTAAAAAATGAAGGAAATATTTTTTTATAAAAATAACGGTGAAAGTTTTAACGTTGAATTGTTGAAATACTCGGTGATAAAAATACAGTAATACGCGTGGTTGCATAGTAGCACACAGTATTGATTATTGATGCTTACGTAAGAAGCCACTCAGTTTACTCAATTATTGCTATAGTAATTACTGCATAGTATCTCACGTTATTTGATTCAATTATTGTCACGATATCATCTGCATAATATTTTATATTATTAAATTAATAATTGAGACGACAAAGTTATTCATATTATTATTTACAATATTGATAATGTCTAAAAAATTCTATCGATGAGAGGTTTGGTCACCTAATTGCGCCCCAATATGGAGAAATTCTTATCGAAAAGCCCCCTCTTTCCTGGGAATGATCTGGTTGTTAAATCTTGTGAGTTATAATATTAAGGATGAATAATTGTTGAAGTATTAAAGAATGCGTTTATTGAAGATAAGTGATTTACAAAAGTTAGAGGGGAATAATGCAGACTTAGAAAACTTTAGGGGTTCTAAAGTGTAATAAGTTAAATCAATCTGGACCATTGGTGGTGGTTTTAATAGTAAATCAATCTGGACCGTCGATGGTGGTTTTAATAGTAAATCAATCTGGACCGTCGGTGGTGGTTTTAATAGTAAATCAATCTGGACTGTCGGTGGTAATTTTAAAAGTAAATCAATCTGGACCGTCAGTGGTGGTTTTAAAAGTAAATCAATCTGGACCGTCGATTGTGATTTTAATAGTAATCAATCTGAACCGTCTGTTCTAATAGTAAATCAACCTGGACCGTTCATGAATTAGTTACTATTTAGTTATTTCTCCTATAAATAGAAGCTTAATTCTTCTTTCATTCTCACCAATTCATTGAGACTCACAAGAGAAACTATAGAGAGAGAAACTATAGAGAGCAAGAAGAAGAGTATTCTGCTACTTTACTATTACAGTATCCAGTCTTCTACTAAGGTAAGGGGTATTATTTCTTTCGTATTCATAAGGAATACTATTTTTTCTTATTTATCCTTTAATATGTCAGAATAACCTGTCTACGCGGATTATATACCGTATGACAGGTAAAAATTCATTTACAGTTTCATATGTTATTTCTTTTCATATTCTTAAATATAAACTTACTAAGGTAAGTATTGTTTCATTAGAATATTGATTTAAACTTTCTTATTAAATATCAATATTTTCACCCGGGGCACTATTCACGGGTTACTATTTACCCGGCTACTATTCACTAAAATATTATTCACTCGGATATTCGGGGCACTTTTCATGCTAGAATATTATTCACGAGTTACTATTCATGGGCTACTATTCATCTGGTTACTATTTACCCAAATATTATTCATTCGAGTATTCGGGACACTTTTTATGCCGGGGTACTATTCATGGGGTACTATTCCCAAGGTACTATTCATAAGATACTATTCATCGAAAAATTTATTTCTTTCCTGTCCAAATTATTTTTGATACATGGATATTATTCTTGAATTTTACTCCACAAAGCAGTATCATGTTGACAATTTGGATATTATTGAATTCTGTATAAATTAAATTATAAATCTTTAAAATTTATCATTTGCTTTCATTTAATTGAATTCTTATATCATTGTCATCATCCTTATGCTTATATTGTGATGAAAGTCATCTTTGGCTTACATGCATAGATGGACTGTTGATTAGTATGATTATGACCAGTGATTATTCGGTATAATCATGACCCGTAATATTACAAATGATGTGGTAAAAGTCCTCATTGGCCTGTAGTGAATTGAGGGACAGCGGTTGGTATGATTATGACCAGGGATTATTCGGTATAATCATGACCATTGATGATTACATGAATATCCTTGGCCCGTAGTGCGGGGATGATTCGATGATGTGGTTTATTTATTAAGCTGAGTCTCAGCGATAAAGTTGATGAAAACCATTTTAAATCATAGAAGATAGTCGATATCATGTTCTACTTGACTCTTCTAATAGATTGCTTGTTCCGCTGCAGTTAAACTTATTGTCAATTATATTCTATCAGTTTAAAATTGTTGAAGGCTAACGATAACTTATTCTGCATTATCTTACTCATAATATTTCTTACTGGGCTAGTTGAGCTCACCCTTTTGCTTTCATTATTCTCTCCAGGAAATGAGAACATAGCCGGGACTAGTCTGGGAATGGAGTGATGGTCTGGGAAGGATATTTTAGTAATCCTCACTATTTAGTGTGATAATAAATGTAATGAGGATTGAATTTGAGTTTGGATATTATCTATGAGACAATATTCGTGTAAAAACTCTCAGCTCTTGTTGTATAATTAAGTTTATATTTGTATTGTATACCATGTATTTGGCGACCCAAGATGGGTGATGTATACCTATTTTGGGGGCGTCACAGTTGGTATCAGAGCTTACGGATATGGTCCCTGGCAGAGATATGAGTCTAGAACTAGGAGGGGAGAGACAAGTAATATACTTCGCTAGTGTGTGACTTACCTAAGCTGAAATTTTTACTTGATAAGTTGACAAACTGTGATATGTCAATTAACCTTTATTTTGAAGATATATTCTAGAATGATATCTGAAATACAGGAGATGAGCAATGGGAAAATCATGATACAGAGGAAATAACCGGGAAGGTACAATCTGAAAAAAAAGTAAGGTATTCTCATCTCTTCAAACTACCAGGTACGTAAATTTCGAGGGCAAAATTTCATAAGAAGGGGAGATTGTAAGACTCTGAATTCTATGAAATTGAAGTATTCAATTTTCTAATAATTATTATTCTAGTTAGTAAATGGTTAAATTGATAAAAGGTTAAAGTTAAGGGTGATATTTAAAAATTTTGCAAAGTAAGCAAGTTGATATAAAATATTCGTTGTGTCGGGTAATATTCGATTGGTCGGAGAATATTCATTTTAACAGAAAATATTCGTACGAGGACACCATCATTCACCGACCCCACAACGGAATATTTGTCAGAGTTAAAAAACGACAAAAATATATTTTTATAAAAATAACGGCGAAAGTTTTACCGTTAAACTGTTTTAATACCCGGTGGTAAAAATACAGTAATACGCGTGGTTACATAGTAGCACACGGTATTGATTATTGATGCTTACGTAAGAAGCCACTCAGTTTACTCAATTATTACTATAGTAATTGCTGCATAGTATCTCACGTTATTTGATTTAATTATTGTCACAATATCATCTGTATAATATTTTATATTATTAAATTAGTAATTGAGACGACAAAGTTATCCATATTATTATTCGCAATATTGACAATGTCTAGAAAATTCTGTCGAGGAGAGTTTTGGTCACCTAATTCCGCGCTAGTAAGGAGAAATCCTTATCGGAAAGCCCCCTCTTTCCTGGGAATGATCTGGTTGTTAAATATTGTGAGTTATAATATTAATGATGAGTAATTGTTGAAGTATTAAAGAATGTGTTTATTGAAGATAAGTGATTTACAAAAGTTAGAGGGGAATAATGCAAACTTGGAAAACTTTAGGGGTAGTAAAGTGTAATAAGTTAAATCAATCTGGACTATTGGTGGTGATTTTAATAGTAAATCAATCTGGACCATTGATAACGATTTTAATAGTAAATCAATCTGGACCGTCGATGGTGATTTTAATAGTAAATTAATATGGTCCGTCGATGGTGGTTTTAATAGTAAATCAATCTGGACCGTCGGTGGTGATTTTAATAGTAAATTAATATGGATGGTTGGTGGTGGTTTTAATAGTAAATCAATCTGGACCATCGGTGGTGGTTTAAAAGTAAATTAATTTGGACCGTCGGTGGTGGTTTTAATTGTAATCAATCTGGACCGTCGGTGGTGGTTTAAAAAGTAAATCAATTTGGACCGTCGATTGTGGTTTTAATAGTAATCAATCTGGACCGTCCGTTCTAATAGTAAATCAATCTGGACCGTTCGTGAATTAGTTACTATTTAGTCATTTCTCCTATAAATAGAAGCTTAATTCTTCTTTCATTCTCACCAATTCACTGAGACTCCCAAGAAAAACTATTGAGAGAGAAACTATAGAGAGTAAGAAGAAGAATATTCTGTTACTTCACTATTGCAGTATCCAGTCTTCTATAAAGGTAAGGGGTATTATTTCTTTCGTATTCCTAAGGAATACTATTTTTTCGTATCCATCCTTTAATATATTGGAATAACATGTCTACGCGGATTACATACCGTATGACAGGTGAAAATCTATTTGCAGTTTCGTATGTTATTTCTTTTTATATTCTTAAATCTAAACTTACTATGGTAAGTATTACTTCTATAATCCCTGAAATTAGTGGGATATCTTTGAAGTTTTGTGCTTCATCCAGTATCGTTTCATTGGAATATTGATCTAAACTTTCTTATTAAATATCATTATTTTCACCTGAGGTACTATTCACTGGTTACTATTCACTCGATTACTATTCACTAAAATATTATTCACTCGGGTATTCGGGGCACTTTTCATGCTAGGATACTATTCATCTGATTACTATTCACTCAAATATTATTCATTCGGGTATTTGGGACACTTTCCATGTCGAGGTACTATTCACGCGATACTATTCCCGAAGTACTATTCACAGGTTACTATTCACCAAAAAATTTATTCTTTTTCGGTCCAAATTTTTTTGATACATGAATATTATTCTTGAATTTTACTCTACAAAGCAGTATCATGTTGACAATTTGGACATTATTGAATTCTGGATAAATTAAATTATAAATCTTTAAAATTTATCATTTGCTTTCATTTGATTGAATTCTTATATCATTGTCATCATTCTCATGCTTATATTGCGATGAAAGTCATCTTTGGCTTACATGCATAGATGGACTGTTGATTAGTATGATTATGACCAGGGATCATTCGGTATAATCATGACCCGTAATGTTACAAATGATGTGGTAAAAGTCCTCATTGGCCTGTAGTGCATTGAGGGATAGTGGTTAGTATGATTATGACCAGGGATTATTCGGTATAATCATAACCATTGATGATTACATGAATATCCTTGGCTTGTAGTGCAGGGATGATTCGATGATGTGGTTTATTTATTAAGCTGAGTCTCAGCGATAAAGTTGATGAAAATCTTTTTAAATCATAGAAGATAGTAGATATCATGCTTTACTTGACTCTTCAAATGGATTGCTTGTTCCGCTGCAGTTAAACTTATTGTCTATTATATTCTATTAGTTTAACATTGTTGAAGGCTAACGATAACTTATTCTGCATTATTTTAGTCATAATATTTCTTACTGGGCTAGTTGAGCTCACCCTTTTGCTTTCATTATTCTCTTCAGGAAATGAGAACATAGCCGGGACTAGTCGGGGAATGGAGTGATGGTCCGAGATGGCTGTTTTAGTAATCCTCACTATTTAGTGTGATAATAAATGTAATAAGGCTTGAATTTGAGTTTGGATATTGTCTATGAAACAATATTCGTGTAAAAACTCTCAGCTCTTGTTGTATAATTAAGTTTGTATTTGTATTCTATACCATGTATTTGGCAACCCAAGATGGGTGATATATATCTATTTTGGGGGCGTCACAGTTGGTATCAGAGCTTAGGGATATGGTCGCTGGCGGAGATATGAGTCTAGAACTTGGAAGGGAGAGACGAGTAATATACTTCGCTAGTGTGTGACTTACCTAAGCTGAAATTTTTACTTGATAAGTTGACAAATTGTGATATGTCAATTAACCTTTGTTTTGAAGATATATTCTAGAATGATATTTGAAATACAGGAGATGAGCAATGTAAAAATCATAATACAGAGAAAATAACCGGGAAGGTACAATCTGAAAAGAAAGCAAGGTATTCTCATCTCTTCGAACTACTAGGTACGTAAATTTCGAGGGCGAAATTGCATAAAGAGGGGAGATTGTAAGACCCCAAATTTTATATAATGAAAGTATTCAATTTTCTTATAATTATTATTCTAGTTAGTAAATGGTAAAATTGATAAAAGGTTACAGTTAAGGGTGATATTTGAAAATTTTGCAAAGTAAGCAAGTTCATATAAAATATTCGTTGTGTCGGGGAATATTCGATTGGTCGGGGAATATTCGTTTTAACAGAGAATATTCGTACGACGACACCATCATTGGTGGACCCCACAACGGAATAATTGTCGGAGTTAGAAAACGACGAAAATATCTTTTTATAAAACTAACGGCGAAAGTTTTACCGTTAAACTGTTGAAATACCTAGTGATAAAAATACAGTAATACGCGTGGTTACATAGTAGCACACGGTATTGATTATTGATGCTTATGTAAGAAGCCACTCAGTTTACTTAATTATTGCTACAGTAATTGCTGCATAGTATCTCACGTTATTTGATTCAATTATTGTCATACTATCATTTGTAAAATATTTTATATTATTAAATTAATAATTGAGACGACAAAGTTATTCATATTATTATTTATATTATTGACAATGTCTAGTAATGCAAACTTGGAAAACTTTGGGAGTACTAAAGTGTAATAAGTTAAATCAATCTGGACCATTGGTGGTGATTTTAATAGTAAATCAATCTGGACCATTGATGGTGGTTTTAATAGTAAATCAATCTGGACCGTCGATGGTGATTTTAATAGTAAATCAGTATGGACCGTCGATGGTAGTTTTAATAGTAAATCAATCTGGACCGTTGGTGGTGGTTTTAATAGTAAATCAATCTGGACCGTCGGTGGTGGTTTTAAAAGTAAATCAATCTGGACCGTCAGTGGTGGTTTAAAAAGTAAATTAATTTGGACCGTCGATTGTGATTTTAATAGTAATCAATCTGGACTGTCCGTTCTAATAGTAAATCAATTTGGACCGTTCGTGAATTTGTTACTATTTAGTCATTTCTCCTATAAATAGATGCTTAATTATTCTTTCATTCTCACTAATTCACTGAAACTCACAAGAGAAACTATAGAGAAAGAAACTATAGAGAGCAAGAAGAAGAGTATTCTGCTACTTCACTATTACAGTATCCAGTCTTCTATAAAGGTAAGTGGTATTATTTCTTTCATATTCATAAGGAATATTATTTTTTCGTATTCATCCTTTAATATGTCGGAATAACCTGTCTACGCGGATTACATACCGCATGACAGGTTAAAATCCATTTGCAGTTTCGTATGTTATTTCTTTTCATATTCTTAAATCTAAACTTACTATGGTAAGTATTACTTCTATAATCCCTGAAGTTACTGAGATATCTTTGAAGTTTTGCTCTTAATCCAGTATCGTTTCATTGGAATATTGATATGAATTTTCTTATTAAATATCAATATTTTCAGCCAGGGTACTATTCACGGGTTACTATTCACCCGATTACTATTCGCTAAAATATTATTCAGTTGGGTATTCGGGACACTTTTCATGCTGGGGTACTATTCACGAGTTACTATTCACAGGTTACTATTCACCCAATTACTATTCACTCAAATATTATTCATTCAGGTATTCGGGACACTTTTCATGTCGGGATACTATTCACGGGGTATTATTCCTGATGTACTATTCACAGGGTACTATTCACCAAAAAATTTATTCCTTTTCCTGTCCAAATTATTTTCGATACATGGATATTATTCTTGAATTTTACTCCATAAAGCAGTATCATGTTGACAATTTGGACATTATTGAATTCTGGATAAATTAAATTATAAATCTTTAAAATTTATTCTTTGCTTTCATTTAATTGAATTCTTATATCATTGTCATCATCTTCATGTTTATTTTATGATGAAAGTCATCTTTGGCTTACGTGCATAGATGGACTGTTGATTAGTATGATTATGACTAGGGATCATTCGGTATAATCATGACTCGTAATGTTATAAATGATGTGGTAAAAGTCCTCATTGGCCTGTAGTGCATTGAGGGACAGTGGTTGGTATGATTATGACCAATGATTATTCGGTATAATCATGACCATTGATGATTACATGAATATCCTTGTCCCGTAGTGCAGGGATGATTCGATGATGTGATTTATTTATTAAGTTGAGTCTCAGCGATAAAGTTGATGAAACCTTTTTAACTCATAGAAGATAGTAGATATCATGCTCTACTTGACTTTTCTAATGGATTGCTTGTTCTGCTGCAGTTAAACTTATTGTCTATTATATTCTATCAGTTTAACATTGTTGAAGGCTAACGATAACTTATTCTGTATTATTTTAGTCATAAAATTTCTTACTGGGCTAGTTGAGCTCACCCTTTTGCTTTCATTATTCTCTTCAGGAAATGAGAACATAGCCAGGACTAGTCGGGGAACGGAGTGATGGTCCGAGATGGCTATTTTAGTAAAACTCATTATTTAGTGTGATAATAAATGTAATGAGGATTGAATTTGAGTTTGGATATTGTCTATGAGACAATATTCGTGTAAAAACTCTCAGCTCTTGTTGTATAATTAAGTTTGTATTTGTATTCTATTCCATGTATTTGGTGACCCAAGATGAGTGATGTATACCTATTTTGGGGGAGTCACAGTTGGTATCAGAGCTTAGGGATATGGTCGCTGGTGGAGATATGAGTCCAGAACTAGGAGGGGAGAGACGAGTAATATACTTCGCTAGTGTGTGATTTACCTAACTGAAATTTTTACTTGATAAGTTGACAAATTATGATATGTCAATTAACCTTTATTTTGAAGATATATTCTAGAATGATATCTGAAATATAGGAGATGAGCAATCAAAAAAATTATGATACAGAGAAAATAACCGGGAAGGTACAATCTGAAAAGAAAGCAAGGTATTCTTATCTCTTCGGACTACCAGGTACGTAAATTTCGAGGGCAAAATTTCATAAGGAGGGGAGATTGTAAGACCCCGAATTTTATGAAATGAAAATATTTAATTTTCTTATAATTATTATTCTAGTTAGTAAATGGTTAAATTGATAAAAGGTTAAAGTTAAGGGTGATATTTGAAAATTTTGCAAAGTAAGCAAGTTGATATAAAATATTCGTTGTGTCGGGGAATATTCGATTGGTTAGGGAATATTCGTTTTAACAGAGAATATTCGTACGACGACACCATCATTGGTGGACCCCACAACGGAATAATTGTCAGAGTTAGAAAACGACAGAAATATCATTTTATAAAAATAACTGTGAAAGTTTTATTGTTAAACTGTTGAAATACCCTATGATAAAAATACAGTAATACGCGTGGTTGCATAGTAGCACACAGTATTAATTATTGATGCTTACGTAAGAAGCCACTCAGTTTACTCAATTATTGCAACAGTAATTACTGCATAGTATCTCACGTTATTTGATCCAATTACTGTCACAGTATCATTTGCATAATATTTTATATTATTAAATTAATAATTGAGACGACAAAGTTATTCATATTATTATTTGCAATATTGACAATGTCTAAAAATTATGTCGAGGAGAGGTATGGTCACCTAATTGCGTGCTAATAGGGAGAAATCCTTATCAAAAAGCCCCCTCTTTCCTGGGAATGATTTGATTGTTAAATATTGTGAGTTATAATATTAATGATGAATAATTGTTGAAGTATTAAAGAATGTGTTTATTGAAGATAAGTGATTTACAAAAGTTAGAGGGGAATAATGCAAACTTGGAAAACTTTAGTGGTACTAAAGTGTAATAAGTTAAATCAATCTGGACCATTGGTGGTGGTTTTAATAGTAAATCAATCTGGACCGTCGATGGTGGTTTTAATAGTAAATCAATCTAGACCGTCGGTGGTGATTTTAAAAGTAAATCAATCTGGACCATCGATTGTGGTTTTAATAGTAATCAATCTGGACCGTCCGTTCTAATAGTAAATCAATCTGGACCGTTCATGAATTTGTTACTATTTAGTCATTTCTCCTATAAATAGAAGCTTAATTCTTCTTTCATTCTCACTAATTCACTGAGACTCACAAGAGAAACTATAGAGAGAGAAACTATAGTGAGCAAGAAGAAGAGTATTCTGCTACTTCACTATTACAGTATCCAGTCTTCTATAAAGGTAAGGGGTATTATTTCTTTGGTATTCATAAGGAATATTACTTTTTCGTATTCATCCTTTAATATGTCGGAATAACCTGTCTACGCGGATTACATACCGTATGACAGGTGAAAATCTATTTGCAGTTTCGTATGTTATTTCTTTTCATATTCTTAAATCTAAACTTACTATGGTAAGTATTACTTCTATAACCCCTGAAATTACTGAGATATCTTTGAAGTTTTGCGCTTCATCCAGTATCGTTTCATTGGAATATTGATCTGAACTTTCTTATTAAATATCAATATTTTCACCCGGAGTACTATTCACGGGTTGCTATTCACCCAGTTACTATTCGCTAAAATATTATTCAGTTGGGTATTCGGGACACTTTTTATGCTGGGGTACTATTCACGAGTTACTATTCACGGGTTACTATTCACCCGGTTACTATTCACTCAAATATTATTCATTCGGGTATTCGGGACACTTTTTATGTCGGAGTACTATTCACGGGATACTATTCCTGAAGTACTATTCACAGGGTACTATTCACCAAAAAATTTATTCCTTTTTCTGTCCAAATTATTTTTGATACATGGATATTATTTTTGAATTTTACTCCACAAAGCAGTATCATGTTGACAATTTAGACATTATTGAATTCTGGATAAATTAAATTATAAATCTTTAAAATTTATCCTTTGCTTTCATTTAATTGAATTCTTATATCATTGTCATGATCCTCATGTTTATTTTATGATGAAAGTCATCTTTAGCTTACGTGCATAGATGGACTGTTGATTAGTATGATTATGACAAGGGATCATTCGGTATAATCATGACCCGTAATGTTACAAATGATATGGTAACCATTGATGATTACATGAATATCCTTGGCCCGTAGTGCAGGGATGATTCAATGATGTTGCTTATTTATTAAGTTGAGTCTCAACGATAAAGTTGATGAAAACCTTTTTAAATCATAGAAGATAGTAGATATCATGCTCTACTTGTCTCTTCTAATGGATCGCTTGTTCCGCTGCTGTTAAACTTATTGTCTATTATATTCTATCAGTTTAACATTATTGAAGGCTAACGATAACTTATTCTACATTATCTTAGTTATAATATTTCTTACTGGGCTAGTTGAGCTCACCCTTTTGCTTTCATTATTCTATTCAGGAAATGAGAACATAGCCGGGACTAGTCCGGGAACGGAGTGATGGTCCGAGATGGCTGTTTTAGTAATCCTCACTATTTAGTGTGATAATAAATGTAATGAGGATTGGATTTGAGTTTGGATATTGTCTATGAGACAATATTCGTGTAAAAACTCTCAGCTCATGTTGTCTAATTAAGTTTGTATTTATATTCTGTACCATGTATTTGGCGAGCCAAGATGGGTGATGTATACTTATTTTGGGGGCGTCACATCAGGAGTCCAATTTAAATTCCTAGCTAGACAGGGAAGGTTGAATTAGGCTATTCCTCTGGATCAAACCACCGGAACCCGCACAAGAATCCACCAGTTTCTTCCTCTACCATTATGCTACCAAACCTCACGAATGCGGGATTCGTGAAACCAAAAAGGAAAATCCCCGTGGCTATATCAGGAATGCTGATTCCAAAAATGTTAAAATGGCCAGTGAAACGGAAATTCAAACTCCTATTAAGGAGAACAAGAAAAGGAATGAAAGGTTCCTACAAGAAATGCAAGATCGATTGGCAAAGATGCATTTTCTAGCACTTATTGAGGGTATGAATGAGGATATCCCAGATGATGACTGTTCAGAAGATTAAATCTTGATCCCTTGCATAAATAGGGCTAAGGAGAATTGTTCAAAGAAAAGTATTAACCCTCATGTAAGTTCAGTCATGGTCATTATCAAAGAGGAGGAAGACATCTACCCTCCTTTCATCACAACTGTCAACAAAGACATGGCCCTGGACAACTGGAGCAATACTCCTTGCATCTGTCGAAAAGGGTAAAAGGGCAGAAAGTTCATCTACCCTGAAGTGTAGATATTATATACTACTTATTTTTGTTGCACAATGCTAGCAGTTACTTTTGTCATGCTTTTGCTAATGCTTTGTATGATTAAATAGTTTCATATATTAAGTGAAAACATTTTGTTTTCAGGACTCTAGAGTTGGATCTATGTGGCCTTGCTGATGAGATGCCAAATTTTCACAGTGACTACAACATTGATATAGAAATGGACTTTGACTTGATGGGGATTGATCAAGAGGAGATAGATGACTATGAAGTGCCGAAGGAGATCAAAGAATGGGTCGAAGACAAACCCAAACCAAACCTTTATCAAACCACCACTGTCAATATCGGAACCTCAGAAAACCCTAAAGAAATCCAGATAGACATGGACCTTACCCCAAACCAAAGAGAAGACCTGATTGCTCTGCTAACTTAGTTCTAGAATGTGTTTGCATTGTTACATGAGGACATGATTGGTTTGTCTACTGATATTATTATTCATCATCCGCCCATTAAAGAAAGATTCAAGTCAGTCAAATAGAAGCTTAGGTGACTAAAACTTGAGTGGAGTCTGAAAGTCAAAGAAGAAATTGTTAAACAATTCAAAGCCGACATCATCATGGTATCAACCTACCCTGAGTGGTTGTCCATAATAGTTCATGTGCCCAAGCCTAGAGGAAAGGTATGAGTATGCGTGGATTATCGAGATTTGAACAAAGCTTGTCTCAAGGAAAACTTTCTAGTAACTTTTATCCACATACTAATAGACAACACGGCGTAATATGGCATGTATTCTTTTGTTGACTGCTTCGCTGGGTATCATCAGATCATGGTTGTTGAAGAAATAGATGGATCAACTAGCAGAACTAATAGCACATCAGCACCAAGTAACTCGACAGCTGATCAGTCAAGGATAAATAAATCTCCTTTTCATCATAACAAGGGATCAACAATAATTCCAAGAGAATGAAACATGGGAAGAAAAACTTGCAATAAAAGTTAGATCCCAGGCTCGTCGAGAGTATGCGGATAAAAGAAAATTCACTCCCTTAGGTCAATCGATGGAGGAGATCTTACAGATGTTGATCAATGAAAGAAAGATCATAGAACTGTTTCCCCTAATCAATCCCCAATCCAAGAGATTTGATGCTATCGGGATATGCCAATATCACTCCAACACTCCTGGCCATAGCACAAAAAATTGTTGGGAACTTCGTCACCTGATCCAAAATATAATCGATAGCAGTGACCTGTAAATGGTAAATAGTGGTAATACCCTTCCTGGAGAAGAGGAGATATTTCCCCCTGGAACACATAGATGGAGGGAAATTATAGCGGTCATATCCTCTGAAGGAGGTTTGTCTGCAACACCCCTGATAATTCAAG
The DNA here is from genome assembly GCA_016801055.1 of Panax notoginseng. Taxonomy (NCBI): domain Eukaryota; kingdom Viridiplantae; phylum Streptophyta; class Magnoliopsida; order Apiales; family Araliaceae; genus Panax; species Panax notoginseng. The sequence continues at coordinate 153,614,605 of CM029015.1, read as the reverse complement.
GAAAAGGGAACCAAGAGGGAAAGAATCCTGTGAAAGTGACTGCGCCTGAGCCTCTGATGTTGCCATTTAGATTGCAGTATCCTATAATCAGCTTGAAGAGAGTCCTGTGGAACTATGGGAAAGATGAGGGATTAACATCAAACCACACTGCTATTATATCAAAGGAAAACCGTTGTATCTACCCCAACGAGTAATAAAGTCAGTCATTAAATCCAAGGGAAGAGTGTCCAAGGAGAAAATTGAAGAATTCCTCAGTAAGATGGGGTATAATGAAGCCAAAGTAGTGCAAAGATTAAAAGAATCACTCCGATAGATATCCATTTTGGATTTGGTTTTATCTTTGGAAGATCATCGCAAGGTCTTAGTGAAAGTACTAGAAAAAGCTCACCTGCCAAAGAATATAGATACCGAAAAGTTTTGGCACTTGATAGATCACATTTTCAACAGTAATGTGATATCTTTCACTGATGATGACATACCATTAGAAGGGACGGGTCATTGCACATAGTAGTGTTCTCAGGATATGTGGTAGGAGGTGTATTGATAGATGGAGGATCATCCTTAAACATCTGTCCCTATGACACGTTAGAAAGAATGAAGATCAAACTAAATCGAATCCGGACTAGTCATGTAGTCATAAGGGCCTTTGATGGATCTCGGCGAGAGGCTGTAGGAGAAAGCGAACTTACGTTAGAGATTGGTCTCCATACTTTTTACGTATCCTTATAAGTGCTAAACAGTACCACTGGATATAATTTATTGTTAGGAAGACCGTGGATCCATATAACAGGAGCAGTTTCCTCCACCCTTCATCAACAAGTCAATTATATAATTAATGGCAATCTGGTAACTGTCAATCCCGAGCCAAAATATCCTGTCCATATATAAAGCAATATGCCTGTGATCAGTCTCGATGAGGGAGTTGAGCCTGTCAGTTTTCAAGCCCTTGAGGTGAGCAACACTCAGTACCAACCTATTGGGGCCCCAACTTTAAAACCCAAAGTTTCCACCGAGATAATGTCGGCTAGTCAAGAAATGATATCCTTGGGTTTCTAGCCTAAACAAGGGTTAGGGAAGAGTTAGCAAGGAATCAGAAGTCCAATTTAAATTCCTAGCCAGACAGGGAAGGCTGGATTAGGCTATTCCTATGGATCAAGCCACCGGAACCCGCACAAGAATCCACCAGTTCCTTCCTCTACCATTCTGCTACCAAACCTCACGAATGCAGGATTCGTGAAACCAACAAGGAAAATCCCCGTGGCTATATCAGGAATGCTGATTCCTAAGGTTAAAATGGCCAGTGAAAAGGAAATTTAAACTACTATTAAGGAGAACAAGAAAAGGAATGAAATGTTCCTACAAGAAATGCAAGATCGATTGGTAAAGATGCATTTTCTGGCACATATTGAGGGTATGAATGAGGATATCCCAGATAATGACTGTTTAGAAGATCAAATCTTGATCCCTTGCATAAATAGGGCTAAGGAGAATTGTTCAAAGAAAAGTATTACCCTCATGTAAGTTCAGTCATGGTCATTATCAAAGAGGAGGAAGACATCTACCCTCCTTTCATCATAACTGTCAACAAAGACATGGCCCTGGACAACTGGAGCAACACTCATTGCATCTGTCGAAAAGGGTAAAAGGGTAGAAAGTGCATCTGCCCTAAAGTGTAGATATTATATACTGCTTATTTTTGTTGCACAATGCTAGCAGTTACTTTTGTCATGCTTTTGCTAATGCATTGTATGATTAAATAGTTTCATATATTAAGTGAAAGCATTTTTTTTTCAGGACTCTAGAGTTGGATCTATGTGGCCTTGCTGATGAGATGCCAAATTTTCAGTGTGACTACAACATTGATATAGAAATGGACTTTGACTTGATGGGGATTGATCAAGAGGAGATATATGACTATGAAGTGCCGGAGGAGATCAAAGAATGGGTCGAAGACAAACCCAAACCAAACCTTGATTAAACCACCACTGTCAATATCGAAACCTTAGAAAACCCTAAAGAAATCCAGATAGACATGGGCCTTACCCCAAACCAAAGAGAAGACCTAATTGCTCTGCTAACTCAGTTCCAGAATGTATTTGCATGGTCACATGAGGACATGATTGATTTGTCTACTGATATTATCATTCATCGTCTACCCATTAAAGAAGGATTCAAGTAGTTAAATAGAAGCTTAGGCGACTAAAACCTGAGTGGAGTCTGAAAGTCAAAGAAGAAATTGTTTAACAATTCAAAGTCGACATCATCATGGTATCAACCTACCCTGAGTGGCTGTCCAATATAGTTCATATGCCCAAGCCCGGAAGAAAGGTATGAGTATGCATGGATTACCGGGATTTGAACAAAGCTTGTCTCAAGGATAACTTTCTAGTAACTTTTATCCACATACTAATAGATAACACGACGCAATATGGCATATGTTCTTTTGTTGACTGCTTCGCCGAGTATCATCAGATCATGGTTATGAAGTTTGAGGAAATAACCTTCATCCATATCACTCAAAGTAGGAATGACTTTGTTGATGCATTGGCAATATTGGCTTCCTTGATCCACATATCTAATAGGATGGGAATTCCTGATATCAAATTTATAAGCCAAAAGGCACCAGCCTATGGAAATTACATTGGAGAAGTATCAAATGAACTTCCTCCCATCAAATAGCCCTGGTATTATGACATCAAAGAATATCTTCAAGATAGATTTATGCCCAATGGGCAACTCAAGCTGAAAGAAAGTGAATTTATAAAATGGCCCTGAAATTCTATCTGAGTGGAGACGCACTTTGCAAAAGGGATGTTGGAATAGGCCTTTTAAGATGCCTGAAAAAATATCAAGCCCAAAGACTCATGGATGAAGTCCATGGTGGAGTATGTGGTCCACACATGAGCAGCCTTTACTTGTCAAAAAGATATTAAGAATGGGGCATTATTGGATTTCTCTCAAGCCGACTATGACGATCACGTCAGGAGATGCTATTAATGCCAAGTCCATGGAAATGCCATCCACGCTCCTCCAAATGAATTGCATTGTATGAGTTCACTGTGGCCCTTTTCGATGTGGGGAATGGACGTGATTGGGCCAATAGAACCCAAAACCAGTGATAGTCATCGATTCATCTTCACTATGATTGATTACTTCACCAAATGGGTAGAAGCTGCCTCTTTTCTCAAGGTCAGCAAAGAGGTAATCATTGGTTTCATCAGAAATAATGTAATCTGTTGATATGGACAACCGGAGGTGATCGTATCAGACAATGCCAAAAATATGAACAAACAGATGATGAAGGAATTATGCAGCAAATTCAACATTAAACATCTTAATTTCGTCATTTATCGTCCAAAGATGAAAGGTGCTGTTGAAGCAGCCAATAAGAACATCAAAAAGATCATACAAAAAATATCTGCCAATCACAAGGGATGGCCTGACTTATTGCCTCTGACTCTGCTAGTCTACAGAACGTCAATGCGCACTTCTACTGGGACTACTCCCTACTCATTAGTATATGGCATGGAACCAGTACTCCCCATAGAAGTAGAAATAGAGTCATTGAGGGTGTTAATAGATGCTCAGATGGAAGAAAACCAATGGTTACAAGAGCGGTACCACCAGTTATCTCTAATAGATGAGAAAAGGGCTACATCTATCTTTCATGGGCAATTATATCAGCAAAGGATTACTCGGTCATATAACAAGAAAGTACGGCTTTGATAATTCAAAGAAAATGATTTGGTATTGACAAAAGTCCTTACCAATCAAGATGAATCCAAAGGAAAGTTCGCCCCGAATTGGGAAGGCCTTTTCATTGTCATGGAAGTATTAACAGGAGGAACCATCAAATTGCAAGAAATGGATGGGGAAGAATTCCTCTAGCCTATCAATTCAGACGCTGTGAAGAGGTACTATGTCTGAGTCACCTGCAAACCATTTTCCAGAAAAAAGAAAAATCAAGTTAATTTAGGTTTTCACTACTAAGCGTGAACTATGTAGACCTGATCTCCTCGCACATGAGTACATAGGTAGCCATCTATGGTGCGGTCTAACCCCTACAAAAAATCATAAAACCCTTTCAATGATTCAGCGATCACAAGATACAACTCTTCAATAGCTGCCAAGTCGAAACTATAGAAGACCTAATCTCCCCCCATCAATAGGAGTATGTACGCATCCATCTATTGTAACAATCCAGATTTTTAATTATAATATTTAAATATTTATTGAATTATATAAATATTTAATAGATGTGTTTATCGTTGAATAAGTATTTGTTTAATTGATTTGATGTGATTTGATTATTTATTTTTTTAATAAATAATTAATGAGTTAGTATTCTAATTTAATTTAATAATTAAGTTAAAGAGTTATAATGATTAAATAAATTATTATATTACGCAATGAATTGTTATTAGAATTAATTAAATTAAGTATGAAAACTTAATTAGATAGAAGTGTGACAAATAATTATATTATAAGTGGTTATTAAAATAAATTAAAGTAGTTTTAATTTATTTTGCCAAACAAGGCTTAAATATAATAAGTCTTTAGTTTTAAATTATTTTGCCAAACAAAGCCCTATGGCTTTTGATTTTTAAATTTTGAATTTTTATAAATAATATATAATAAAATATATTTATAATGGATATACGCTTATTATTTTGGTAACTGATAATAGTTATGGTGATTATTAAGGCCATATCGATTTTTATTTTACGCATATTTATTATCAGTTTAGTTTTACGTACAGTGTGTTTTGGCTTAAGACTAAGAAAGGAAAAAGAAAAGAAAAGTGAGAGACCAAAGAGTTTTGAGAGAAATTGTCAGAGGTCTTAAAGAGAGAAACAAGAGAAAATTATGTATTCTTCGAACTATTATCAGTGATTAAGCAAAGATTGTCTGAGCAATAAAAAGGTATGTTTAAACTCTTAACAAATATGTTTTATAGTATAATTATTTAGCCTCTGTGTTTTCATGAAACTCAACTTCATTGTATACAAGTTTTACAAAGGTTGTCTGTAAACTATGTTTTACTAAATGATTATGAAATCATGTGTTCTGGTAATAACTAACATGTATATATGTATATATGTGTGGTATGCTAAATTACGTTCATAGAGAAAGAAAAATTAGTTTTTACAGTAAACATTCATGTATGAAAGTGGTTTGTAGAAATATCAAAATTAGTATATGTTAATTGTGAAGTTATGAAATTGAAGTGTGATTATGTTAATTGGGTATGAAATTCAGAGAATCATAGTATCAAGGAATCAAATTGGTGTATAAATTTTGGTTACCATGTTCACTGTATAAACAAACATCGATAATGGAGTTTTGGTTTTTAAAACAGTGCGTACAATGATTTAAGTTTCTAAAATTATTGTTTAGTAGTTTAAATTAGTATATACATGTTGGTAATGTGTATATGTATAATTGGCTTAGGTTATACATGTTAATTAGTGTTAGAAATCAAGTTATTGATAGAAATTTAGATGTTCTGTTCTTCGTGGGTTGCGTTTTGCAAGTTTCGGCGCCCCAACGCCAAAAATAGCGACCCAACGCCAAAAATGGAGCCCTAGCGCCAGAAATTCATGCCGCGGCGCTGAAATTCACGCCCAACGCTAATTTCACGCCCCAACGCCACTAGTTGGCTTAGTCCTCGCACCCCAGTGCCGGATTTGTAGTCTGACTTGGACAGTTTTGAGCTCCTGTAGTAAAATGGACATAACTTCCTCATACAAACTCCGATTGAGGTGATTCAAGATGATCTGGAACGAGGACGAGTAGACCTACAACTTTCATGCTTTAAGTTTTTTAATTTGAGGTCTGTAAAAGTAGTCAAAATGGTCATCGTTAGGACTATTGTGTTTTTGGGGGCAATCGGAGGGCGTCGGGCATGCACATATGCATGTGTAGTGCTTCTGACGATAAAAGATGATGTCCTAAGTTACATAACATGTATGTTAGTAAATATAATGATACTTAACATTAATAAATAATGTGTTAGATAAGTTATAGAATCATAGTAAGCATACACAAGAGAGACAAACCGGGCGTGTGACGATTGAACGTCGAAATGTCGTGCCAAGTGTTAATGAACTTAAAAAGTGTTTCAATTCAATTGAAATAGATATTATAAGATATGGAATGGGTTTAATATAAAACCAATAAGTAGTCCTAGCAAAACTTAAGCACTTGAATTTCTAGTTTGACTAAGAAGAAATATAGTGAGTCATAAGTCGAAAAGTTAACACAATCTAATTGACCATTATGTACTAATTAATTGGAAAGATTATGAGATGTGGAGTAGAGTTTACATTACAATTGCTATGTGTTGTTATGTGACTAATAGTTGATGTGTATGATTATATAATTGTGTAGGGCACGTGAAGTGTAGATAACTGTAAGCTGTTAATCTATTATTGGTAAACAACGATGAAGGCAAGTCTTTCGGTTCCTATTTTCTACGTGGACTTGATGAACTGTTTTAAATTACATGATATGTTATACATGTTGAAATCGTGAAATGTTAAAGTCAATTTATGACTGTATTGTTTTGGTTAAATAAGGAGGATTGAGTAAGGAACTCAATCTTTATATTTGCTATGTGAATTAAAAGCATGTATGCCATGTTACTTTAATTATTATGATATGTATGTTTAGCATGTTATTATGTGCTATGTGATGCATGAAAACTGTTTGACTTTGCTGGGCTGTCGAGCTCACTCTTGTAAATAACCATTTTTACAGGTCAAGATTTTAAGGTAAAGATATGTGCTAAGTGAGTTATAGAGATCTATATTCACAAAGATTATTTATATTTTATGAGAAATGTATTTCATATTTTGAACGTAAAATATTGTTGAATTATAAGTTGAGTTATCCAATGTACACGGATATTTAGTTATGATGTAAGATTTTGTATAGTCATTTATTGTATCGATTCATGATATAAGATTGAATCAAAGAGATGTAATGTAAAGGTTGCGATTCAGGGCATGAAGGAAGGAAATGTATAAACGTTTTAAATATTTCACAAATTTTAGTGTTTTTTATATCGAATAATGATGTAAAATTAGAGATTTAATGTATGGTTAACGACCAAAGTTGAGATTTAATTTGTATGGATTTTGGGGTCGTTACAGTTGGTATCAGAGCTGTAGGTTATAAACCTTAGGTAGGAGTACCGTAGGCTATAACCTTAGAGAAGAAAGGTGAAGATAATGAAAGAGTAAGCTCAAATAGAGTTTGAATAATAAGAAGTAATTTAAGCAAATTATAAAGAGGGGATTTAAACTTGCGTGAAAGGATTCAAAGAAGAATCTAGCTGAGTTATTAGGAATATGAAAGTGGGGTTACCCAACTCCAATAATAAGGATGTAAGGTGATAATAAATAGACAATGTCTATAAGAAGAGAATGATAAAGAGGTCAAGAATAGAGAGTTATATTCAAGTATGGTGCAATTATACTCTTTAGTAGTTGATGTATGGTATCTGGGCTAAACGATTCCTTCATAGAGCGGAGGTATATACGAACTAGCAACTCGAAACCTAGTTTGTTGGTTGTTTGTGGGAAACCACTCAGCGTACCATATTGAAACTGTTAGAGACTTGAGGTGTACCAAGTGTAGAAATAGATACGTATGATGAAAGTGTAGAACTCGAATGAAATTTTGAGCGATGTAACTGAAGTTAGGAATTCTTAAAGTAAGAATTGTTATATAAACAAGAAGATTCAAAGAAGAATCTTGAAGAGATATAAAGATAAGAAATGAGAGTTTCCTAACTCCAAAAGCCAAGATAACGAATAATGTCGTAAATGATGAAAAAGAGAAAGAATGAGGATCGTAAAATAAAACGATCACGAGTTAAGAAAAGAATTTTAAGAGAGACTATTATAGAATAAGATCACGAAGCGATCAGATTAAGTTATAAAAGGAAGATGGTTTGTAATGTTTGAATGATTATAGCTTGATGCTATGAAGATGATGTACTATGATATAGTAAGAGATAACTCATGAGGAGTTATAGATGATGTGATACGAGGAATTCATATCGAGCAAAGAGCAAGTAAAGAGCAAGATAGAGTTAGGTGGGATTTCAATTGAGGACTCCTGTGATGGCTGAGTTGTACAAATCTTTGCATGGGCGAGGGTTTTGTGCTTGCACTAAGTTTATCACACTGATAATCATTGAAATGTTTGTGTCGCGCTATTTGCTATATGCCTGTTGAGAAGGTGATTCTTTTCTCATGTGTATAACAGATATGTAGGGTATAGTTAGAGAATATCATAAGGTTAAGTGCGAGTTCTTAAAACTCATACTTATGGTAAGTTCGTGACTCATAATTATATGGTATATTTTTGAACCCCTCAGCGAATGGGCGTCTATGGTCTGACTAGGATAAGTTCTTAAACTCATATGATTATGGCAAGTTCCTAAACTCATAACGTGTGGTAAGTTTGACGAACTGGGTATAGATAAGTGTGAATGGAGTATTGAGGATGATAGGAATAGATAGACCTATTAAGCAATGGATCATTATAGAAAGTGGAGTTGATGGTGGAAGCATAGGTATTCTAAATCTACTAGCTATGCTAGACTTTCGAAATTTATCGACTTCGTGCTGATGTTTACACTTTTATTTTCTTAAAAAACATTGGATCAAATGATGGAACCAATGAGTTTTAACAACAATACTGTTATTCGTATGTCTATGCTAATTACTTCGGCTAGACAAAAATGATTTGTAATATATCAAAATGTATTTTATATCATTAATGCATCATGTAACCTGGTGCAAAGATGATAAAAACGATAGAGTCATCAATGCAGTATTACCTAGTGTTGGATGTGATCTAAGGATCGTCAGCCCACTATGGTATGATGTAGTATGATAAAATCACCAAATGACAGAATTCCTCAACGGACTGTAAATACAGTGCGGTATCATGACGTCATAAAAAGATTTTTGAGATTTCTTTAAGATATGAGAATACATATGTATGTATGTATATGTATATTTCGGTTTATGTTCGAATTGTTGTAGAGATCTATGCTATTTGATTCAGTTAGACAAATATTGAAAGATGTTCATGAAATGTATGCGTTTCTTGAGAAGTTATGCCAAATCAAATTGTTTTGGTGCGGATTCAGATGTTGAAAAGCTGAGATGAACAACCCTTTTATAGGGGATTACGCAGAGGTGTTGAGATGTTTGTGCACAATACATTGTACGAAGGGTTAATCACCCTAAGTACGAGGAGTCCCTATAGTCTTATGACTGTTAAAGTTTAAGTTGAAAGATTACTTATAACTATGGACATACGCATAGCGTTTAAATGTTTGTGCACAATACATCGTACGAAGGGCTTAACACCCTAGTATACGGGGTCCTTATAGTCTTATGACTGTTAAAGTTGAAGTTGAAAGATTACTTGCAACTGTGGACATAGTTCGTGGTCTTATGACCCTCAGCATGATTTGGAATCCTTTAAATTCCTGAGTTATTCAAACTACTTCCCAATTATTGAACAATTGTGGAAGATTCTTGTTATTCTGCAAGATGGAAGTGAAAAAGGAAAATATTCCTTAGAAAAAGTAAGTCGTAGAATGCAACACTGAATGATGAGTATGTTGAATAAGTGAGAAAAGAAATTTTAAAGTGAGAAGGATATGAATTATCAAAGAATAATGTGAAACTTTTAATAGAAAAGTTAATAATTGTAGAATGATCTTTGTGGAAAGAAAGTGGTTATAGAAACCAATGAATAAAAAGTAGTGACGTAAAATCTACTTTGATAGAATGAATGAATAAAAAATTAATAAATAAAATTTCGAGGACAAAATCTTAGAAGAAAGGGTGAATGTAATATCCCGAGTGTTTATGATAGCGATCCTTAGAAAAGGAAATGAATGGGTTAAGATATAGAATACTCAAAATATAATTGAGTTCAAGTTAAAGTTATGAAATAAAATCTAGAATTTGTTGAAGTAATGAATGTAGTAGGAAAATATAAAACCTATATTTAGATAAAATGATGAAAGATTACTCTGAGTTATTTTGTTTAATTTGTCTTCGATTTTGGGGACAGAATCGAAGTAAGTAGGGAAGATTGTAACGAATGAGTGGTTTTAGTTGTGATTCTGAGGACAGAATCCTTGTAAGGAGGGAATGATGTAGCAATCCAGATTTTTAATTATAATATATTAAATATTTATTAAATTATATAAATATTTAATGGATGTTTTATCGTTGAATAAGTATTTGTTTAAATTGATTTGATGTGATTTGATTATTTATTTGTTTAATAAATAATTAATGAGTTAGTATTCTAATTTAATTTTAATAATTAAGTTAGAGAGTTATAATGATTAAATAAATTATTATATTATGCAATGAATTGTTATTAGAATTAATTAAATTAAGTATGAAAACTTAATTAGATAGAAGTGTGACAAATAATATATATAAGTGGTTATTAAAATAAATTAAAGTAGTT